>JBAMJV010002333.1:0-318866 GCA_037951105.1 Echinarachnius parma | reverse complement strand
TTAAAGGGGTAGTTTAGTTTGGTAGAGAGGGCGCTGCACATCACAATTTTGTTGTGAGGTAATGAAAAACTGAGTGTCGAATTTGAGAGAACATGCATTTTAATGCAGAATAAACTTTATTTGGTCAAAATCGACCCAGAAACGGCTGAAATATCAATAAATATATCTGATCTTATAATTATTTGGGGCCCAAATAATTAGATGATTTTTCAAAAATTTTTAAAATGCTTGAACTTTTTTCAAAAATTTTCAAAAGCGTTTTTTAATAGTTGTTGATGATCTCTCTATTTAATCATTATGTCAATTAAACATCACATGCATAATTTTGTATGAAAAATGGTTGAAACCAATGCCTGCCCTTATTAGGAAAGCGCCCTCTTGTGTTTTAATGCTCTTTTTGAATGATAATGGGCTTTTACTTGGTCGTTTGTAATTTTGTATACCTTTCGAGCATGGTGGAGTTATAACTATTAGTTTATAATGTTACTGTCCAGGTTTGGTTACTAAAGTTCAGCCTTACCATAACTGTACTACCCCTTTAACAAGATGCATTCTCTATCTTAACCTGTTCTCTACTAGATTTTGCAACTCCCAGTGATTTAATACAAGACCCACCAGGTGTCAGGACTGGTCCCGAAAATGACTCGGGCTAGGGTCTATGGAGAATACATACTTTGTGTATATATAGCAAAATCAATCAGTCCTGAACGGGTTAAGACCCCAGTCCATGATATCTCGCTCAGACTCAGTCCTGAATGGGTTAAACTAAACACACTGGATGCATTCTATTTGACTATGTGGGTGAAATTGTCGTCAGACAGTGTATATCTTGACTTAAGTTGCCATGGCATTATGCTATGGGGGATTTGCGAATGATGAGCGGCTAGATAAAGAGAGTTTTTATGTGTTCATGTACACCTGTGGCTTGATAATCTTTATTTTGCTCCACTAATATTCATTCTCGCGATCAGAATCTGATCATCGGTGAGAGTAATGAATTTGCCTGCAGGCTGCAACACACTAGAATTGTAGTTAACCCGTTGTAAACTATTTTGATTTTGATATAACATGCATTGTCCAAAGACACAGCTGGATTATTGTGGGGGAAGAAAGGTCTCGACTCTCAAATTGGAAGAAGATTTCCAGACTGATATAAAAAACAGGTTCTGTGTTCATGTTCTTTATAACATATGTAGATGTTGTTCTAAGATGAAGAAGATTGAATTGAATTGAACTTTATCTCTACACCAATGTTAAGTAAACAACATAAATATCATCATTTACTTAGGTACTATATAACAGACAAATATTGTGAGTCTATATTAGATGGTGGATACAAGGGCAGAAACGAAAATGAAATTGGTACTTAAATGAGTTCCGTAACTTTGAATGTAAAAGGAGAGAAGGAGCTCTAGAAAGAGAACAAAAAACAAATAATGAGAGTCTCAAGTAAATATTGATCCAGGGAATGCAAACAAATTACACAAGAGAAGGGAGATAACATTATCAAGTTTTGTAAATAGATTACCATTCCAGAATGATAACAAAAAATGAGACAAAATATGGACTACAATTACAATCGATAACTTGTAAAATAAAAAAAAATATTAAAATTCTCCCACACCTCAATTCTACAAGTTTGTTACATTGACAAAATCTTCATTTTCACAATAAAATAATATGCTTGTCTAGTCCAGTCATCAGTGTAGGTACAAGATAGAATGTACAGTTCTTTTCCCTTCATAACTGTACATTTCCCTTATAACATGCATTTTTTAAATATTTGTGCGAGAAATTGAATAATTTGATCAACAAATAGAGGGGCCCAAACATCTATTTTAAAAGGGGGCATATTGTAGTTCTGAATAGCCTAGCTTTGTATGCAATAAGCAAATTCATGATTGAAGGAGGCAGATTAATAACAAAAATAAAAATAAAAGAAGATAATTACAAGAATGTTTTAATACTTTTTCAATGGCAGAGCTAACTGGAGAGAATAGGAGAATCGAGTCATGTACCATTGACACATACTATGCACAATATTATGAAACAATAGCAGGAAAGGTGATTGTTTATTATCTCTTTGTTGAATGATTGTATGCATAAAGCCATGATAAATTACCTTTGTACAGCAGTGATTAATTGTATAATAAATCAATTGATAAGTTGACCGTATAAATGAAAAATGAATAAATTGACCGTACAATGAATAAATTGACCATACAATTGATTGTACGATCAATTTATCAATCGTATGCATGATTAATCGTGAATCCTTAAGTTACTGGGCCCAGCCTGCAGGCAATAGTTTCTTGCACTAGAGCTCTATAACAACGGCTGTCACGCATGGGCAAGCAAAGCCTGATCATTTACTATCTTGTACGAGGATATATTAGCTTTGTACAGCTATCGTACAACTCATTGCTTGTACATTGATGATATGCTGACATGTGATAGTCTGATGGAAGTATATTGCACAATCAATCTGGATGTACTCGAGCACTCATGGTTTATTGGTGTAATCAAGCGCTGTATTTATCCAAGTGCTTGGTGTAATGAATCTATTTTAGAGCATTACATGCAAACTATTTATAGAAGTAAAGATAGTCTTCTCTCTAGTAAAAAAAAAAAAAAAAAATTCCACCTTTGCTCTACAGTCTTCTACACACCATCATGGTTTATTGTGTAATTAAGCACCGTTCATCCAGTACTTAGTGTAATAAATCTGTTTTGGAGCATTACATGCATCCTATAAAAAGACGTGAAGATATTCTTCTCCTTAGTAAACAAAAACAAAAACAATTCTACCTTTGCACACATGTCTTTTATATACTACACACCAGTCATGGTTTATTGGTGTAATCAAGCACTATTCATCCAAGTACATGTACTTAGTGTAATAAATCTATTTGGGGAGTATTACATTCATACTATAAATAGACATGAAGATATTCTTCTGCCTCAAAAACAATATCGACTTTTGCTACATTTCTTTTTTTAAAGGGATCTAGTAACTTTGTTGACATGTGCAAAAAGTGATGAATGGTCAAGATGCAATGTATATTGTTGTTATCTCATATGTCCACAGGGTATTGTGTGAAAATTTCAAGTCAAATGGACATTGTATGGCCAATTAATGAGCGAAAATGCAAAGTGATATTCAGTAACTCACTGCACTCACTTTGTACACGGAAGAAAAACTCGCCCGGACTCGCCCGGAGTTTTTCTTATCTGAATACTTCAATCATACATATCTTTGTAACGAAAGGGAAATTTGAAAAACCGAAACCTGTCCCATGATTTTATTGTTAATACGAATAAAACAAGGTATAAGGGAACCGCTAGAATTAAAATTTATTTTGAGGATTTGGACAATGTTACTAAGTCCCTTAAATCTTTCACAAGAACTATGGAGCAGATACAACAAAAGCAAGTCTTAGATTCTTTCAAGAATATAATGACTGCTACTTGTTTAATTTCTTGCATCCTGTAAGTGCTGTAAAATTGAGTCATCATGTCCTACCGTTACAGCGTGCACAATGTATGTATTTTTCTTAAATGACATTTGAGATTTTGTTTTCCTTGTGACATCAGACTATCTAACACCTTTAAACCCTTTCAGGACCCCCTCAAGAAAATACTCTGGCTAGGGTCTATGGAGATGGCCTATTGTGCCAAAATCAAACTATGCTGAGACTTACATGGGGTACTCTATCCGTCCAAAATTGCCTGCATATTTGCAATTAGATTAGAAAAGCTGTCATTATATTATTATTAACCTGTTGAGGACTGGTCCTGAATATTCATTCTCGAGTCTATGGAGAATGCGTGTTATACCAAAATCAATTCGCGGTTAACCATATTTCATGATATTGTGCACATGACTTTAACTAACAATGTATTTCATAATAGTCTGCATTAATTAAATACAAAACGTGCACATGTGCAAAGCATAGATCAACAATCATATTTTATGAGGATGGAGAGCACTGAACAATAATAGGTGTTCATTAATTTTATGGCCGGGCCCCCCGGAGGAACATTGTACCTTCAGCCAGATTAAAAATAGATCTCTGACACAAACCACCTGTCGTTTCATAACGCAAGCCCTTGTCACATATCACCTGTTAACGTTAACGGACGCCCGATGGAGAGCCAAATTTTCAATCCTTTCGTATGCGGCAGAAATTTGACATCGCACATGTTCTATCCATCGGGGCATTTGTTAAACGCTATCTGGTGATATGTGAGAATATGTGACAACATCATTACATGTATGACGAGCACACATATACAACTGTGCATCTTGGTTTGTGTGTCTCACTTTACGTTCATGTGCAAGTGTGTTTGCAATGTTTGTGTGTACACAATAAATTGTTCCTGAAATGCAAGTTTCTGTGATATAAAGCTGGAATTTGAAGATTAAAATAATGGTTTTGGTTTCCTTTTTTACACACAATTTACAGGAACATTTTACATCCAAATAAATTTTATTTTTATATTAAAACAAAATCTCTTTTTGAGCTGAAATTTTGTAACAATACCGTACATGTATTGATCTTTTTCCTTTTTGCCAGAATTGGGCCAGATAAAATAAATTTTCTTTTTAAAAGCAATTTTTGATGGCCAGAAACCAATTTAGGGGTCCCAATACCAAAAAAGGAGTTATTAAAAAAAAAAAAAAAGCACTGTACCTGGGGGCCCGGACACTAGCACTTGCCCGCTTGCCTGGGGCAAGTAACATTTCATAAGTTGTCTAGTTTGCTTGCCTGATCGGGCAAATAATTAATTAAATATGTTAATTTCATATGTTAATCTCATCTATAAAAGTACAAGGGCAAGTAAATGTTATATTGGGGCAAGTAAAATGAAAAAAATGTATGATTTTATTTGCCGAATGGGCCAGTACAAAAAAAGTTATTGTGGAGGCTTGCTGTTCTGTCATCTACATCTACTTTCATGGAAATATTTACATGATCACAAATAGATTTGAAGAAGTTTGATAATGATGATGATGATGATGATGATGAGGATGAGGATGAGGATGAGGATGAGGATGAGGATGAGGATGAGGATGAGGATGAGGATGATGATGATGATGATGATGATGATGATGATGATGATGATGATGATGATGATGATAATGATAATGATAATGTTCTTCTTTAATTCAATTATTGAATTGTGCTTAAATAATCTTTCTATTTTTCTCTAGATGATTCATTTATATAATTTATGTGCATTGAGACTAAAATGTAATACTACACTTCTGAGGAATTTATTATTATTATTACAACTTGTTCAATGGAATATCCATTCTAAATTATACATTTATGCATAATTTGTCTTTGATTTGAATATTTTTAGGCATCAACGCCGATGGTCGAAGCTCCTGATGCTGAAAGTCAGCCGAGTCCTGCTGCTGGCACTGCAAAGTTTGGTTGGATCAAAGGTTGTACTGGTAGGTATATTGAATACTGGCATGGATTTGCATTTCTTGGGGTGTGGGGGAGGGGGGGGGGGGGGGGGTGTGGGTGTGGAATTAATACATTATGCCCCCTTTCAGGAAACTGTTTAAATGTGTCTGATTTAGCAGCGCTCTTAGCATCATTTAGCATTGAACTCAATGATAATATAGTGGGATTTGGGGTTGATATCGGGGTTCTTTTAATAATTTCATGGGGTTAAGGCCAAATGAATCTGCCATTATAGCTCCTGAGTCATGTATTGAGCCATTTTGCTTGCCGGATTAGATGATGAAAAACGGCTCAATCCATATATTGTATTTGACTCTCTAATAAAGTTTTTATACCAGACTGACAATAACAGAAAACACAGTCATAGATCACTTAAAAGTATAGACTTCCACAATGAAATGAAAACGACCCCAACTTGTCAAATGATCTTCTGTATTTCAGCTCATCCTTATGTTTGCATCTGATAATATTCAGTTTAGATGTAAGAAATACATGGTGGGCTCAGTGCAATTTACTCCCATAAATGCCCCAAAGAGCTCCCCCCCCCCCCCCCGAATTTTATTATTTTTTTTGATTAAACAAATAAAAATCACTATTACGTGGGCCCAACCAAAAAAATACTTTTTTTTTCACGAGGGCGATTTTGAAAATTTTGAGGGAAAAAAACGCCCTCGTGAAATTATTCATGAGGGCTATTTTGGGGCTCACAGGGGCTCTTATTTTTGTTTACATCGTTTACACTGCTCACGTTTCTGGCGCTTTCCGATCATGCAAAAAGATGTAAAAATTTTATTTTATTTTTTATTTTTTTCTGCCCCCGTGCCATGGCTCACGGGGGCGATTTTAAAGGTATCGGGGGCGAATCGCCCTTTGCCCCCGTGTATTTTTTTGGTTGCTTGGGCCCTATAGTTCAATGCAAAGTCATATTCAAAGTGGCTAAAAATTGCCCCTAAAAAAATTAAATTGTATTTCCAAATCTGATTTTATATTTGTGAATGTATTTTGTTACTTTAATTCTAGGTGCGATGTGTTCTCAATATCTGGGGTGTTATGCTGTTCCTGCGTCTCACATGGATTGTGGGCCAGGCTGGGATATGTAAGTTCTTAGATCTAAAAAAATAAAAAATCTTTGGCTATTGTTTTAAGAAAATAAAATGATTAGAAATGGGTCCAAATATGTATTATTGTATGAGAGTGTTTTTGTTTTTTGTATTATCATTATTATTATTATCATTATTATAATAATTATTATTATTTTTATTATTATTTTGTTTAGGGGGGGGGGTTCACTTTGTCTTCATCAAGATTCATACATTTGTCTGTCACACTGTACATGGCTGCAGAAACTGAATAGAAAATGAAGAAAAAAAAAGTGAATAGTGATCTTATACATAACATAATGCACCATGATTCAGTAACAATGTGTATGAGACTTCTCAGTGTATAGCAGAGTAATAAAGGTTTTGATGTGAGTGCCCTTGGTCCATTCATTAGTGGTAAGTTGTTTACTTGCTGTCATGTTGCCCATTCATTTATTACATTTAATGTTGACAAGGCGCTAGGTCTGTAGATCATTTATCAAATGTATAGGCAGGGCTCGACCATAGCACTTGCCCTAATGCCCGGGGCAAATAAAAATTGATGTTGGGCAAGTAACATTTCATAATTGGCCTAGTTTGGTTGCCTAATCGGGCAACCAAATTAATGGTCAACGGCAAGAGAATAATGTAATTCCTTTTGTGCAGATCTCATCTATAAGTAAGTGGGCAAGTGCATTTTCAATTCAGTATAGCAGAGAAATAAAGGTTTTGACGTGAGTGCCCTTGGTCCGTTCATCAGTGTTAATTTGTTTACTTGATATCATGTTTCCCACTCATTTATTTTAATATTGACAAGGCGCAAGGTCTTTAGATCATTTGTTAAATATATAGGACACACATTTCATTTGATCTCGTGACCATTGTTTATGTTATTGAGAATGTAAATTAATAAAATTAAAGGGGAATTCCACCCAAGAAATGTGATGTTTGCTATAGAATGAGGTGAATATGAAGAATCATGAGCGAAAATCTGAGCCACTACGGTAGAGCAATACAAAAGTTATGACAGGAAGAACTTTGCTCCGATTTTTAGTATCGTTCGCAATTGCTATCGATCGTGACGTCACTTGCGAGCTGCAGCCATTTTGACTTCTACATGGATATTTTATAAAATTTAAATTTTCTTCATAACTAAGCAAATTTATGAGCTTACACATTCCAATGAGGTTGGCCCATCGATATTCTTCTATGAATTCGTGAAAACAAGCAGAGAAAATTATTTTTATGCCTCCGCCAACGAAGTGGCCGGAGGCATTATGTTTTCGGGTTGTCCGTCCGTCCGTCCGTCCGTCCGTCCGTCCGTACGTCCGTCCGTACGTCCGTCCGTACGTCCGTCCGTACGTCCGTCCGTACGTCCCGTTTTCGTTCTCGCGATATCTCAAGAACCAGTTGACGGATCAATTTCAAACTTGGTATGAGTGTACATATTGGGGTGACAATGATCTGATTAGATTTTAGGGGTCATGAGGTCAAAGGTCAAGGTCACAGGACTCAATATATATGCAAAAATGCCTCGTTCTCGCGATATCTCAAGAACTGGTTGACGGATCAAATTCAAACTTGGTATTAGTGTAGATATTGGGGTGGCAATGATCTGATTAGATTTTAGGGGTCATGAGGTCAAAGGTCAAGGTCACAGGACTCAATATATATGCAAAAATGCCTCGTTCTCGCGATATCTCAAGAACTGGTTGACGGATCAAATTCAAACTTGGTATTAGTGTAGATATTGGGGTGGCAATGATCTGATTAGATTTTGGGGTTCATGAGGTTAAAGGTCAAGGTCACAGGACTCAATATATATGCAAAAATGCCTCGTTCTCGCGATATCTCAAGAACTGGTTGACGGATCAAATTCAAACTTGGTATTAGTGTAGATATTGGGGTGGCAATGATCTGATTAGATTTTGGGGTTCATGAGGACAAAGGTCAAGGTCACAGGAATCAATGTATGTGCAAAAATGCCTCGTTCTTGCGATATCTCAAGAACCGGTTGACGGATCAATTACATACTAGGTATGAGTGTACATATCGGGGTGCCACTGATCTGATTAGATTTGGGGGGTCATGAGGTCAAAGGTCAAGGTCACATGACTCAATATGTATGCGAAAATGGCTTGTAATTGCAAAATTTCAAGAACTGAATGTCAGATTTCAATCAAACTCGGTACCTGTATCATAAAGAGTCAACGTAGCCATAAAATGTTGGGGTCATGAGGTTGAGGTCAAGGTCACGGGACTCATTATACATGCAAAAAAGCTTGTAATACCAAAATCTCAAGAACTAAATGTCAGATTTCAATCAAACTTGGTACCTGACTGTTTTTTAGGGAGCCATCAAAGATTGGGATCATATGGTCAAGGTCACAGGACTCAAAATATAAGAAAAATTAAATCAGTGCATGTTAATTTGGGCATATTAAAATCGCGTGATAGCGGAGGCATAATTTTCGATTGCGCGCAATCGAAGATCCATCTAGTTTAGCTATGAAAATGAGAAATAAGTATATTTTCATGTACTAAAGCCATGGCGAGTTGCTCGTGAATGATGCTGCATATGGCGGCAATTATGAAACGATCGCCCATTACTACATGATGTTGAAATAGGTATAACTCCCGTGTTTCTTGTCCGATATGAATCAAATTTTCACCAATTATTCCTCTTGTTCTGCTTATTCAAATTACGAATGGTTTTATCAGACCCGGAATACCCCTTTTGATTTTGTTTTCAATTGAAATTAATAAAAATTTTGTCACTTTCCCTTGTGTCTATAATTGAATTAATTATTCATTTGATTATTATGATTTATTGATCAACTAATTAATTCATTCCTGTTGCATTCTCCCAACCAGTGTATGCAAGTGTGATAGTCCTGATGTCAGCTGTTGTCACCACTCTCACCACTCTCTCCATGTCGGCTATATGCACCAACGGGGAGGTCAAAGGGGGTAAGTGTGGTCCAGTGAACAAAAAGCTAGCTTTTTGTTTATACTTGGCAAGTGCATGAGTGTGTGTTCGATGACTGGGGTAATAATGTAAATTGCTTCTTATAGAAATTAATATCAATCATATTAAACCCAAATTAAAACATTGTCATTTAATAAAAAGTGGTTTCATATGGTAATGAAAAGATTAAAGGGTACCACCACCCAAAAATATTATTCTACATCTATTCTACATCTTTAGTAGTCCATTCCATCAACAAGTTCAGAAAAATATGTTTCCAGAAAAGAAAACAAAAATAATTGGAAAACGCATCACCATTCTAAAGCATGCGTTCATGGGTCTGCATGTATGAAGACTACCTCTGTCTAGAGCAAACGAATTGTCCGGGATCCTATTGTCTCCAAACGTACGCGTGAAAAGAAATGGCGCACTCGCAAATGTTTGGCGCGTACGGAACCATGAAATAATAATGGTTCCGTAAGTGGTGGTAATTAGTTGCATTGTTTATGAATTACACAACCCTTTGCAAAATGTTGGGTATCTATCTGATATCCCAAAACGGTACCAAAACATATAATTATGTGTTGTTCTTTGCCTGGTGGTCCCCTTTAACATTATTTTATTCTTAACTTTCTAGGTGGGGCATACTACATGATATCACGTAGCTTGGGGCCCGAATTTGGTGGTTCTATCGGACTGATCTTCTCGGTTGCTAACACCATCGCTGTCGCTATGTACGTGGTTGGTTTTTCAGAGACGGTTGCTCTTCTACTAAAGGTAATTTTTATTTTGTTTTAATCTTGTGGCTTTGTTTTGGGGGAATTTTCCCAGAACGGTGCCCATCATGATTGTAAGGGATGGGATAGTCATTTTGGTGGTCTTTATAGACAGGTTCAACTGTATTATAAAATATAGAAACTGATGGGATAGTCCTTTTTGGTAGTCTTTATATTTATAGACGGGTTTCACTGTATAATAAAACACAGAAGCCAACACTTTAAACAATTTGTATTCATGTACACTTCTACAGATGTCTCTTTCTAGGATTGTTGTGTGCAGTGGCGTATTGTGATCAGATTGATTGGGGGGGGGGGGGCACTCTATGTATTTCTTTATTTTGTTACAGATTTTCCCCATACGTTTTTTGATTGTTTTTATTTAATTAAAAAATATATATTTTGTAATTATTATTATCATCATTATTATTATTATTATTATTATTATTATTATTATTATTATTATTATTATTATTATTATTATTATTATTATTATTATTATTATTATTATTATTATTATTATTATTATTATTATTATTATTATTATTATTATTATTATTATTATTATTATTATTATTATTATTATTATTATTATTATTATTATTATTATTATTATTATTATTATTATTATTATTATTATTATTATTATTATTATTATTATTATTATTATTATTATTATTATTATTATTATTATTATTATTATTATTATTATTATTATTTTGTTTTCATTTTTTTTCCTTTTTTTTCCTTCATTTTAAATTGTTTTAAAAATATTTATTATTTTTTTTTTTTGGGGGGTGTCATGTACCCCCATGCCCCCCATCCCTGGTGCTAAGTCACTGGTTGTGTGTGTCTGTTCTTCATTAAAACTGTAAAATCAATTGTTTTTTACATGTACAATGTATTTCATGGGCAACCATCTCCCATTTCATTGAAATTAAATTTCATTCTGGAAAATCAAATTAGGGCCATCATTGTGGAATCTGATACACTAAACAGATATCTTTGTTCAGTTCTATTACACCATTTTCTCATTTCTTAATTTTTTCAGCATGTCCACTTGTTCTTTCATCGATCTCATTTCTGAGCCACTAAGGCTGAATTTCACAACTTAGGTGGTTTGATGAACCATGCTTTAACTGTGTCATATGACGTCATTTAGAAAGACATGGTTTAGACTACCATTTTATGGAAAGCTGTGCATGAGTCTTTCCAACTTATGACGATAAACTGCTATTTTGTGAGAAAAATGAATGAACAAAGATATCATGAATTATAATTCATTTAATATATTTAATTTACAGCAAAATATTAATTGTTATTTGTATTATGGCTATGGGAATTTGAACTACCCAGGATGAAGAGTTAATAAGAGATACGTGTGAATAGTGTCTATTAGTGTCAATTAAAGTCAATTAAAAATCTGGTTTGACACGTGTATTGCATTAACCCACTAGAAGAACTACAATACACAAGCGGTTCTGTTTTACCCATTGGCTATTTGCTCTGGTGTAGCATGCATTATAGCTATGGGATTGGTTAAAGGGTACCACCACCCAAACACAATATTCTTATTAAAGAAAAGTAATATCTTTAGTATTCCATTCCATCAACAAGTTCACAAAAATATGTTTCCAGAAAGAAAGAAAAAAAAATTGGAAAACGCCTCACCATTCTAAAGCATGCGTTCATGTGGTCTAAATTTTGAATATTAATGTGTGCAGAGCGAACGAATCGCCCGGGATTCTATTGTCTACAAACGTACGCGTGAATAGCATTGGCGCACTCGCAAATGTTTGGCCCGTACGGAACCAGGAAATAGTAGTGGTTCCGTAAGTGGTGGAAATTAATTGCTTTGTTAATGAATTACACAACCCTTTGCAAAATGTTGGGTATCTATTTGATATCACAAAATGGTACCAAAACATATAATAATGGGTTGTTCTTTGCCTGGTGGTCCCCTTTAATACTGTCAACAAAATTATGGTTGACATCTGCAAAGCAGGAGCAAGAACTGAATACAGTCAAACCTGTGTATAGTGACCATCCGAGGGAAACAAGAAAAGTGGCCACTGTAGACAGGTGACCTCTGTAGACAGATACCACAACACTGTTACCCTCCTTAGGGCAACAGTTTTGGTGGCCACTATATAGACAGATTGGCTGCTATAGACAGGTGGCTGCTAAGACAGGTTTGACTGTATGTGGCTCTGTTAACCAACCCAAAAAATACACAGGGGCAAAGGGCGATTCGCCCCCGATACCTTTGGAATCGCCCCCTGTGAGCCACGGCACGGGGGCGAAAAAAAAAGAAAGAAAAAAAAAAGATTATATATTTAAAAAAAAATTTGTTTTGACATCTTTTTGCATGATCGGAAAGCGCCAGAAACGTACCAAACATGGCATTATCGGATAGATCACATCATGATAATCATTTATCAGACCCATGAGCAGTGAAAACGATGTAAACAAGCCCTCGTGAATAATTTCACGAGGGCATTTTTCTCCCTCAAAATTTTCAAAATCGCCCTCGTGAAAAACAAATTTTTTTTGGTTGCTGTTAACCCATTGACTATGTGGCCCCAGTGTATTAACCCGTTCAGGACTGGTCCCGAAAATATTCGGGCTTAGGTCTATGAAGACTACATGTTGTAGTAAAATCAGTCCGTCCTGAACGGGTTACAAGTGACCGGCTATAGCAAAAACCCTGCACTTGACGGTAATTAATGTTGTGAAGAAATGGGCATTTTAAGTTCTCATAATGTGTGTAAAAGACTTTATAATTGTAAAATTGAAACAATCATATCTTCGCCAATTATTGAACAATTAGTTAGAACACAGAATCAAATGAAAGCTTGTAATGAGACCTTTCTAAAGGTTTGATAATCTACATTTTGATTTTTACCGACAAGTGCAGGGTTTTGCAATAGCCGGTCACAAATATTGTGGCAATGGGAATTACAATGAGCTTCCATGGATGAAACCGGTTAATAACAGAAAGTGTGAGAGTGGGTTTTGACCAACAAAAAAGTCATGGTTGACAACTGCATAGCAGGGACCCACTAGATGAATTAAGATGACTTCTTTAACCAATGCTCTGTGTGACGCTGGCTGTGTATTGTAATATAGCAAGTGTAACAACACAATCTTTGACCTGAATCAATTGATATTTCAAGATGGTATGATAAGGATTTCGTCTGTGAAAGTCGGGGCTGACACGTATGCCTAACAGGAACCCACCAGTATGACTGTTTTTTTTAACACATGGTCCATGAAAATATAGTGTGCCATATATGATATATATACGGCTATATATATGTAGGACATACATTTGATGTATGTATATATATGTAAATAGATTATTATACGATGGTGTGAATAGCATCCATCTGTGTAAGTCAGAGCTGGCACATGTTTGAAAGGGGTCCAGTAAAAGAACTGTTTGTTAACCCGTTCCCTACGAGTTTATGAAATCCCCATAGACTTTGTACACAACCCTCTCGGTTCCCGTGGTCAAGGGGTTAACATGTTCCCTTCAAGCTTTTGCAATTCCCATATAGAGTTAATACATGAACTACCAGGCTCAAATAGGCAATGGGTTAACCTGTTCTCTACTAGCTTTTGCCATTTCCCTTAGAGTTAATACTGGACCCATAGTTTCCCATAGGCAATGGGTTAACCTGTTCCCTAATAGTTTTTGCCATTCCCTTAGAGTTTTTTACTGGACCCATAGGTTCCCATAGGCAATGGGTTAACCTGTTCCCTACTAGCTTTTGCCATTCCCTTATAATTAATACTGGACCCATAGGTTCCCATAGGCAATGGGTTAACCTGTTCCCTTCAAGCTTTTGTAATTCCCATAGAGTTAACACATGACCTACCAGGCTCCCATAGGCAATGGGTTAACCTGTTCCCTACTAGCTTTTGCATTTCCCATAGAGTTAATACATGACCTACCAGGCTCCCATAGGCAATGGGTTAACCTGTTCCCTACTAGCTTTTGCCATTCCCTTAGAGTTAATACTGGACCCATAGGTTCCCAAAAGGCAATGGGTTAACCTGTTCCCTACTAGATTTTGCCATTCCCTTAGAGTTAATACTGGACCCATAGGTTCCCATAGGCAATGGGTTAACCTGTTCACTACTAGCTTTTGCCATTCCCTTAGAGTTAATACTGGACCTACCAGGTTCCCATAGGCAATGGGTTAACCTGTTCTCTACTAGCTTTTGCCATTCCCTTAGAGTTAATACTGGGCCCATAGGTTCCCATAGGCAATGGGTTAACCTGTTCACTACTAGCTTTTGCCATTCCCTTAGAGTTAATACTGGACCCATAGGTTCCCACAGGCAATGAGTTAACCTGTTCACTACTAGCTTTTGCCATTCCCTTTATAGAGTTAAAGGGGACCTCCAGGCAAAGAACAACACATTATTATATGTTTTGGTACCGTTTTGTGATATCAAATAGATACCCAACATTTTGCAAAGGGTTGTGTAATTCATAAACAAAGCAATTAATTTCCACCACTTACGGAACCACTGCTATTTCCTGGTTCCATACGGGCCAACCATTTGCGAGTGCGCCAATGCTATTCACGCGCACGTTTGTAAACAATAGATTCCCGGGCGATTCGTTCGCTCTGCACACGTTGCAATTCACCGCACGCATAGCAGTCTGTGTAATTCAGACCGCATGAACGCATGTTTTAGAATGGTGATGCGTTTCCAATTATTTTTTTTTCTTTCTGGAAACATATTTTTGTGAACTTGTTGATGGAATGAAATACTAAAGATGTTACCTTTCTTTAATAAGAATATTATTTTTGGGTGGTGGTACCCTTTAATACTGGACCCATAGGTTCCCATAGGCAATGGGTTAATACAGTGTCTTAAGTAATAATAGTGTAAAGCGCTAGAGATGATATTGTATCATATTAGGCGCTATATAAATCGAACCTATTATTATTATTATTATTAATTGGACCTGGTGTAATAATGCATAGTGGCAATGAGAATAACTATTGAAGATGAAGTTAATATTAGAATCAAATTATAAATCAGTTAGAGCCAGTTATCCCATTTAGGATGGTAATTAGGCTACATGTAGGCCTGTTTCAAGCACCTTGGGGCAGGCAGCCTGGCCTAGGGGGTTCAGGTTGCTGTGAAAGATCCTTGTTGACACGTGCATGACAGGATCCAACTAGTTTCCCAGACCTGGCCGTGACTCACTGACTGAATGATTTTGTTGTGTCTATGACATCATCGCCATTATGATCTATTGCAGTTCCCATGATGCATTCATACCAGTCCTACAGATACACAATGGGTGATTTCAAGTATGGTGTTTAAACCTGGTGTTAGTGTTTATTAAACACTAAATCGGGCTTAAACACCATACTTGAAATGACTTAGTGTTAGGATGGTGTTAACATGATGACCTCTGATTTCACCGTTGTACAAACTTCCGTTTCCGACAGGCGGTGTTTATTGAGATGGCAATATACTATCGTAGATGGTGTTGAGCTAGTGTTAGTGTTTAATAAACACTAACTGCAGCCTTAACACCGTACTTGAAATGAGTTGGTGTAAGAGGTTTGACCTCGTACTTCCGGCAGTGCCACGTGGTTGCTGGTGTTTAGCGTCGTCTGCTAATCTGCCCAGTAGTGTTAGTGTTGAGCATGTATACGCAACTTCCATAGGGATCGAAATGAAAGTCATTTCAAGTACAGATCGAGCTGGTGTTAGTGTTACTGTTGCTAGGTGGGCATTCAAATCACAATTCTGAACTGAAATTGTGGTGTTTTCGTTTGTCTAAGCATGTAAAAAGGGTATCAACCTAGATAATTTGTGAAATTTTACTTAAGTGAAGTTTATGAAACGCAATGAAAATCTTATTTTTTTATGAATGAATTAATTTGAATATCTACAGTAATTTACGCAAATAAGGTCATACAATTCATATTTTTTGCCCATAAATCTAATATTCAAATTTTTCACTACAATAAATTATTTAGACCATTATTTTGGAATAGAATAATAATTCATCAAAAACAAATTGGAATTAGCCAGTTTTCTTCCTCATGTGTTTTATTGTTTTTATAATGAACTATTTTATGTAACATAATTATTTCTTTGTTTTTATACTTCTGCATTTGTATTTTTTTGTGTTGTTTGTTTCATTTCTAACTATAATTTAACTTTTTGAACACCAAAAACAAACACTTTAAATGTAAACCAGACCAAACCAACGATGTATCTATTTTGAACGAAAACTTATATTGGCCAGTTGTTTTGTACACGCATCAACGAAATTGAGCGATTTTCGGGAATTTCGTAACGTGATTTAGTAACGATATAGGTCCCGAGCTTTACGGTTTGGAGCAATAAAACAAATCTCGGAGGTGGGGGGGGGGGGGGGGGGAAATAATGGCCCCCAGCCCTTGTCGAGCCACATGTACAATATCATACAGAGGTGGTTAATTCCTGTGATTCTTGCAAAAATTGTTACACACTTTTCAGGCAGCTAATTATTTTCGAAACCAGAATGTTTTTCTAAATAGGCCCTAATTATACGTTCTAGCTCCCATGTTTTAAAAAAGCCTACGAATGACTGCTACTTTCAAAATACTTAGTTTACCACCTTTTCAGTTCGATGTTGAGAATGAGAAAAGATCAGAATCTTGTTTGTCATCAGTTTATATTTTAAACATCGTGATTCATGATGATTATTCCCCCCCTCCCCCCCCCCCCCCAACACCCACTCCTCTAGAGGACCCTGTAGGTAATGTATACACTGACAATTGTTTGTACATCTTTGACATTTTATTAAAAAAAAACTTGTAATTGAGTTCAAAGCTCTACGAGATTTGTTTTTTAATAATGGCAAAAAAAAAAAAAAAGTACCACATCGGGGACTCGAACCCACTTCTAACAATTAATTCATTACGTGATATACACGTGCGGACCGGCCTTACCCACTCGGCCATCAAGCACCTAGTGATCACGTGACAGATTGTATCAAACTAATATACTTAGTAACATGTCCACATACTATCCGTATTTACGCGGAACTTGTACCGTGCATGCTGGCCACAGCGAGTTATGCCTTCATCGTCGGGTAAGCAAACCGCTAGCGCTAGCGATGTGTCCTCCGCGCGCGGCGGGCATTCAATTTTTTAAAGAGAGTCACGCACATTTCTTGCGAGTTTAGTAACAAATTTCACTAAAAATAGGGAATATCCACTAAAATCGTATCGACCAAGTGAATGGTTTGAATGTTTTTTTTTTTAATTATGGTATTCATACATGTTATGTGGTAAGTCTTCATTACGGCTTGCTCTCTGATTCGTAACCATGTAACCGTTTTCGTCACCATTTTAAGGGGGTTCGCGTGATTTTGTCTCTGGTGTTGACAAACACTAGCGATACTGTGATCGATTACTACTCAAGGTCATCACGATTAAAAAGTTCGTGACCTCCTCTTAATCTGGAAGCTGGTGTTTAGGCTCAGATTAGAGGCAGTTTTTCATCCTCAACACTAACACTAACCCCAACACCATACTTGAAATCACCCATTGTCTTAGATACATATTACAGGGCTCCATGCTTACTTTTTTTTTGGTCAGTGGCACGGTCGTGCCAGTGAAATAATTTCCTCCCCTTTTTTGGTGGCCCGAAAAAAAAATTTACTGGCCCCCCACTTTTTACTATTCAAAAATATCAATCTTTCCTGATCAAGCCTTTCATTATAGATGAAGAATGTCATGGAAGAATACAACATTTTTTCTAATTTTTTCAATGTCGGGTTGAAAGTCTACTTGCCCGATCGGGCCACTAAAAATATGACTTTTATACATTTTTTGCTGGCCTAAAGTGCAATTTCACTGGCCCCAGGCCAGCGGGCCAGTGCGAGTGTGGAGCCCCTGCATAATAGAGAGAGATGTTATATCCCCTAACATATTAGTTAACCCTATTGCATGTATTGCTATACTGTGTACCTGCATTGTTTGGTGTTTGACTGTGTATGGTATATTATACAGTTTTAAACTGGTGGTGGAGGGAAAAGCACGGAATGTTCCACTCCCAAGGGATTTTTAAATGCTATTGAGGGAAGAGTAAATAAGTCCTGAGACGAAGTCGAGGGACTTATTTTTAGCTCATCCGGCCGAAGGGCCCGATGAGCTTATGCCATGGCGTGGGCGTGGCGTCCGTCGGTCCGGTCCGTCCGTCCGTCCGTCGTCCGTCCGTCCGTCCGTCCGTCCGTCCACAGTTTTCAAAATGCTTCTTCTTCGTTATTTTTTCAGCCGATTTTGATTCTGATTGTTTTCATAAGATAGGGCTAGGAGGGGGATTTAAAACTTCTTCACAGAATTTTGAAATTTTTTCTCCATTAATTAATTATGGTAATTTATGCAAATTTATTCCAAAAATCACAAAAAAATGCTTCTTCTCCTTCATTTCTCGACCGATTTTGATTTGGTTTGATTTATCTGGTAGAGCTAACTTTGGTACACTAAACTTCTACACAGAATTTTGAAATTTTTTCTCAATTATGGTAATTTATGCAAAATTTATTCAAAAAAATCACAAAAAATGCTTCTTCTCCTTCATTTCTCGACTGATTTTGATTTGGTTTGCTTTATCTGGTAGAGCTAAACTTTGGTACACTAAACTTCTACACAGAATTTTGAAATTTTTCTCCATTAATTAATTATGGTAATTTATGCAAATGTATTCCAAATATCACAAAAAATGCTTCTTCTCCTTCATTTCTCGACCGATTTGATTTGGTTTGCTTTATCTGGTAGAGCTAACTTTTGTACACTAAACTTCTACAAAGAATTTTGAAATTTTTTCTCCATTAATTAATTATGGGTAATTTATGCAAATTTATTCCAAAAATCACAAAAAAATGCTTCTTCTCCTTCATTTCTCGACCAATTTTTATTTGGTTTGCTTTATCTGGTAGAGCTAACTTTGGTACACTAAACTTCTACACAGAATTTTGAAATTTTTCTCCATAAATTAATTATGGTATTTTTTATTTATTTATTTATTAATTTTTTTATTTTTTTATTTATTTATTTTTTATTTATTTTTATTTTATAAAAAAAAAAAAAAAAAAATTTGGTTTATTTTTTTTTACATTTTTAAATTTATTTTATTAATTTATTATTATTATTATTATTTTTTTCTTTTTTTTTTCCCATGTCCCTTCTGGGGCATCAAATTTAATATTTTTTTTTTGCTCTAATTTAAAAAAAAAAAAAAATGTTTATGTCCCTTCCAGGGCAGTTTTTGACCAGTTGAAAAGTGTACCACATGAAAATTTGCGATATTTTGATGTTGCGAGATGCCGGATGAGCGCTACGTCATTGACGTTCTGGTTCTTCACGAAATAGCATTTTAAATCCCGAGGGGAAACATTCCATGATTTTTCCCGACCAGCAAAGTTAACAACTGTTTTATCATCTGATTGCCATGTAACAGTGCCATGTAATATCCAAAAATATTACATGGCAGGCTCAATGTACTGTATTTACTAAGTCAGGTGATAAATTAATCTAGTCATTAGTACTAGTAGTACCTCATTGGTGTACATGTAGTAATGATTTGGTTAGAGAAGCTGTTTACAACACGCTGTCTCCATGTAATACCTTTGAAAAGTGCCCTGTTACCCGATGACATTTAACCCCTTGCCTACGGGAAAACCGAGTGGGCTATGTACAAAGTCTATGGGAATTTCAGAATCTCGTAGGCAACAGGTTAATACATGGTCCCTTTAAGGTCTTTCAGGATGTGGTAAATACTGAAGAGTGAATGATGAACTCCTTTTGCGCATTTGAAGGGCCCTCAGGGACTTATTTTTTATTTGTGTTATCAATGTCAAACATGATGCATTAACATGCAGTCATGTATAATCATCATTAACAACAAATTCTGACTAAAAGAAACATCCTGAAATCACAACCTGCAAAAATTAATAAGCATGTAATTGAGGATTGACCTTAACTGGTTCCCTGTTAGATTTTGCAGTTCTTTGTGGAGTTGATACAGTACACTATATTCTTGTATGCAATGAGTAAATAATTATTATTCAAAAAATGTAAAATTATCATTTAGGAAAGTTAAGAAAAATAATTCCAATTACATAGTACAAAGTCTAATGTTGCATTTTGCAAGTGAATACAAATTGTAAATTTGTAAAGGTCTCTGTAATCAGATTATGCTCTAGGATTTCAAACTGAAAGAAAAAGATGTCTTTATATCAGATAATGAGATTCCGGTAATACATGTACAATTGAGAAATAGATAAGATACAAAAATAATGAGATTCCGGTATTATACATGTACAATTGAGAAATAGATAAGCTACATCGAGAATGCATAACTGTAGATGTTTAATTCTCTTTAACCGATTTCATACTGGAACTTTGGGAGTTCCACATAATAACTACCTGTATATAGACATTTACAATGCCTTGTAGGCAACAGGTTAACAAAATTTACTTAGGAAGTGCAGCTTTTATATTTAAATTTATAGCCAAGAGCCATCGTGTCTGTCAACGGACTCTATCATTGAGACCCATCTTGGGAAATGTATACAGGAAATATGTGCTTATTGTTCAGAACAAAGAAATGTAATGACATTTTTTTGAAAGCCCTGTGACTTCATTTCTAAAAGAATCGCCCAAGGATGTTCTGGAAAACCTTCCAAACAAAAGAGAAAATACTTAAGACATTAAGTTGTAATATCCGCTATGGTATCTTTAATGTATGGATACTTACTTTTGATAGTGAAATGATAGAAAATTATATAGCAAATATCATATACTATATAAATCATTAGTTTCTTTAATGTTACATGTTTAATGCAAATTTCTAAGGCAAGTAATATCATTTCGGTCAAACTGAATATTTTGGGTCTAGTCTTAATTAATATCCATATTCTTATGAAAAGCGTGAAATTGGAAAAGCGTGAAATTGGATAATATGTTTCTTATGCCGTTTGCAATAAAATCACAAATTTGAAGTTTAGTGTAAATGACATCTCAAGATCTCACAAGATTATTTTGGGGCTTTATTTTCAATTCTCAAGTAAATTGTAATTTGAGCTCATAATGGAAATCCAATCTTTAATTCTTCTTTCTTTTCTCTGTTACTCATCTTGTGGTGACTTGACGTGGGCGGACAAATCTCTAAATCTTGCGCAATCACCGATACAGATGAACTTTCTATTCCCTTTGGGTTTCTTTTTTTGGCATGATTTGGGCGGGCGAAATCTACAAAAAATCTACAAAAACGCAGCATGAACGGTCAACATTACATTATTCTGTTGTGAAGTTCAACTCTTATATTGAACATCTACATGTATATTCCCTATGAGCACACTTGTATAATTACCAACATTTATTTCATAAAATATGGGGCTTTGAATACATGTAGCAATTCTTCAAAACAGATTTGCAATTGTCACCCTGACCGTGTTGAATGACAACTGTCTTCAATCAGGCTAATTTTGTTTATACCCATGGTGATCTAGGTGACTGTGTATTGTGTGCTCATCACTTTGCTATTAAACTAAATTGAATAATTCAATTGATCAATCATTATGTAATGAATGAAAAGCACTATTAGATTAAAAACTATACAATGTATGTACAATATGTGACCGCCTATAGCAAAACCTGGCACTTGTCGGTAATTCATGTTTTGAAGAAATAGGCATTTTATGTTCACGCAATATGTGTAAAAGACTTATGATTGTAAAATTGAAACAATTATATCTTCGCCAATTATTGACCAATTAGTTAGAACAAAGCATCAAATTAAAGCTTGTGATGAGGCCTTTGTAATGGTATGAAAATCTACATTTTTATTTTTACCAACAAGTGCCGGGTTTTGCTATAGCCGGTCACATATGGTAGGTAATGATAGGTAATACAATCTCTCTAGTAATCTAGTATTCTAGCCATTAAACTCTCTTAATAAAGAATCAAAAGAACCAGAAGATTTTTAAACTAAATTATTTTATTTGCTTTTCAAATTTTCTTGATTTAACATTCATACACAAACACATGTAGTACAAATCTCAACAATGATTGTTTGTAATTATGAGATACAAATATATAAATTTGTGAATTTTTTCTTTTATTCCTCTCCCTTTTTACTCTACCTCTACAGGAGTATGATGCACAGATGGTGGACCTCATAAACGATGTGAGGATCATCGGCATGATCACCGTTGTCGTCCTCCTGGCGATTATTTTTATAGGCATGGCCTGGGAGGCCAAGGTAAGTTTCATATTAAACACACTGACAAAAAGACAGACAGACACACACACACATGCACATAAATTCAGTTAACAACAGAAATACTGAATACAAGTTTACATGCACCTCCGTAATTAAATATTCGCATGATCACTTTCGTCGTCCTCCTGGCAATTATTTTTATAGGCATGGCCGGGGAGGCCAAGGTTAGTTTTAAAACACACTGACAAAAAGACAGACAGACAGACACACGCACACACAATCATATAAGAAACAACAGAATTCAATACTCATACAAACTACCAGACACCTGGGGTCTATAATTAATGATGTGAGAATCATTTGCATGATCACCATCATCGTCCTGGTGATTATTTTTGCAGGCATGGCCGGGGAGACCAAGGCGAGTTCTCGCACTTACATACACACTGACATTCAAACAAATAACAACACAAAAACAACAAAACAAACAAACAAACAAACAAACAAACAAACAAACAAACAAACAAACAAACAAACAAACATACACACACACAAACAAGCAAGCAAACAGACAGCAGACAGACACACACACAAGTAAGCAAACAGACACACAAACAAGCAAACAAACAAACAAATAAACAAACAAACACACCCATACAAAAATAAACAAATAAACATTTATGCAGTCCTCTATAGTGTGAGATGCATTGACATGATCACCATCATCATACTCCTAGTAGCGATTGTTTTCATAGGCCTGTATTAGTTACCTAATATTGAAAAGTTTCAGGGATGAACAACCATCACAAGTGCTTTCTAGCTCAGTTGGTAGAGCACCGGTCTAGCAATTGGTGGTCGTTGGTTCGAATCATGGGAAAGCCCAATTTTCCTTGCTCTTTTTTTTTTGTTTGCATAAATTATATATATAATATATTTATGGACAGTTTCCTTATGTTTGAAATAAGTAACAAAACATTTATTGTCTTGCATTGACTCTTTCCTATCTCACCATACAGGTGCAAATTGTTCTACTCGTGGTGCTGAGTATAGCTATAGTCAACATGCTTGTTGGGAGTTTCCTTCCTCCTATTGCCTCCAAACAAGCAAAGGGCTTCACTGGCTACAAAGGTAAGTACAGTCAAACCTGACTTAGCGGCCACCTGTCTATAACAGCCAACCTGCCTATAGTCTCCACTGAAATAATCCCCTTACATGGAATAACAGTGTTATGGAACCTGTCTTTAGAGGTTATCTGTCTACAGGGGCCACTTTCCTTGTTTCTGTTAGGTGGTTTATATTCCACAGGTTGGCCTGTATTAAGATGGTTTATGGTAGCTTGGTCCAAACAACAGGTCAGTTTGGTTATCGTTTGGTCAACTGTATAATATAATGCTGGAAACTTTCATTTCCGCAACCCCGAGCTTGACCACCACCCTAAACCTAACCGGCCCTAACCCTATTCCCAGCTATAATCAACATGGTGGTGTGGAGTTTCCTTCCTCCGATCGCCTCCAAACAGGCAAAGGGCTTCACTGGCTACAGAGGTAAGGAACGTTGATCGTTTATGAGCGCTTGTTCTACACCCATTTGGTCTGCATCTCATTTGGTCTACATCATTACAACTCTAAACCTCCATTTTTTTCTTACCCTAATCTTAATCTTAGCCTCTACTCCTACTCCGTAGCATCGTATTTTGCTCGTATACAAAATGGATGCAGAATGCCAGTAATATAATTACAGGGGAGGAGGGATGGAATTTATTTGTTTACAAATTTGGCCTGGGCTTCAATTATACTGTCTTAACATCAGAGGTATCTTCTATAATACTTACATGTATGTTCTAACTATTATTTTTACTTTAGCTGACTCGTTTCTTGAAAACCTGAGGCCGGGCTTCAAGGATGGCGAGAGTTTCTTCTCGGTGTTCTCCATCTTCTTCCCCGCTGCCACCGGCATCCTGGCTGGAGCAAACATCTCAGGAGATCTACAGGTGAGTACAAATACCGTATTTGTCGGTGTATTCACCGCTCCGGTGTATAAACCGCACCCCCTAAAAAAAAAAAAAAAGTGCGGTTAATACGGTCGTGTATTAACCGCACCCCCTTTTGTTTTTTTGTTTTTTTTTAAAAGGTGCGGTTAATACACCAGCAAATACGGTATCTTCTTGAGAAAGATGAAATAATGAATATGATAAATAATAATTATGAGGTAATTATGAGGTAATGATGACAACGACGATGACAACGATGATGATGATTATAGCATAGTGCCATGTTAAGAAGGGCATTATTATCATCCTGGTAGGAGCAAACATTTCGGGAGATCCTCAAGTGAGTACAAACATGTGGACGTGGTGTGGCAAGATTGGTATCTAGAGCAAGTGCTTTCTAACTATGAGATTCTGAGTTTGAACCTTGTGTCTGCCCACCACGTCTTTCCTTCAGGGCCTATATTCATTAAACCCTGCTAGCTTAATAGTTCCATGCTATTTTAAATGTATTTTAAATGATTTTAGTGAGCAACAAACAGTTTTCCTAGTCCCCAACTAGGGTTAACTGGGTAAGCTGGGTAAACTGGGTACCTAATAGGTACCCACTACATTAACCCTTGTTAGCAACTAAAATATCATGTGATTAATTCTTAGCCACATCATAAAAAATAGACTTGGCAATAGCTTGCAAGGTTTAAGTATATGGGCCCAGCAAGGCAATTAATCCTCAATTGCTGCTCATACCAATAGCTAGGACAGTAGAGGGTGACAAATAGAAACCAATGTGAACAGCTTTGGAAATGTATTTGAAAATGGTACTTGCTGTATGAAGTTCACTTAAATGAGAGGAAACTGCTATTTCCTTATTGAATGGAAAATGGAACTTGTTAATCTTATTGGAATACCAATAGCTAGGACAGAAGACGTTTACAAATAGAGGCCCTTTGAGAGCAGCAGCCTTGGAACTGTGTTTAAAAAGTTGTCCTTTCTGTATGAAATTCACTTTGAATGAAAAGATATAGCTGGGAATGGGTTAACATCATTTGACAATGACAATTGCTCGGACAGAAGAGTTTACAAATAGAAACCCATTGTAAAAAGTCTTGAAAATGGTACTTGCTGAAATAAAATTCACTTGAATGAGAGGAGTTTGCTATTTCCTTATTGAATGGAAAAGGGAACAAGTTAATCTTATTGGAATACCAATAGCTAGGACAGAAGAGGTTTACAAAAAGAGGCCAATTGTGAACAGCCTTGGAAATGTATTAAAAATGGTTGTTCCTGTGCACATGAAATTCCCTTGAACGAGAGGAAATCACTATTTCCTACTGGAAATGGTTACAGTGTGTTATTGCAGACAGGGGAAGTAATAGAGGAAGGGTTGAGACCACAGAGAGTGGTGATTACAGATAGAGAAATGTTCAATTGTTCTTTGGCCCTATTCACATGGAAAAGCTAATCCTGCATGTATTAGAAATAAATGGACAATTTAATATTGTTCTTTAACCTATTTCACATGAAAATGTATAAAATCTCTATTTGGATTTGATTTATTTGAAGTTAGGTGGATTTTGGATTGCTTCTTTACCCATTTTACATTGAAAACTCTATTTGATATAACGTTGTATCAATATTTCTAATTGTTTGACCCATTTTACATTAAAAAGCTCCCCATCTTTTAGAATAACAAAAAACAATATACATGAACATAAGCTAAGGATTAGATTGCAACTAGGTTGGTGGGATAGAATTTAACTCATTCCACGAGATATTATTAGTTACACCCTGCTTGTTCACGCAATACGGGATATATCTACGTTCTGGTTCCATATTCCATGAGGCCGGAGGCCGAATGGAATATGGAACCAGAACGTAGATATATCCCGTATTGCGTGAGAACAAGCAGGGTGTGACGGATTTATCTCTTTAAGTGTATACATTTTTTCAAACATATTTGTACTCACCATCTTGTGCTCTTTCTTGTGCTCTTTGTGCTCCCTTGCCTTATCAATTTCAAATATTGTCCATCTCACATGGTCTCCAAGTAATATAAACTGTTCCAAACAACTTGTAACTGTTTAATTGTAAGTCAGATCAATTAAAACTGCAGAAAATTCCCTGTCTTTGATAATATCAAATCCCTTCTCATTCGGTGGAGAATTCAGATATCTGTTCAAGCTATGACGGAGATTTTCCAACGTTGAGGCTTTATAAAAAGCTTGCTTACCATTGCCGCCGGTACCCGCACGGATGCTACCCGCCGGAGCGTCCCCGTCACTCTTCTGCTTCCGAGCGCCCAACCAGAATCCTTCGAGAGCTCCATTGAGTTTATCAGCGGAAAAACTATCGAAGCAAACATCATCTGAATAATCGTTGCTTTCTTCAAAAAAAGCCCGAAAGGCCCTGGCCGCTTTCAAGTTCGCTCTAATCGTATTTTTCGGCGTTGAAGATGTTTTCTTCTCGGATATTTCATCCCTGGAGTGGTGTTCGAATCTCCGCGAATTTGCAGCCATTTTGCTGCTGTGAGCGATATCTAGCCTAGCTATCGCGATATCGATATCGATCGCGATAGCTTTCATTCACGTAATACGGGCTCATCTTCAGTGGTTGAAATCGCCACTGCGCATGTGCACAACGATGAAAAACACGATAATTTACATTAAAACAATAACAACAACAAGACGTAAACAGGTAATACGGGCTCATATTACCCGTTTGATCATTTTGACCAAGTAAATGAGGTAAATATGGGTTTGTCTCAAAGACAAATTGACCAATCAGATTACAGCAAAATGGCCCACTAAGAGATAAATTACAATTTCAATAGAGAAAGTACAAATGACACCAGGGCCCCTGTAACATAAATATTCATAATAATTGATAGCAGGATTAATTAATTGATTGCAGGATTATTCAAACAATGGTATGATCAATTTATTGATCTTGCAATTAATTGTACGATCAATTAATCATGAATATTTATGTTCCGTTGGCGATGACCAGAATTCTTATCAGCGAGTTTAATCTGGTAATAGTTGGCCATTATAAACCAATAAGTTGAATTGAACACCCAAGTAGTTAGTTGGGACGTTGAATGCCTAGATTTAAACCAAGGTTAAATTTAACATGTATAATGAGAATTTGGGCCACAATATGTTTATACTGCTACCTGTTCTTGACTATCTGTTATTCAATAATATGCTCTATTTTGCAGTCAATATATAACAGGACTCAAGATGTGAGTTGATTTTTGCCATAATACTGGATTGATCTGGTGTAAAATTGATAACAAAGCCAGGCAAAATTGAGTGATATTTCCAACTTGTGTCACAACATATGCAATTGCATTAACCAATTGCCTTAACCCATGGCCTATGGGAACCTGGTGGGCCCTGTACTATTACTCTTTGGGAATTTCAAAATCTAGTAGGGAACAGGTTGATTTGGTTAACAGGAAAATGATCATTATCAGATTTGGTGATGGTGTAATATACAGGAAAACCGGTGTTAAAAGTTCAGCTGTTTGTCTGAGAGTCGGACCATGTTAAAAACAGTTTCACTTATGATGTTATCCTGTTGAAATGTATTATAACTTAATAAAATGAATTAATTGATTTTGAGTTGTGCATATCCAGTGGCATTTGTTTCCTTTAACCTACTTCCTCAAAGAATATAATTACTGTATTTGCTGGTATATTAACCGCACGGTGTTACATACAGAAGAACTTGCAAAAAGGGGGGTGTGCTTAATACACAGAGATGGAGAAACATATTTCATGAAAATACCACATAAATGGCTATAATAGCAGTTAATGTTGAGTTAAAGGGTTGATTGGCTTTTCTGCTATGCATAATGCTCCAATCAGAAACAAGTATGTAACTTGTGTTGTTTTGTGTACTTAAAGTTCACAAAAGTTATAGGGAAAAGCATGGGATGTGTGTAAAGTTTGATTAAGTTGTAAAGATTCCTAGCACAGTTTTATCATCTAGAAAATGTTTGTTTTCCCCTTCAATGACAACCCAAAGTTGGGGGTGGGGTTAATACACAGGTGCGGTTTATACACCGGCAAATGCGGTACATGTATTTCCCTGAGAGTTCCTACCTTGCATCCCAGTAGGGTGTTTCACTAAACACTATTAAATTTAAGGATTGATTTTTAGTGATTAAAGAGATGCTTAAATTGATTTTATTGTTTAGTGAAACACCCCCAGGTTCCCATATGTAGGGGTTTACTTTTTATTATTTGGCCTGGTTTCTGCCAGTAAAATAAATTCCACTCAATTTTGGGTGGCCCAAAACAAATGAATTGTCATTTTTAAACTCCACTTTCAAATTCTCACATTGAGAACCTAACTGCTAATGGTCCTCTCTGATTTCAGATGTGCATGTTTCATGTACAGTTTTCTCATGCTTAAAGAGATAGTTGAGTTTTGGTAGAGAGGGCGCTAGACTACTTTTTTTTGTGTGAGGTAATGAAAAACTGAGTGTAAAATTTGAAAGAGCATAATATTTAAATAATAAAATCATCTTTGTTTGATCAAAATCGGTTCAGAGACGGCTGAAATATCTATAAATATTAGAGAATTTTGAACCAGCCGTTACATTTTTTTTAAATGCTTCCTCTTTTCAAAAAGTAAAAAAATAGGTTTTTAAATAGTTGTTGGTTATTTCTCTATCTAATCACTATTTCAACAAAGCATCACATGCACAATATTTTATTCAAAATGGTTGAAACCGATGAGTGTTTAGAGAGTGCCCTCTTACGTTGTAACGGCTCTTTTTGAATGATAACATGATTTTTACTACGTCATTTGTAATTTTGTGTTCCTTTCTAGTTATAACTATTAGTTTGTAATGTAATGATGCAGGTTTTGGTTACTAAAATTCAGTTTCACCAAAACTGTACTCTCCTTACCAGAACTCAACTATCCCTTTAACCCCTTGCCAAATTGGAACCTGGTGGGATATAGTGCAAAGTCTATGTATTTCATCAAGTTTAGGACGCCCAAAAGGCCATTCCCAAGGGACACTGCTAGCCATTATAATATCTGTCATCGACGAAACAATAGTGATTTGATAATATATTTTAAAAAAATCTTCTCAATACTTTATTTTATAAAATGTGTACCAATAATTAAGTGTTCCTCTTCCATCAATTTCAGGATGCCCAAAAGTCCATTCCCAAGGGGACGCTGCTTGCCATCGCCATAACGACGGTCATCTATGTGGGGCTGTGCTGGTTGATCGGCGCTGTCATGGTGCGTGAGGCCACGGGAAGCATCGCAGATGTGCTAGCTGGAAACGTGACGACCGCCTGCCTCAACGGAACCCTGCGGTGCGAGTATGGGCTCGTTAACGACCTCGCAGTGAGTAGAAAAAAATTCATTTACACACCATAATTTTTTTAAAGAAAAGTTGTTTCAAATATATGAAGCCGATATATTATATGAAGTTTTAGCAAAATCATTATCAGCCAGAAAATAATTTTGCATGAGTTTTTGACTTAAATTTACTGAAATTACTTCATTCAATCTAGCAGTTTCTTATCAACTTATTGAAAGGGTGTTCTGCTCTACCATTCCCCTTAAAATGACTGGTCCTGAAAATATTTGGACTGGGGTCTACAGAGAATACATGTCAGTTATAGCAAAATAACTCAGTCCTGAACGGGTGAAAGAATATTTATAATGAACAAGATATTTACTAGTGATATCGCATATTATTGTAACAGCAACTAACATTCCGGCTGTGTGACCCTGGTTTTGGTAGGTATTTGCCGCTTCTCTTGCCTCTGCTTTAGCCCGACTTGTTGGCGCACCAAAGGTGTTCCTAATCGTATTTTAAGTCAATATCAAATATTTAAAATATATCAAATGAACGCTTTTCTTTTGTTTGTGTGTTTTCAGGCAGCTAAGGTGATTTCTGGCTGGGTGCCCCTGGTTCTGGCTGGTATCTTTGCTGCCGCTCTGTCATCATTCCTAGCCAGTCTTGTTAGTGCACCCAAAGTGTTCAAAACTGACAGCAATGACAAGATCTTCTCCAAAATAACTTTTTCATCAAATGAATATATCTCTTCTACGTTAACAGGCAGCTAAGGTGATTTCTGGCTGGGTGCCCCTGGTTCTGGCTGGTATCTTTGCTGCCTCTCTGTCATCAGCCCTGGCCAGTCTTGTCAGCGCACCCAAGGTGTTCAAAACTGACAGCAATGACAAGATCTTCTCCAAAATAACTTTTTCATCAAATGAATATATATCTTCTACGTTAACAGGCAGCTAAGGTGATTTCTGGCTGGGTGCCCCTGGTTCTGGCCGGTATCTTTGCTGCCTCTCTGTCCTCTGCCCTGGCCAGTCTTGTCAGCGCACCCAAGGTGTTCCAGGCCGTCTGCAAGGACAAGATCTTCCCCAAGATCGAGGTCTTCGCTGTTGGTGTTGGACCCAGTGATGAACCAAAGAGGGCGTACGTTCTTACATTCTTCATTGCGGCTGCTTTTATTGCCATTGGTGAGTATGTGGTGAGAGAGATTTCAGTTAAACAAAAACTGGCACCAATTTTTCAAGAAAAAAAATTGCACTAACTGTTTTATAGGAAGCTATACAACAGAACAATATATTTTTTCATTATGATGATCAAATCATAACCATTTCTCAATGCAGGCATTTGTAATGTTTGCAAGTTTTTGGCTCTGAATTTTTTTCCCGAAGTTATATTTCAATTTTTAGTTCTAATTTTCCAACTCGATATTATTTACAGACAAAATCTATTGTATTTCAAATTAATACAAAGAAATACCATTGAAAATGTTTTAAAGATGACATATTCAATTTAATTACAACGATGACCATATTATGCTCTTGTTGTTTTATCCATGTAGGTGACCTGAACACCATCGCTCCTCTGATCTCCAACTTCTTCCTGGCTTCCTATGCCCTCATCAACTTCTCCTGCTTCTCGGCCTCCCTGGCAAAGTCTCCAGGTAAGATCAAACAAAAACAACAATACCAACAACAATCATGGTCATTGGCAAATATTTTCATTTTTTCAGGAAGAGATCTGTTCATTCATTTTCCCACCCCTACCTCCGAACCAAGACATTTTTGCAAATATTTGTCAGTGATACGGCATTTCTTTTCCTACTGCTTTACTGCCGGCAAAAGTTTTCAGGCAAGATCACAACAAAAATTTACATTCTATCTGACTGTATGCTTATTTTCTTTATGATCATGAGTTAATTATTTATATATTATGATGATTATTTCAGGATGGAGGCCGGCGTTCAAATACTACAACATGTGGGTGGCTCTGGTTGCCTCTGTTATATGCATCGGTGTGATGTTCCTGATCAACTGGTGGGCAGCTCTACTCACCATTACCATCATCTCAGGGCTGTACCTCTACGTGCATAGCACTAAACCAGGTGAGGAACAAATAACCCATTGAAGACGATTGGATTTTGATAACATATGCATTGTCCTAAGTCTCCAGTCTGATTAGTTTTGGGACCAGTCTTGAATATGTTAAAGTATGTCTCTTACACATTTCTATCGTTTTTGTGTTTCTTGTGACCAGTGCTGTAGTTGAGTCCGCTAATTCGAAGGCCGTCATCTCAAATATCATCTTCCACTTTCCTTTTACATTCAGCCTTGGGTCCTAGTCCGAGTCTGCCGAAAACTCCCTCGAGGCTGGACCGGACAACAAAAATAATGTATATTTTCGGAGAAGCTGTTTTGTATTAAAAGAAAATTGCCTGACTGAAATCCATTTTTGTAGAGCCCTTCACAGATGTTGATGAAGTGCAGAAGTTGTAAAATTGTAATTCATTTATTAATCTGTTCTCTTTTCCTTTGCTCAGAGGTGAATTGGGGAGATTCCAACCAGGCTTTCCTGTACAAGCGGGCTCTGCAGACAACTCTCAAGCTCGGCACTGTTCCCGAACATGTGAAAACATTTAGGTAAGGCTATCAACTTTGCACGTTACATTGTTCATTTAACCTATTCCTTACCAGATTTTGCAATCCCCATTGAGTTAATACAGGATCCACGGGTTCCCCCCCCCCCCCCCCCCCCCCGAGCAACAAGTTTAGAAATGATTAAACAATCATATGCTGTAAATATACATGGATGTTATGATATGTCTACTACTACTTCTGATGATGATGATGATAATAATTACAACAATAACAAAATAATAACAGTGTTAATCGTAATGGTAATTTTTTTAAAAACTATCTATGAATTTATTGATAATGGTGATAGTCTAGTCTTTTAACGCACTAATGTACATCATGTTGTGCTACAATGGGAGCAATTGTTATTATTGTACATTATTGTTTTGTTTTTTAATTGAGTGAAAGCACTGTAACATTAGACTGTCGATTTCCAGTATAAACAAAGTTTCAGATTACCAATAAATTTGAAATCCTGTTATTTTTTGTTTCTTTCTCTTCCCAATAATCTAAATCACTTTTCGATCAATTCATTTGGTGCCTTTCAGGCCTCAGATCCTGCTCTTGACGGGTCCACCAAACTGCAGACCAGCCATGCTGCCTGCGCCTGTGCTCCCACGTCACCAAGAACACCAGTCAGCTCCTATGTGCCAACGTGATTCGTTCACCAATGTACTTCTTATCCCGTTACATTGTTCACTTGCCGATAATCTAATCGAGTTAAATTAATTTGATTTTGATTTTCAGGCCTCAGATCCTGCTCTTGACGGGTCCGCCAAACTGCAGACCAGCCATGCTGCATCTATGCTCACACATCACCAAGAACACCAGTCTGCTCCTATGCGGCAATGTTATCATTGTGAGTACCCATAGTGATGAGGTTAACTCTTAACGTGCCAGGGATTTTAATGCTCTATGACATTTGTGTGTATTGTAACTTGCAAAAATGCAAGCTTGGCACTCAAGGAGTTAATGGTCCTTTGGCAATGCTAGAAATTATCCTTTTTCCCTTTTGGCCCAGTGGGGCAAGTAAAAGCAAGATTTGTCAAATTCTAGTGGCCCAAACCTGTATCTGGTGGCCCCAAACATAGAAAAACATTAACAAATTCTGTTATATTAAGTTGTTCGTTTTCGCCAGTGGAATTTAGCATTAAGGAACTTTGGTGGCCCATTTTGGTCTACTACATGATGCCCAAAATATGCATTTATTTTCTTGACTCAAAACATTGAGCCCAACCCTAAACCTTAATTTTTAGGTCAACCAACTTCTGGGATTAATTAATTTAGAAATAGAGAGGTATGAGAGCAGCTAGTGAACTTTAAGAAAATCTGAACCTTAGTTTTAACTGGACGATGTTTTGTTAAACATAGTAACAACGTTATGGTTTTTTAATTCCATTCTCACCTCTATTTGTGATACATTAGTTTATACAGTAGTTAGAAATTGTAGGATTATCAATAGCAATGTCTGAATTACAAGAAAAAAAGAAGAAAAAAAGGAATTTCAAGTTGTTTGGTTTTACAGAAAATTTGATAATTATGTAATTGTGAACTCTTAAAGGGACTTAGTAACATTGTGCAAATCCTCAACATCCAATTGAAATTCTAGCGGTTCCCTCATACCTTGTTGTATTCTTATTAACAAAAAAGCATGGGACAGGTTTCGGTTTTTCAAATTTCCCTTTCGTTAAAAAGATATTTACGATTGAAGTTTTCAGATGTCAAATTATCCAATGGATCGTCAGAGTGCAATGAGTGCAATGAGTTAGTGAATGTCACTTTGCATTTTTGCTCATTACTCGGCCATATAAAGTTCATTTAACTTGAAATTTACACACAACACCCAGTGGACATATCAGATAACAACAATATACATTGTATCGACCACTCATCGCTTTTTGCACATGTCAACAAAGTTACTAGATCCCTTTAATAAATTTGTCTTTTCTGTTTTTGTGATTGATTTTATAAGGGTGACCAACCTAAAGCGATAAAACAGTTGGAAACTGAGGAGTATGAGCAGTGGCTGAACTACAAGAAAATCAAAGCCTTCCTGGCCTTCACCACAGCTCCCACACTGAGGAAAGGGGCTCAACAACTTATGCAAGTAAGAGAGGAAAACAAATCACACCTTTTTTTGGGGGGGGGGAGTTCTTTTGTATTCAAATGTCATGGAATTATTTTATGTGGTTTTTTTTTTTAGAGAAAAGGGCTCAATTTTTCTTTCATACAAGCCATATTTTGATTTTGTATCTTGTGTATGAATATCAATTTAGTGCAGCTGCAGGCTTTTAAAAACTTGTATTGATTGTTATTTGAATTTTTCACTTGTACTGCACATATTTGGAACATACTAGCAATATCACTCATTACTTTTTTTCAAGTTCTTTGATATAAAAAAAAATGCTGCCTAGATGTGACAATGTAATAACCAGAGAACCTTTACTATACCTTTGACACTCAATTATATGAATGATACTAATCGTGGCTATTTATATAGCGCATGCTCCATGCTCTGATGCTCGGGGTGCATCATTATTACTATGCAGGCACTTCCCTTTTGTCAAAGAGAAGAGGGAAATCACATTCTTTCTTGTAACAAATTTTGAGCAAACAGATCTTTTCCCCTGCTTCACACAGGGTTCACACAGGGCCTGAAAAAAAAAACCCAGGAAAGTCATGGAATTTAACTCGTTGCTTATGGGAACCGGGTGGGCTATGTACAAAGTCTATGGGAATTGTAGAATCTCAAAGGTAACGGGTTAACTTTTTTTGTTTTCCAGGCCTTGAAAGTCAGGGAAAATTGTAAAATTACATCATGGGTCATGGAAAGTCATGGAATATCATTTTATCTGCATGTCCTCATTACTGAAATACAAACCAAATCCGTTGACCTTATTTTAGTACAAAAACTACAGAAAAAATCAAAGAACCTTGTTTACATACCATGGTGAAAAGTCTTGGAAAGTCATGGAATTATTGTTATGGTCATGGAATGTGACTTGGAAATAAGTGTATGAATCCTATTATGGTATCCTTTTTGTTTGAATATTGATTACTTGTTTCAGCTCGGTGGCCTTGGTAAGATCCGTCCGAACACACTGTTCATGGGGTTCAAGAGGAACTGGGTCAACATCAACCCTCAGGAGATCATGGACTATGTTGGAATTATACAGTGAGTATTACAAAGAGTTAGATACTCTGCCCATTTATCAACCAAATTCATTTGAAACGATAGCGGCTCTTTATGTTGGAATTATACAGTGAGTATTACAAAGAATTAGATACTCTGCCCATTTATCAAACAAATTAATTAGGAACTTTAGTGGTCCTGGTTCTAGGAACATACTCTTCATTGTTTCAAAGGCACTGAATCCATATCAAGCCTCAGAAAATCATGGATTGTATATATAACATTCATTCTCTTTAGACGACAGGCTGGAAATGGTGTAAAAAGTGTATTTTGGTATTAATTTAGGCCATCAACTAACCAAAAATCATTTGGACATTTAGTAGTTCCGATTCGTAGGGAACTGGGTCAACAACATCAACCCACAGAAGATCATGGACTATGTTGGTATTATACAGTGAGTATTAAAGAGATCTAGTAACTATGTTGACATATGACATAGGGTTGATAAAATGTGTATTTCTGTGATCTGATATGTCCACGGAGTAATGTGTGAAAATTCCATTTAAATCTTAAATGAATGTCATATGGCCGAGTAACGAGTAAAAATGCATAGAGATAATTGCTAACTCATAGCTGTATGTTTGTACACAGTTGAAATGTCCCCTGGGATATTTTTCAAATTAAATCACCTTGGTGTTTGCAAGCTGGGACTCCAGAAAGGATCTGAGGTGTCTGCTTTGAATCCCTAAAACTTGTTTCCACTTCATATAGGTAAAAGTTGATATGATATGAACAATAATCTATGGAATACATTTTTTTCTTAAACTTTGAAATCGACCTTTTCAATTTATTCTTTAGTGATGCCTTTGACCTTCACCTGGGTGTGTGCATCCTGCGTCTCCAGGAGGGTGCTGATGTCTCCGCTGCTCTGGACATTGAGCAGGGGAAGTATGATGTCCAGATGGATGAGAAAGGTACGACAGAAGTCTTGTCCTAAAGCTATTTGAGTCCCTCTGAATTAATTTACAACATTGGCATTTAAATTGTCATACATGTACAATTTTGGCCCATGGCTGAAAAGTAGGAGGAAAATAACCAATCGTAATACCAGCTTAAATACTGTTTAGTAGGTCATGTCTCAGTCTTACTGCTATCTTGTAATTATTTAAATTATCACTCGCCTATTCAAATGTGACAATAAGAACTATTTTCAAATCAAGAAAATTGTCTAGTTTCTTATGAAAGTATCATATATTTTCTCTTCACAGAAGTAGATCAAGCACTTAATACTATGTTGCTGACTGTGAACAAAATGTCACAAATAGACTCTGGTAGGGATTGAAGTCTTGACCGTACCACTATTCTTATTTTCATTTCCTTCTTTGCTGCAGAAGCAAAATAGGTGCCAAAAAGAATGGCATTGCTTCTGTAGCAACCGAGGTCACAGTTACCGATGTTGATATGCTAAAAATGTATGTTGTTTGGGTGGATAAATGTATAGCTCATTCTCCTTCAGCAAAATAAATATTGTGCAGATCAACGCCAATAGTTACGGAAGTATAAGTGGAAAGCATGACATGGATAAGCAAGAGGATTAGTACAAAGATAACAAGAAGTTTATTATGGTTATTAATAAACATCATCATTATATTTCCTACTTTGCTACAGAAGCAGAAGAGCTGGCGGAAGAGAACGGCATCGCCCCGCCTTCCATCAAGGTCACGGGGGTCACCAACAAGGACAACATGGAGCGGCAGGAGGACGAGGAGGAGGAGGACAACGCGAGCCGCTACAGCGAGGGGCTGTCGCAGAGAGGCAACGAGGACGACCCCACGAAGGCCTCGATCCAGGGGTCCTCGGTTCAAGGCTCGGTGCAGGGGTCGGAGATGGATCTGAACCAGGAGCCCAGCGAGCAGATGCGCCCTCTATTGAGCAATCAGCTTGTCAAGAACATGGCCATCGACCCTGTCATCAAAACCACGCAGAAGTTCCAGGGGAAGCAGCCGAAGGGCACCATCGATGTCTGGTGGCTCTTTGACGATGGTGGTAAGTACATTTTTCTACAGCACTACTTTCATCTGTTTTAACAGATCATGGGCCCCATTGCAGAAAGAGATACAATCGATTGTAAGTTAATCTGATTGGTTGAAATACGCAAATTTTCTGACATACAATCAATTGTATCGCTTGTTGCAACGGGACCCTAGTGTGTCTGAATTTACCAAACTCACTTGCATCTCTAGTCGTTCTTTCATGCCTAGTTGCTCTCCGCTTACTAATAAAAGAATTGATCTAGCTTTGGTTTTTTCAAATTCTCTCTTCATAAGTGAGATATTTATGATTTGATTTATACAAAATCCTGGGGATAATTTCAATTTTATACAAATGTATGGCAAATAGCAATTTGCATTTTGTTCATTAAAGCTCCACAACTCTATAACATTCTCCATCACTTTCAAATAAGTAGCTTGTTTTTCTTTTAAATGTCAGACTCATTGTGTTGTGTATTTTCATCTCATCAGGTCTGACCCTACTACTACCTCATCTACTGACGCAGAAGACCAACTGGCAGAAGTGCAAGCTCAGGGTGTTTGCCAGCGGCAAGAAGGAACGTATGGACCAAGAGAAGAGAAAGTGAGTTGGACGGACGGATGGTTGGTTCTGTAGTTTCTACAGATGCGTTGAATCAATTTTGATTAGTTATGTATTAGTGCTGAGTCCAAACGGATAGCCGGTCGGATACCGAATTCAAATTCTTGGATACAGGTATACGAAAGAAGAAAACAAAATAAATAAAAAAAATAAATAAATAAATCAAAAAAAAAATCAGTCAGATTTTGATACTTCAACCATGGTTCAACGGATGAACTATGGTTGAAGTATCAAAAATCAAAGCTCCATGTTTTTTTTTTTTTTTTTTTTTTTTTACATTTCGGATAAATCCGATATCCGTCCGTTTTTACTCGGCTCATATCCGGATATCAATATATCCGGTTTGACTCAGCCCTATTATGTATGAGACCACCCTTTATTGTCACCATATCTGAGAGATGCAATAGTTTGAACGCGGGCTGATTAGTGCAAAGAGTAGAGCTCTGAACACTAGACCAGGCGGGTATTTCACCAAACACTATAATAGATTTTTAGCATCCTCTTAATCACTCAAAATCATTCCTAAAACCCTACAGATCACCTATTCACTGAAGAGAAATTGGTTTTAAAGTGGCTGCAGAAATTGATTTAAACAAAATATATATGTAACTGTCAAAACCAACCAAAATGAATTTGGAATTTTATATCAGTTCTCCTGTGCCTTGCTGTTTTCCCTTTTCTACTAGAAATATATTTTTTAAATTAAAAAATCTCCTGCCTTTTTGAAATATTTATAATTTAATTTGAAAGTATTTGAAATACTTCCAGCTGTGTTTTAACTGCATAGACTTGCAATTAGTCAGCAAATAAAAGTTTGATTTGTAATACTTCAAAACTTGTAGTCTTGTACCCTTTGGTTGAAATTTCATAATCATCACCATCATCGTCGTGAAATATTTTGATGTTTAATATCGTATGTTTTCTGTTTTCTTTTTCAGCATGGCCAATATGCTGAGCAAGTTCCGCATCCCCCACGACAGCGTGACCATCCTCCCCGACATCGGCAAGAAACCATCTGCATCCAGGTATGAGAAGTTTACTTACTCTCAAACGCTTACCGTATTTGCTGGTGTATAAACCGCACCTGTGTATTAACCGCACCCCCAACTTTGGGTTGTCATTGAAGCTCGGAAAAAACTTTTTCTAGATAATAAAACTGTGCTGGGAATCATAGCGCTATAATCAAATTCCATGATTTCCCCCTCACTTATGTAAACTTTAGGTACACAAAACAACAACAGCAACAACACAAGTCACATACTTGCTTCTGATTGGAGTACAGTTTATAACAGAAAAGCCCATCAAGTTTTTCACTCCATACAGATATTATAGCCAAATGTGGTATTTTCTCTGTCTCTGTGTATTAACCGCTCCCCCCTTTTTGCAAGTTCTTCTGTACAGAAAAAAGTGTGGTTAATACACCAGCAAATACGGTAATGGTAATGATTCACATCCATTCCCTTAATTTGAAAGTGATCACCATTTATCTATTTTAACCAAATGTTCATAGCAAGATTTTGTTGTCTTTATCATAGCAACAAGAAGTTTGGTGAAATGATTGAGCCCTTGAGGAGGGGGAGAACTCAGAATTGTATTCATTTTTAGTCAGGATTTTTAACAATTTGTTCATAGCAAGATTTTGTTTTCTTTACCAAAGCATAAAGAAGTTTGGTGAAGTGATTGAGCCCTGAAGAGGGGGAGAACTCAGAATTGTATTCATTTTTAGTCAGGATTTTTAGCAATTTGTTCATGGCAAGATTTTGTTTTTCTTTATCATAGCATCAAGAGGTTTGGTGAAGTGATTTAGCCCTAAGGAAGGGGAGAGCTCAGAATTGTATTCATTTTTAGTCCGGACTTTTAGCAATTTGTTCATGGCAAGATTTTGTTTTTCTTTATCATAGCATCAAGAGGTTTGGTGAAGTGATTGAGCCCTGAGGGAGGGGGAGAACTCAGAATTGTATTCATTTTTAGTCATGACTTTTAACAATTTGTTCATAGCAAGATTTTGTTTTCTATATCATAGCATCAAGAAGTTTGGTGAAGTGATTGAGCCCTGAAGAGGGGGAGAACTCAGAATTGTATTCATTTTTAGTCAGGATTTTTAGCAATTTGTTCATGGCAAGATTTTGTTTTTCTTTATCATAGCATCAAGAGGTTTGGTGAAGTGATTTAGCCCTGAGGAGGGGAGAACTCAGAATTGTATTCATTTTTAGTCAGGACTTTTAGCAATTTGTTCATGGCAAGATTTTGTTTTTCTTTATCATAGCATCAAGAGGTTTGGTGAAGTGATTTAGCCCTAAGGAAGGGGAGAGCTCAGAATAGTATTCATTTTTAGTCAGGATTTTTAGCAATTTGTTCATAGCAAGATTTTGTTGTCTTTATCATGGCATCAAGAAGTTTAGTGAAGTGATTTAGCCCTAGGGGAGTGGGGAGAACTCAGAATCGCATCCATTAATTTAAAGCTTTGGAATAGCTTACCTCAGAAAATTAGAGAACAAAAAACAAGAAGTTCATTTCGTAAGGCCCTCACAATGTATTTGATGAACAAATAAATTATCTCTATGTTAGCAGTTAGTTACGTTTTGTATTTTGAATGTAAACAATATAATCTTAATATGTAGTATATTGCTTATTTTGTAATATAGAGATACACTATCGATATAGTGAAAAGAGAACCAATCTCGACTAGCACTTGTGCTAACTTTTGGTTTTCTTTTAGCAACAACCTTAACTTTTGTATAAATGTATTTTATAGTATGTAAGCATTAATTAAGTTTTATTAATCTATTGCAGTGATTCATTGTTTTGTAAATTATGTACAGTTGATGTACATATATATGATATTGTTGTTGTTAATAAAACTTCAAACTTCAACTTCAACTTAAATTTTAAAGTTACCACCCATTCATCAATATTTGTAGTACGGTAGTTCATTGTAAGATTTGTTTGTTTTCTTTATCATAGGATCAAAAAGTTTGCTGAAGTGATTGAACCCTGGCTATTCAAGGAAGGAGAGAACTCTGAGACGCATCCATGGAAGTTCTCCAAGGAAGAGGCTGATACGCTCAAGGAGAAGGTAAGATACAGTCAAACCTGCTCTCGTGACCACCTGTGTATAAAGACCACTGTACTTGCAGTATTGTACCCTAGGAAGCTAATGAACCTGTCTATAAAGACCGCTTTTTTATGTCCCCCTAGGGGCGGTCTTGGTAGAAAGGATTGACTGTATTTAGGAACTTTTGATCAAACCATTGTCCATTGGTCGTCAACCGGTTTTCCTGTAGTGAAGGCATTGACTGTTTAATCCTTTAACTGTCATTTCATGACCACGTTAGGGAATATTTTTTGGTTTAGTATGTTCAGGATTAATGGTGAAAATACTCTGGCTTAGACGGTTGATTAATATCTTCACAATTTTATAGGAGAAGGTAAGATATTTGGCGCTTTTCTATAAAGCCCATTTTAAATGGTTCTCGACCGGTTTGCTGTGATGAAGGCATTGAATGTATGATCTTGTGACTGTCTTTTCATAGCAGCGTTGGGTGTTCAGGAGTATATATATGATCAGGCTGGATGTGTAATAGCTATTTCTTTTCCCTTATCCCAATATTAAACCTATGGAAATGTCATGAATTGCATTGAATACATTAATTATTATTATTGTTTGAGTTTAATCTTTAGTTGCGCTACATATTCTCCTTGATAAATCTTACAGGTATGAGGTACTGCTTTCTCGGCCATCTTTACAACCAACTTGTGTAAAATGTGAATTGAATACAACAATTCTAATCCTTTTTGTTTGTTTTTTGTTACAGACTTACAGACAACTTCGTTTGAAGGAACTTCTAGAACAACATTCCAAAGATGCAAACCTTATTGTTATGTAAGTTTTATTCCATCAATTGAGAAAGAGAAGGGCACTATATATTAAAGTCAGTTTTTGTTCTGTATGATCATGTGTTTTAGGAACCCACTTGAGCTCTTTTTACAAATTTGGATGAATATTCCTCCAATTGGAATTAATATTACCTGAAAATTTGGCACCACAAAGAGGCAGCTCCCATCTACAAGATGGTATGCGTAACTCAATTTAGCAAAAAAAAATTGACTTTACCCCCCTCTCACTCTCAACCAAAAATTTTAATTAAATTGTTATATTCATTGACAGATTTTCATTGTGGTATTTTGCATACAGCCAATTAAAGGAGGGGTGCAATCCCGGCTTTGATTCAGGTTTATAGCTTTAAATATGTGCCTTTATTGATATACCACACTCTTTTTTTCAAAGAAATCCTTAAGTTGGGAAAAAAAAGGTAAATTTCATGCAACTTTTTTGCTTTATTACGCATCGGCGTTCCATGCTCCTAAAAAAAGTCATTTATAGCAGAGCGGAAATGTGCGCACGTGTCACCCGATTCATGACATCACATGCAGACCGCAACGCGGAGGAATGTGCATTGTTTACATGCAGAGCCTATGACTTGCTTGTAAAACAAACTCGTTTTTGCTTGTAAATTGAGGTTTTACTGAAAATGCTTAAGAATTGCTAAGAAATGAATTGTAGCAGGATGCAGCTGCACATCTGAGTGTATATCATCCCATGATATAAACCTGAACAAATGTTTGCAAATATTGAAACAAATGGAAATAATATCTCTGTGTCAACGTGAGTATTGTACTCAGCGTGTACGCCTATGACCGAGCTAAACTGCGATTGCCTGCAGGTGACGTCACAAAGATGACGTCATTTTTTGTTCGCCCGGGACTCAGTTTTTTTACGGGGGTTCCGAAAGAGAATTTACAAGTTGATTTTTTTATTTTACCGGGTTTTCCCACGAGGAAAATATGTTTGTATTAGTAATCTTCATGAAAATCTACCTTAGATACAGTAAAACCCAATTTTGAGGCAGTTTTCTTGTCACCATACCTTTAAAGGGATCTAGTAACTTTGTTGACATGTGCAAAAAGTTATGAGTGGTTGATACAATGTATTTTGTTGTTATCTGATATGTCCACTGGGTGTTGTGTGAAAATTTCAAGTTAAATGGACGTTATATGGCCGAGTAATGAGCAAAAATGTAAAGTGATATTCACTAACTCATTGCACTCGCTTTGTACACGGTTTTTGTGTGGATAAAGTCCAAGTCCAGTGGATAATTTAACATCTGAATACTTCAATCGTAAATATCTTTTTAACGAAAGGGAAAAACCGAAACCTGTCCCATGCTTTTATTGTGAATACGAATACAACAAGGTACGGGGGCACCGCTAGAATTCCAATTGGATTTTAAGGATTTGGACAATGTTACTAAGTCCCTTTAACTATGGGTCTATTGTGTACATAAGCTTATAAAATGAGATTCATTTGTGAATATTTCTTGAAATTCCTTGAAAAAGTTTTCTAGTTATTAAATTGAGTTGATTTATTCATTCTTTAAAGGGATCTAGTATTAAACTTTGTTGACATGTGCAAAAACATGTCCCATGCTTCTATTGCTTATACAATTACAACAAGGTATGAGAGTTCCAAGTAAGTTTTGATGATTTGGACAATGTTACTAGATCCCTTTAAACAAAATATATAATGTCAACTCAATTTTAAAATGGGGCTAGTTTCCTAAGATAAGATTTTGATGTTTTTTAAGCTCAAGTTTAAACACATACACTGTGTTTATATGAAAGAAAATGACCATATTGCTAATAAATTAATTTCATATTAGTTATCAAATATGTTTTACATGTTTTGTTTTTAATCTCAGGTCACTGCCCATGCCTCGGAGAGAGCTGTGCCCGCCATTCCTGTACATGACCTGGCTGGACATTCTGACCGATGACCTACCCCCAATGATCCTTATGAGAGGCAACCAGACCAGCGTTCTCACTTACTACTCGTAGTACACGCTTTGGAGACGTAGAAATAAGATTAATGGGAACAGGCTTTTCTTTTCTTATATCTCATGTTCATGTTTGAGCTTGTTAGACATTCTATCCAACTCCTTTTCCCCAGTGATCCTTTATGAGAGGCAACCAGACCAGCGTTCTCACTTACTACTCCGTAGTACACGCTTTGGAGACGTAGAAATAAGATTAATATGAACAGGCTTGTATCTTTTCATTATTTGTGTTTGTAGAGCTAGCTGGATATTCTGCATTTGGAGAGCAAAGCTAGTGGGAGATATCTCTAGAATCAGTTGCGTTATGACTGGTTAATTGAAGATTGAGAATGTGACATCTGGTCATGCATTACAAATGTCTGGTATTTAATTCTGAGGCTGTAAATGCTTTCATGTCTTTCAGGGTATTATCATCATTGTACATTATTAAAAAGTGATGTTGAATTTAAGAGAATTTGTTTGAAATGCATTATCTCAAATTGCTTTAGTGTGTATTAAGCTTGCATCTTTTATCGTAACACTCTGAAATGGTTCAAACTTATAACAAAGTTAGCAGATGTAAAAAAAAAAAAAAATTCAGCACTTGGTATTATTTAATCACCATAATTATTATGTTTCATATTTAGATATTTCATGTTTATGTGTACACTTTTCCTTGTAGTAAGTTAATTTACATATAATGCAGTGGTATCATCTAATGACCCTAATGCTGACGTCTAAAGATGTAGTTATTTATGTGGACACTGTCATAAGTAGTGAATTTGTTTCATTCCGCCTGGAAAAAATTTCTTCAGAACTTTTCCTAGATATATTTTCAAAGATATATATACTGTATATATACATGTATCTGTAAATTGTTTTTGTGTCTACATTTTGTTGCCATAAATCTAGAGTTATATTATCTGAATAGCAGTATAGCAACAACAACAACAACATAATAATAATAGATGCTATTCATGTTCATGTGTGATGCATTATTCCAAAGTAAGAATATTTGTCTCAAATGTGCATACTGATGCTTGTTTAATACGTCTCTGTATTAAAAACAAGATGATTAACAGTTTCTTATGCTTTACAATGTACCTCGCATAATTATATCGCATCTTATATGCATTCCTCTTTTAATAGATCTGTGTGCATTCAAAATACTGCATTAGGAAAATGTTCTAAACTCTATAAATTAGGAGAACGTTAGTCATTCCTTTCTTTCCACTATTTTGTTGATCACTATCAAAACAGTAAGAGGTATATATCAGCTAATTTGTATTCACCAAATCTATTTTGCTTTGCTCATTTTCAATCATTGACAATTTCTGTGGGTATTTTAATGAGAGACTTGTATAATATTATTCACCTGTTCTGTTGCCTAATTGATTGAGCTGTAACTTGTGATCTGTATTTCTTGATTCTATAACATTTGCTTGTACAGTTATGAAGACACGCTGCAAACCAAAGTATAGTTTCCGTTGGAGGAAGCCATCCATTGTAGTCATAATCATGCATCTTGTGGTCTTATATGTAGTATTGTGAATGGTGAGGGGAATATGTATGCAAACTTATTTATGGTTCCTCAGTTAGATAAAGTACATGTATTTTTCTTTCTATCTGTCTACACATGAATTAAATTGAAGATGTGTACACTCATATTTGTTTGAACTCTGGTCTGCAGTATCTCAATGTTGAGATATTAAAGGGATGGTTCAGTTTGGGTAAAGAGGGCACTTCAAGAAATTATTCTTTTGTGAGGTAATGAAAAACTGAGTGTACAATTTTAAAAGAGCAGACAATTTTTAATGACAGAATCAACTTTATTTGATCAAAATTGGTTCAGAAATGGCTGAAATATCCATAAGTATATCTGATTGGAATAAATGTGGGGGACCAACTTTTATTCAATAATTCAAAAAAATTCAAAAAAATCAATCAAAATGGTTTTAAAATAAATATTCATGATCTCTCTATTAAATAATAATTTTAACCAGACATCACATTCACATTTGTTGATAAAAACATGGTAGAAACTTGAGGTGTCTGGAGGGCGCCTTGTGTTAACGGCTGCTTTTTTTAATGAAAACAGCCTTGTATCTTAAACCACGTATATGTTTTACTACCAGTCAAGCATCATTAACTATAACTGTTAGTTTTTAATGAAAATTTGCCAGTTTTAATTACTACAATTCTGTTTGAACCAAAACTGAACTATCCCTTTAACATTTATGGGGGTTTAATGTCTTAAATATATATAGAGAATAATTCATAATGAGAATGTATAAAGAATCACTGATTGTTTGGTAAATTGTTATGCTGTTTGCATATTTTCTATGAAGATTGTATCGGGATTTATTGCAGGTCACTTTCTTGATGTGGGTGATCTAAATAAGACATTTATTTCTGCTCTGAATAAGACTATGTGTGTGGTATTGTACAAATCAAGATATTACAAATTATCTCAAGTTATATCTCAAGTGTTCATGAAATATGCAAGTAGAACTGAAAATTGGTATGCGATCGAGTTGAAATGCCAGTCTTTGAATTTGATACTGCTCGATTTTTTAAATCAATATTGAAAAAAGTCATCCATCTTATCCTGGTGATTTAATTCAAATAATAGCCAAGTTTAATGCTTGTTTGTACTGCATTTCAACTATAAATGACAGGATCTCGATTGGAAGAGTTTATTTTTATATCTGCTGAGAAAATCTACGAGAAACAAGCGAGCATTTATTTTATGTTGGACGTTTTAAGGAAATAGAAACCTAAGAGGTTTGAATACAAAAAGCTGAATACAGATTAAAGTTATCAATGGAAAAGTGAGCAAAATGGGTCGAGAAGAAATTAGGACAGTTATGAGAGGCAGCTGCAATTGCAAAGTATCTCGGTCTTTATATAAAGTAAATTACAGCCAAACAGTCATAGCTCATTATTTCCTTACAGATTCTCTTTAAACTTTCACCGATTACTCATCTCCTCCAGCTTATGAAAAAAAGCTTTCATTTACGGTTTGGTTTCCTTGGAAATGCGATTTTGATGTGAGAAATGTTTTATATTCTGTAAATTTAAGAGCACTACACATTCTACTTTCTCAAATGTTCTACATGGTACAATGCTACAGTGTTTGAGGATTTAAGCCAATTCCACAGCAATACTCTTTTATATATCAAATATATATCAATGGATAATGCTCTTTAATTGTTTTCTTGTAGCCCATGTGGTAATAAGTACATGTAGTTGGTAATATTACAGATGTGATGCAATTTTTATACGCAAGTTGAATAAATTCATACATTTGCATAAATTATACTAAGACTGCACTGCCAATTATAATAGTGATATTAAAGTGCATGTATACTTCTGGAAGATTGCTGTTAGTTTAGAAAACTATTTAAGGTTTACCTGATAATATGAAATATCACCTAATGTTTATCAAAAATAGGCATGTAAAAATACTCTAAATATGAAATAATTATTAATGTGCACAACTATATAACCAAGATAAAAGATTGAGTTATTGTTAAAGTTAGGCACCTCAAATTTTGTTTTGGTGAATATAATGTTTTGTAGAAAAGAAGTTCCTAAAAATACAATTAGTTGTAGATATCAACAAAATATATATATCAATCTTATAACCACTGTGCCTTAAAGCTAAGTTTTTCTTCAATCTATTTGAATGGCTTGTTAAATTGCCTTTTTTGCTAGTGTTATTCACATACATTTCTTTTTGCTTGGATAATTCTGTTGGTTAACTGATGACAATTTATTTCTATACATTTTGTAACTTTTTCGCACTGTTTTTTAATATAAAAAATATTAATGCTAGGTAGATGTATTTTCTTATTAAGGATTTGTATAATTGTTGCTGTTAACTTTGTTTTGTTAGCTTAAGTTCATATTGTGATTTACTTAATAGTTTTTGGCTATGTGTGATAGATTTTGTTTTACTTTGTAGTTTGTACATGTATAATCATTTGTAATATCATAACAACAATTATATTTATATGCATATTAATTAGGTATTTATTATTAATTTTGTAAAGATAATAAATATTAATTGCACAAATATAACCATGTTTACAGGTAGTACAAATATAAGCCTGGGCTCAAAATTTAGCACTAAACATTAATATATATCTATTAAAACATCTATATTAGCCAAACTAATTGATCAATACTGTTCAATAAGTATAAAAAAGGGCTTGTGTGGTAAAATTTGAATCTTAGTATTGTTAAATGCAGAAATATCGGAGGAAATCCAATGCAAGCCAGTGAAATTTGGCTTAAATTCACCGCCCGTTCGCACCTGTCCGCGACGCTAGCGCTGGGCTGGAGATATCGACAACTAGCCCAAATAATACCATGCATACCATGCACTAGCATAATCTTTTGCAGGCAGCGTATACGCGGTTCCGCACGCGGTTAAATTTAGTCAACGATCGTTCTATTTTGGAACCTATTAATGCTCAATTAGTCAATTTCAAAGCAGTTTTTGTCCAAATCTCAGTACATTAACATCTAACTTATGATAATTCTTTCACGTGGTAGGTGATGAAAGCATGTTTAAATTTGTGTACTGTTTTTTGGCTTAAATGTTAATGCTGAGCTAGAAAAGCAAGTGTCATGTAAAAAAAAGTTTTAAAAAATGCACTTGACTTTTGACAAAAGCATTGTGATCATTCTACACAAAGTACCTTGAATTCTATAATGCATTTGTTGATACCACACAATATAAGCTGTCAAACTTTATGAAAAAAGTATCTTTTGTGGGATTTCAATGTTGGATTTCTACACAAATGAAGTATAGATTTATTTCATGAAAAGCTGTCAAAATAAAGTTCTCCCCTGCCCCCCTAAAAATAGTAGTTTACGTATTATATGTTATAGTATATATTCACCTTTTGTCTTCATCAAGGGTTATTTATAAGTAGATTTTATTCTGTAAACTATATATACATGTACATGTATCTTCCAGACTTAGAAATAAAAACAGTGCAATGTAGCTATATAGACTTGAAGAGGTGACACATATTTGTAAGTGATCCATTAACTTCATATTAAAGGGGTAGTGCAGTTTTGGTAAGGCTGAACTTAAGTAACCAAACCTGGACAATAACATTATAAACTAATAGTTATAATTCCACCATGCTCGAAAGGTATACAAAATTACAAACGACTAAGTAAAAAGCCCGTTATCGTTCAAAAGAGCCATTAAAACACAAGAGGGCACTTTCTAAAAAGGCATTGGTTTCAACTATTTTTCATACAAAATTATGCATGTGATGTTTTATTGAAATAATGATTAAATAGAGAGATCATCAACAACTATTTAAAAAATGCTTTTGAACATTTTGGAAAAAGTGCAAGCATTTTTTTTATTTTTTTAAAAAATCATCTAATTATTTGGGCCCCAAATAACTATAACTTAGATCAGATATATTTATTGATATTTCAGCCGTTTCTGGGTCGATTTTGACCAAATAAAGTTTATTCTGGCATTAAAATTGCATGTTCTCTCAAATTCGACACATGTGCAGTGCCCTCTCTACCAAAACTAAACTACCCCTTTAAGACGTTTCCCAAAATGAAATTTGAGACTTAAGTTGTATATACCAATACCAGTGTAAAACTTTCCTGAATAATGTGTGAGAGTTTCATAGAAAAAGAAGTTTTATTACCTAGTGAAAAACGTGAAAAGATTGATGTTAGATTTTCTCACCTACTGCCCATTGATTTTGACTTTATAAAACTCAAATTAATCATAAATATCTCTATAATTAGGGGGATGTTTGACAAATAAAAACCAATTTCATTCTTCTGTTTAATACCATAAGCGGAAAGCGACAAGGTGATTTTGATTAAATTTTTACAAAACCAATTTCATTCTTCTGTTTAATACCATAAGGTGAAAGCGCAAAGTGATTTTGATTAAATTTTGACAAAGTTAATGGATCACTTTAATCTTGTAGCTAATTTCTGTATTATTTTGGTAAAAGGGAGAAGCACCAAGAGGCTCAATCATTATACTTGAAATTATTATTCATGATTGGAAAATTATATGCAAAAATATAAGTTGAATAAAAAAAAGAGTAAAATTTCTTTTGAAAACCCCCAACTGTATTGTTCTGTCATATTTGTATGTGTGTGTGTGTTTAGTCATTTTGCATGGTCATGTTTGATGTAACTTATTGTGCATATCCAGTCAATACATACAATAAAAAACACATGATAAACAAAACAAAACAGTTTTATTATTATTATGTGTTATAATATAGGTAAAGATAATTCAACAATGATACAAAATGCATTTAAAAATTATTGATTGTGAAATATAATGATTGTTGTTTATATGATGATGCAGAGGTGTAGCTACAAGGGGGGGGGGGGGGGGGGGTGGGAATGGAGGCACGTTTGATGTAACTTATTGTGCAAATCCAGTCAATACATACATTCAAAACACATGATAAACAAAAACAAAATATGCAACAATGATACAAAATGCATTTAAAACAATTAATGATTGTGATAATTGTAATGATTATGTTGTTTGAATGATGATGGTATGAAGGAGAAGATAATGATGGTGATGATGATAAATTATGGTAGTAATAATAATAATCATAGACATGATAGGCTTCACTATGAACAGCTAACTAAATGCATAATGATGATAATATTAATGATTATTTTATTTCCTTTCTTTTGGCTACTACCTGTCTGCAATGATGTATTTCCAATGATGTTTGCAAATTAGCTTTCATTTTGCTAGCAAAGATTTATTTTGTACACACGCCATCCTATTCCCTTGCACGTTTGCTCTCTTGAAGGTACCGTATATCGCGAGTATGTGGACAGAGTGTGCATTGAAAATAGACGCTACTTTCAAACATTCAGCCTGTGTTTATATAATTTTCCTCACGAGATCTACCGTAGAAAGTTGGCCCGAGCGCGCACCGGGAACGGCGGGGCCCGGGCCGGCCGGGGGCGCCGCCAAGCCGATTACACATCATTCAGGCGACTGGTGAACGAGAGACAGCCAGCGGAACTCACGTTTTCTTGCTTATTCTTGCTGAATTAGGGTTTGCATGGATTGATCCCGGTAACGATAAATAGGAAGACAGAATTGGGGCTTCTTTTTGTTGACATTTGGATCCTTTTAGGTACCAGCTGCATGAAGCAAAGTTTGATCTGTGAAGTATGAGTGACATGAACGAGGCGTCGTGCAGCAGCTGCAGTGCCAGCGACATGTCGCAGGAAGCTACCCCGTCGGGCTCGGGCGAGCAGGAGTTGCGGATGTCAACAATTGAGGCGGAGGGGGAGAATGGAACCGCTTCTTCTTCTTGGTCTTGGCTTCTCACAGAGTGTCGGGAATTCTTAAAAAGGACGTTTTCACTTCTCACGGCAAAACAGCTTAATTCTTGTGCAAGGTGAAAAAGCTCAGCCTAGTAAAACAACATTCCAGTTTTATCATTGTTCAATGAAGTTTCAAACTCGAGTCAATTAACTCAAAAAAGTCAAAGTAAAAAGAAAATATTTTAAAAATACGAAAAGAGTGCCTGCGAATATTGACTACAAAGTGATGTTACTTTTTTGGTATATCAGATGACAAGAAGTTCTGGTAAAAACATGATCTCAGTAGACGGTACAAAGAATAAAGAATAACACAAATTCCCATGAAATACATTTAATATTTCTATGACTATGTCAACAAAAAAAATTATTTTACTTTATTCCTGTAAGTCAAGGGGCTTAAATGTAAGAGGGTTTATTATTTTGGAGTGATTACGGCTTTCAAAAGATTTGCATATCAATTAAAAATTGGATGTTGCCAATTGTATGCCTGTAAAGTGTCCAACTCCAAGAAAATTACTCGGAGCTTCGTTTCTCTTCTAACGTGTTGTTTAGCTTATGGTAAGAGAAGAATAAAATGGGGTTAGATTTTTTCAAATGCCCCTTTAGTATGACGATATCTATCATTCAGCTCGAGCGTTAATGGTCATAAACCTCATAAACGTCATACAGTAATTCGTTGTTAAAGCTGACGCATATTTTCGCTTTTTTAACCAGGAAAGCAGTTTTCTTTTTCAATGAAACTTTCACACATCATTCAGATATATCTTACAATGATTTTGGTACAGGATTGAAGTCTCAAATGTCATTTTGGGCAATATCTGACACTTTAGTGCACCTTTAAGTTTAAATTCTTTTATAAACCCACTGCCTCGAGGAGCCTGGTCGGCTCTGTATTAAATCTGTGGGAATTGCAACATTTAGGAAGGAACAATTTAATTATTATCATTTAGTTTGAATTTATTGCATTCTTGAATACACAATTTCAAATATGGGCATAAATGAGCTTGTAAAACTAATTTCTGTTGGTTCTCTAAGAATATGTGGTATTGGTCACCCGATTTCAAGGGATTTAGTAACATTGTCCAAATCCTCAAAACCAGTTACGTACTTGGAACTCTAGTGGTTCTATCATACCTTGTCATATTCATATTAACAATAAAAGCATGGGAAATGTTTCGGTTTTTCAAATTTCCATTACGTTCAAAAGATATTTACGATTGAAGTGTTCAGATGTTAAACTGTCTAAGTGATAATTTAAGCCATGCACAAAGTAAGTGCAATGAGATAGTGAATATCACTGCATTTTGCTCATTTCTCTGCCAAAAAACATCCAATTAATGTGAAATTTTCACACATTACTTTGTGGACATATATTAATCATTCATCACTTTTTGCACTTGTCAACAAAGTTACTAGATCCCTTTAAGACCTCCAAAACATGCTTTTATAAATTATCTAAATTTTTCTTCACCTGCTATCAAAATTGGTCTCTATTTGTTTTCCCTACTTTATTTTCTGTCCTACAGGGTGTGCAAGGTCTGGAATAAAGAGGCAAGACGGATTCTGGTGAGGAGGCAAACACTGAACTGGATCACAGATTTCAAGTCCTTACACTTGGTAGATCAAGAGGGCCCCCACACAGAACGTGTATCACACCCAATGGGATTCTTTGGCCAGAATCTTCAGAGAACATTGGAGGTGAATTGAAATTCATTGAGTTAAAATCAAGCTGATTACAAATAACAAAATATATGCTACTTGTAGATAACATTGATTGATATGAATTTGCATATATTATATATTAAACCAAAATGAATTGATTGTGCTATTATACAAAACTTCATTTTTAAATTACCAACAACATAATACAAGAATAAGTTGTAACACTAGCACCAGGAAACATTTCTTAGCAACAAAAATATAAATGAAATCGGGACTCTTAATAGTAACTATATAAGAGTGGAAATCATAAAACCATGGTACTCTGTCAAGCATTTTAAAATCAGAATAACTTGGAATTTAGCACACAGGTTTACAGTCTTAGAAATAAATAGATGTATTTGACAATGTAGCTTTAAAATGATCTAAATAATGCCAACAATAACAAAATTGGTTTAATGTTACATTTAAAACTTAATTTATTGGACTTCAACTGATCTTGAATGAAAACATTTTATATTTGAAATATTGCTTTGAAATGTTCACTCATTCGCTTTTCATTTTGTTTTGTTTAGAGAACATAATCAAAAGTAGATTGTTGGTGGGGAAACATATAAATGTAGGACTTGAACTGATCATTTGGAATGAAAACATATTTTTGTGTAAATTTGAAACATTTCTTTGAAATGTTTACTCATGAACTCGCTTTTCATTTTGTTTTGATCCCAGTCCGCAGGGTCCCAGCCAAAGTTTGCTCTCATGTTCACGGAGTATTCCAAGGGCTCCGAGTACGGGTGCGAGAATTCCTCCAAGAAAAACTTCCCAAAGAAATCGCAGGAGATCGTTGATTACGTGAAGTCGCTCCTCCCAGCAGACTGCCCCTTTCTCAGCCTTATGACTCCAGGAACTGTTGGTAAGTTTATGGTTTCAGCAGCTAGGGCGCAAATTTACATAATAGCACTGGTCTGCTTGCATGCTTGGGGATACTAAATATTAGCTTTAGGCTGATTGAAATCAATTTATTGACCATTTTTCTACAATTTTTAGCCTAAATTTAAATAATTGCAGTGAGTTGAAAATGAAGGTTTTATGCATCCTATGGAATATAGGATTTATACACAAACACAAAAGTGAGCAATTTCTGGCGTGAAATTAACTTACAAAAGGTGACATGACTAGGTAACTGTATACTGATTGTCCCTATTTTGGTCTCAAAAGATGAAACTTAAAAAAAACTTAAACAATTTGGTGCAGTGCTACCTCTGCTCATTGCAAAATAAACTGGTGAAAACCGTTGAGGGGGCAGATTCCCCCCAGCCCTTTAAGGGTTAAATATGAATCAAACTAATCAAATTGTTTAAAAAGTGTCTAACAATCGAGGCTGTTTTTAAAACTTCCTCATGATTTAACGACATAATGTCTCCCCTTTACAGCGCCAAAATCCAGCTGCACAACAGAACCGTATGATGAGAGCGAGTCAGACGGTGGAGTGTTGTGCACTCTCTTCCCCAATATACCCGGCGTGGAGATCAAGGTCTTGCCCATTGCACCTAAGCTGCTACAAGGGGGAGTCAAGGTAGAGTATTAGACTTCTTGTACCTTCTTCTAACTAACTTTATAGGTAATGATATCTTGCGGAGGTGGTTGTGGCATGATCGGAGGAGCCGCTTGACTTCCAATCAAGGGGTCTGTAGGGCAGTACCGATTAATGTCGTAGCAACTTGTCCTTTAAATCAAGATGTTTAATTCACATCGCTGCTCTCAACCCAAGAGGATGCCCTGTCAAATGAAAAATTGCCATGTACACCTAATAGATGTAGTTGCATGTGGCTAGTATGCTCCCGAGGGAGTTGAGAAGTATAGTGGGTCTGATTTTTTTTCTGATGTTGTAAATTATTTACTTATATAAGTTGTATCACCATGGCCCCATCGCAGAAAGAGATGTAATAAATTGGAAGTCAGAAAATGTGCGTGTTTCAACCAAACAGATTTGCTTATTTAGAACACTTGATCTGACTTACAATCGATAGGACCTCTTTCTGCATCGGGGCCCAGAAGATAACAAAAACATCCTAAGTTGCTTTGGATGAGGCTTCATCGTCTTGGAAGGGCTTAATTTTTTTGGGGGTAATAATTCATCATTTTCTTTCTTTTCCATGACATTGTGCGCTATATAAGTAGCCACCATTATTATTATTATTATTGTAGGATGAGCTATGGAAGCGCTGGCTGCAAGCGGGTGTGTTCCCTGAAGATACCCAATCAATGCATTCTACTCTTTGCCTGGGGTTTCATCTTTCGGGTGATAATTTTCAATGAGCTGTTTATCATTTACTTATTTTGTGCATGACTTGTAAAATTTAATTTGTCACCTCAACTCTATCCGTAGAATGAGCTATGGGAGCGCTGGCTGCAGGCTGGTGTATCGCCAGAAGATACGCAGTGCATCCTTCTCTTTGGGTGGAACTTTATCATATATGTCATTTTTTTTTTTTTTTTCCGGTGCCGTTATTTTTGTTCTTCATTTTTTTCATAAAATTAAAAATTTGTCACTTTAACTCTATGCGTAGGATGAGCTGTGGGAGCGCTGGCTGCAGGCTGGTGTATCGCCAGAAGATACGCAGTGCATCCTTCTCTTCGGCTGGGGCTTCATCTCAGGGGTGCAGCAGGCAGCGGCAGAGCTCCAGAGACTGTTCCAGGAGAAGGCCAGAAGGAATCCGGTCATCGCTGGCGCTATCGTCAACAGGCTACTCAGCAAGGGGTTATGCTCCAAGTAAGTAAGCATGTTCTTAAAGGTGCACCTGTGAAGTGTCTAACTCCACAAAAATTTATTTGAGCTTCCACATTTCTATTCTACCCTGTTGTTTGGCTTATGGTAAGAGAAGAATAAAATAGGGTTAGATTTTTTAACATGCCCCTTTAGTATGACGATATCTATCATTGATAATCATTCAGCTCAGAGTGTTAATGAATAGTCATAAACCTCAAACACGTCATACAGTAATTCGTTTTAGAAGCTGACGCAAATTTTCGCTTTTTTAACCAGGAAAGCAGTGTTCTTTTTCAATGAAACTTTCACACATCATTCGGACATATCTTACAATGATTTTGGTATGGGACTTAAGTCTCAAATGTCATTTTGGGCAATATCTTACACTTTACAGGTGCACTTTTAACTTGTTCCCTAATAGATTTTGCAATCCCTAAAAATGCTATCAACAGGCTAGTCAGCAAGGGCTTATGGTCTCAGTAAGTACACATTGTCTTTACCTGTTCCCTTCTAGATTGTGCGATCCCCACAGTGCCCACTAGGTTCCATCTAGGCAATTGGTTAAAAGGCAGGGCTCCACCATTGATTTCTGGGGGGCTTTTGGCCTGGTCAGATCGTTGCTGTTCAATATTTCTTTTGGCCAGAAACAAATGTACTGATCGCTCAAAGGGAGTGTCCGCCTTTTTCAAGCCAAATTTGGAAAGTTGCGAGGTTATTTTTTTATATGAAAGAAAATGTCACATAACAGCTTGCCTGAAAAAATTAGGGCTTAAAATCTCCTTTTCGTGGAGTTATAGACCTCAACATATGCTTCCTCATCCTATAGATCTGAGGAGTCCTCTGGTGCCATCGGCGTCACCTTCTCGGGTCGCAACGTCAGGGCCGCTTCCGTCCTGCTCAGCGAAGCCGTCCAGAAGCGAGAGGACATCCGGAGAACCTTCGGTCAACTCAAGGACGCTGTCCAGCCCGTCAGGCCGGGGCATAGCGCAGGGTTCATGTTCGCCTGCACGGGCCGCGGGGCGTACTTCTACGAGGAGGACAACGTTGAGAGCGAGGAGTTCCATAAGGTGTTTCCCGACACGCCCCTGTTCGGGCTGTTTGGTGGCGGGGAGATCGGATGCCAGAACTTGACGGCCGGGAGAGAGATCAACGAGATGTGTTTGTCGGCTGTAGCTCACGCCTACACAACTATCATGTGTCTATTGACCTTTGACCCAAGCTAGTATCAAGAACAGACCAGTTCTCAAAAACTTTTGTAAAGCTATTGGCAGTCAGATGAGACACATTTGGCAGTTTGGAGAGATATCAACAAGTTGTGTCTGTTGGCTGTGTAGCCTGAACAACTTCGTGTGAGCCCATTATTGAAAACTTTAATCAAACTGTTAGCAGTGATATGAGATAACTCTGACATTTGGGAGAGAGATTGAGGAGACGTGTCTGTTAGCTGTAGCACATGCCTACACAACAATCATGTGTCTATTGACATTTGACCCCAGCTAGTATATCCATTCTTATAAACTTTAATCAAACTGATGGCAGTGATATGAGACAACTCTGACATTTGGGAGAGAGATTGAGGAGATGTGTCTGTTAGCTGTAGCACATGCCTACACAACAATCATGTGTCTATTGACATTTGACCCCAGCTAGTATATCCATTCTTATAAACTTTAATCAAACTGATGGCAGTGATATGAGACAACTCTGACATTTGGGAGAGAGATTGAGCAGATGTGTCTGTTGACTGTAGCACATGCCTACACAATCATCATATAACTTGTGACCTCTGATCCTAGCCAGTGTATATTTTGTTCCAAACGAAAATGAACCTATTCTCAACAACTTTATTGCTAAGTAAAGTAGATCAGTTACTATGTGTTTCTTGGGTGAAGCTCATGTCTTGTGTCTCTTGACTTTTGATCCAAGCTAGTGTAAAGGACAAACCAGTCCTCAAACACTTGTTTAAAACAATTTGGCAGTTAGATATTAAAAGACAATGGGAATCTAGTTTCAGGTGTAACTGTTCACTTTTGAAAAGATTAGCCTGCTATGTTTCCTAAATGTTGTGATTGTCAAGAAGCATTACGGTAATTGATGACATTTATTTGTCAGTTGTATCTCATGCCAGTGTGACACTTGTCCCTTTGAACAATCGTACGTGTTTGCTGGTGTATTAAACCGCATCTTTTCCCCGATCGAAGAATCCACAAAAACGGGGGTATGAGTATTCTGCTCAGAGATAGTTTATGTGTTTTTTTCTGTTATTTTTCGCTCTTTATATCAGAGACAAGTACATACCAATTGTTTGTTTAGTTTTGTGTACCCAAAAGCTAACAAAAGTTTGGGAGAAAAGCCTGGAATATTTAGTTAAATCATGTTACACTGATCCCTAGTATTGTTTGATCATCTAGAAAATATTGTTTTTCCCCCATCAAGAACGAGAGCTATTTTAAGGCAAAATTGATCATTGTTTTCCTCTACAAATTGGCAACTCCTAAATTTTGTTGATCTATTAATGAAATAAAAATAGGTGGAAAATATTTAGTAATTACAATTTAAGACAAATATGAAGTAACTTTGCCGCAAAGTTGCCAGTTTGAACGCAAATATCTGTTTTTAAAATATCACAATGTGTTGCCAATTTAAGGATTTTTCTAAATGATAGTGATTTACGCAATAATAAAAATCATTAAAAAAAAAAAAAAGCAGGTAGAGTAACAAAATAGGGCTCTAAAAATAGAGGAATTTATGCTCTTTTCATGTACACTTCACATAACTAGTCTTCTTCTTGTTTAAGTGTAGGACTACCAAACCACAAATATGTGGGCCTTAGGCACTGATGGGAAAGACAACCTAATGTTGGGGGTACGGGTAATACACTGATGTGCATAATATACATCAGCAAATATTGTATGTAGCGTGCTACATCAATCAGTAAGCGAGTGCTATGCTTCTGGCTCTATGAATACCTACCCAAGCATGATTAGCAATATACATACATGAAGTTCAGTTATACATCTCACTATGAGAACTCAATGAAACGTTTATGTTTTTAAAAACATTTTGTTAACGAAATGATCCTTTCCATTCTTTTATATTGGTTTATGCAAACAAATAGACATGGGTCTGTATGATTAATTTTGTACGAATGATCTCACCCACATGACTTAACGGTACCGTTAAGTATTGGTATTTCCCGAAGTGCCCCCCAATATTTTTCTGTGAAATAATGAAAAACTGACTGTTAAATTTGAAAGAACATACAATTTTAATGACAGAATAAATTTTATTTTATCAAAATCGGTTCAGAAACGGCCGAAATATCCATAAACATATTTTATTCAAAAAATTCTTCGCCAGGGGATATTCTGACTTTTTAGAAAAAATAAAAAATATGTTTAAAGACTACTTTGAACAAAATCTGAATAGGTTTTTAAAAAGTTGTTGATGATATCTCTATTGAATCATTATTTTAACAAAACATTAAATGCACAATTTTGTATGAAAAATGGCTAAAACCAATGATTTTTTAGAGAGTGCCCTCTTGATGATAACAGGGGTTTTACTTTATCATTTGTAAGTGTATACTTTTCGAGCATGGTGAAGTTATAACTATTATTTTGTACCGTAATGGTGCAGGTTTTGGATACTAAAGTTAAGTTTGACCAATACTCAACTACATGTATCCCTTTAATTTAGTAGGCTGAGATCAAAATAATCTTCAGCTACATGATCAGAATATTTTATTGGATATTATTAACAAAACACTGTTATGTATCATTACTGATATGATCTGTACAACAATTATAGAGCATATCCGGAGCAAACATATTGCCTAATGTATATATATATATATATATTTGATACTGCATGTTACAGGCTCTTTTATACTAATGTTGCCTGCAACAGTCACAGTTGTTATAGTTTTACAAGCATTTTAAATCATCTGTATACAGGTAATACAATACTGGGATACAATAATCAGTCAGACATGACTGTCTCTTATAATTGTGAGGATATTCTTTGATATTTATGACATTTACTCTTATACCACATTCACAGACAGAAGTTTCAGGTAACGTCTGTCACTGTGTCACACAGCTAAAATGAAGCTTTGCACTTTTCTTTCATTTGATTCTATAACTTGAATAGTAATCATGTAATGAGCTATTAAAGATGCATTTTTGTTTCATGAAATGGTGCAATGTAATGAGCTATTAAAGATGCAGTTTTGTTTCATGAAATGGTGCAATGTTACTCTAAATTGTATTGTTACTGTTATTATGATGATGATGATGATGACGATGACAGTAATGACTAGATTTATTAACCCGTTCCCTTTGGGTTAAGATCATGGCATGCTAATTATATATTTTGTGTTATATTATTTTGTATTGATATACTGATCAGTGAGGGTGCACACTCTGCATTTCATTTCATTTTTTCTTTTTTTCCTTTCTTTTTTGGGGTCAAATCTAAGGACAGTAAAACCTAGACTATCCATTGTTTTCATCGGACTGGAAAGAAAGAATCATTTCTGAAAGTTTGAGCACAATCGGTCAAGAAATAAGAAAACTTGTTGTTTGTGCTTACTTTGATTATAAATCTATGTATTTTTATGATCTTCATCTTTGGTATTGTGCAAAGAGATGGAATATATGCAACGAGTATTATAATAAGACCTGCAAATATTGTAAATAATATTATGTCCTCAGACTGCGAGGATTAAAGTATGAAGCCAAGCTTATACTTCTTGAGTTATTAAAATACACATCCAGTTTATATTATATCAAATCTAGAATAATATGCGATTAATGTTTCTTTCCTGGTTTGATTGTGTCGCCATGTTTGTATGAGTGGCATGTTTGTTTGTGTGTGCGTGAGGTTTATAAGTTTATATACACACCTGTGGAGCTCCGCAGTTTACAAAGTCATTGAAATTGAATGAAACATGCTTCCAGACATCCGTATAGTTCAATTTTGTTAACTTTCTCATCCAGAATTTGATCAAATTATCCTGAAAATCCTAAAACTTAAAGATCTTGAGAAGCCAACTAAATTATCATAATTTGGTGTAACGAGGTAAAATGTCAAAGGTCAATATATATGCTAAAATAGCTTGTAATTGCAAAATCTCAAGAACTGAATGTCAGATTTCAATCAAACTTTGTACCTGAATGTATCTCAGGAAGCCATTGTAGCCAACAGGTTGTGGGGTTCAGGAGGTCAAAGCTAGTCACATGACTCATGCCAAAATAGCTTGTAATTGCATTATCTCAAGAACCAGTAGACAAATATAACCATCAAACTTAGTACCCTAATTTTGTATCTTAGGGAGCTAATAAAGTTATGATTTTGGGGGTTATTATGTCAAAGGTCAAGGTCACGGCTCATATATATGCAAAAATAGCTCATAATTGTGATATATCAGATCTGGTAGACAGATGACTATCAAAATTGAGTTGAAAAAATAATTCAGTGCCTGCCTTTTCGACTGCATGGAGTCGGAAGATCCATCTAAATTAGTTTTGTATTTGTTTTGTTTTTCTTTGTTTTACCTTAGCTTATAAACCTCAAATTCTCATAATTCGTACGTAGTTCATATGTGATGTTAATTGTTATGTATATGTAATTTCCTTTCTGTAATGGAACATGTATAATTATGTTCAGGAAATTGTTATTGATGTTTTTTGTTCCATTTATTTGGAGGAATAAAACATGAAGCCCCCCCCCCCCCCCCCCCAAAAAAAGGTGCATGTGTGGTGCATTTGCACACACACTAGTTAACACACAATCCCCAAAATCCACACACATACATACCTCACACACACCCCTCCACGCCTACCAACTCCTCCACACACACCCTACACACGCATAAACATACACATACACACAGACACACACACACACCCATCCTTCCTCCACACACACCCACATACCATGTGTGCACACACACACACACGCACAGACTCACTCACTATATACACACAAACCTCTACATGACCTTATATGTTGGTTTGTGTGCATGGATAAATTATGTTTTGGTATGTACGTGCGTATGTCAAGAATGATCATATAACCGCAAATTTATGTCGTTCATGACTTTGAACAGGAATAATGTGCTTCGATAGCTTCGACAATTTGTGGTGTCAACTCCCTGCACAAATTGTCGCTGACAACAATTTGTGCAGGAGGCGACAATTTGTGGTGTCGGCTCCCTGCACAAATTGTCGCTGATGACAATTTGTGCAGGGACGACAATTTGTGGTGCAACACCCATGCACCCCCCCAAAAAAAAAAGAAAAAAAAAAGAAAGATTGTTACAACTGTGTACAAACCTATGGAAACATTTAAACAGAAGTATGAAACCAGCTTTGGTTTTTATATTTCCACCTCATTATTGAAATACACGTACATGTATGTATGATTAAATCTGAACAAAATAAATAATAAAAGCGAGGATCGTTTAAACAACTGTGTACAAACCTACGGAAACCTTACTAAGAGAAGTATGAAACCAGTTTTGGTTTTTATATTTCCCCTTCATCATTGAAATATGTATGATTCAATTTACCACATAAACAAAATGGTGAGGATCGTTACAACTGTGTACATTCCTACAGAAACTTACTAATACAATTATGAAACCAGCTTTGTTTCTTATATTTTCACCTCATTATTGAAATATGTAATATGATTCAATTAGAAAAAAACAAAAATAATAGCGATGATCGTTATAATTGTGTAAAAACCTACGGAATCGTGACAGCAAATAGCATTTACAGGTACATTTGTGCTTATAACTTGGACACATAAAACTTGCACAAATCACTCGGTTTACAAATCAGACCACCGGTAGACCTTTACTTAACTCACATGGAAAGTGTATCGCTTTAATTGGGAGGTCCATACATTATTAAAGGTAGATTGACGGTAGATTTCAAATTACAAAACAGTTCACCTTTTGAGTAGAGTTCTGAACATGTTGTTCCAGTGTGAATTTTTCATAAACTTCCTTTATCTCACTACATTTTAGGCATTATTCTTACATGTTACTAAAGGACTCAAACTTAAAGGGATCTAGTAACTTTGTTGACATGTGTAAAAAGTGATGAATGGTTGATGCAATGTATATTGTTGTTATCTCATATGTCCACAGGGTATTGTGTGAAACTTTCAAGTCAAATGGACATTGTATGGCCAAGTAATGAGCGAAAATGCAAAGTGATATTCAGTAACTCACTTTGTACACGGAAGATTTGGACAATGTTACTAAGTCCCTTTAATTAGAACGAAATGAAATACATGTACTACTATATTTTCCCCTATATATATCTATGTCTAATAACAGATTTAATTTTAGACTTGATTTTTGTTATGGCACATGATAACACGGTGTATTAAAGGCACTGTCCCCCTTTTGCAAGCCAAATTTCAAAAGTTGCGAGGTTATTGTCTTGTAGGAGAGAAAATGTCATTTAACAGCATGCCTGAAAAAATCAGGGCTTGAAACCTATTCATGGAGTTATAATTGGTTATAAACCTCCAAATAATAAAACGTGAGACGCGTTTTATTGTCCCATTCATGATCCTTCGCCCGTCTGTAAGTTCGTTCACGTTAGTTATAGCGCGGTGCTAATCGATCTCACTCTCTGCACCACTCATACTCGGGGGTCCGTGGCCGGAGTGAGAGGTTGGGTAGTATACGCTAAGCTCTCTGTTACTTTGCCTAGTCAGGATACGGGGTTGTACGTAGACCAATTTTTAAAAAAATTATTAACTGGTTAATTGTTTCTAGGGTTAGCACGCATAAATCAGAATAAAATATTCCTGACTATCTGTGAAGATTCCATTCTATAAAACGACTTCTACTTAGGAAAAAAGGAGTTTTTAAACCCCGTAAGTGACGCCATGTTTTTGTATTTCCCTCACGTCCGCATATTGCGTTATATCAAAACCCCGCCGTCTGTAATTTCATTTCACAGACTTCCACTTCCCTGGTTATACTGCATGACAAGTTTAGTGTTCCACAGACTTTGAGTGCACGCTAAACTGCCTGCATTTGCCGTGTGCAACTTAATGACCAAAGAATCAATCAAGTACTGAAATATTCTTCAAACTTCAGATATTTTCCTTCTTTCTTTCATTTGAGATTGTTATTTTGTAGCATGCATATAAGAAATTGTATCTATACACAGGTTTCTCGTAAATAAGTTCATGCTAGTTGTATTCTGACAATGAATCAGCTAAACATAGCAAGTGGCCGAAATGTAGGACATTGAGGAGATGCGATCTTTGCTATTTTTTCTTAGTAGTTTTTCATTCATGGAATCTAAATTATAGCGTTGTTCAATTAAAAATTTTACATGGGTGTAATATTTATCCCCATCTAGGTACTGGAAACTTTTTAGATGATTTGTAAAAGGCAGACAGTCCCTTTAATACACCATCTTAAACTTAATTTGTTATTTCCTATAAGCGGATATTTAGCTCTCTCTAATACAAAGAATCCCTTTATCACAGAAACATTGTATTTTGTGTGTGTATGGCGCTTCCCAATATTAAACTTTAATGGTTTAACCCTTCTAGATTTTGAAACCTCAATAGAGTTCAAATACATGGCCGGATGGCCCACCAGGTTTCTGTAGGCAATGGTTGATGTCTGCTTACGGTTACAGGCTCAATGTCTCTCTTACATTCCTCACAACGCTCAGCAATTTATTCAAGGTAATCATCAATACTATTGAGGTGGTCCTGAACCTAAACTTGGGGAATCCTTTATAAGATCTATTCTGGTATGACATCCACATATTCATGTTCCATGCATAACTGGCGGGAAGGGTCAAGTCACCATCTCTGAGGGCACGTTGTCTCTCTTCCACTCCTCACAGCGCTTAGTGAGTTCCTCTATGTAATCGTCTATCGCATCGAGGTGGGTCCTGGACGTAAACTTGGGGAAGCCCTCATGAGACCTCCCTGGGATGACATCCAGGCACCTGTGGTCCATAAGACGCTTTGCAAGCTCCAGGATGTCCTGGTTCTTTTCCTCTTCCTTCCGTTCAGATTCTTCGCTATCAAAAACCACAGACTGGTCCAAGTTGTCCTCTATATCTCTGCGAAGCGCAAGCAACTGGCTGATGCGCACGCCCTTGCTTGGGTAAAGATGAATGATCCCTGCACTCCTCATGGCATCTTCAAACTCAGCGTCCATCATCTCCATGTACCTGTCCAGAGGCATGTTCCCTCCGGCCTCACCACTCACATTGACCGTCCTGTTCCACTGGAGCTGGTGGGCAACACGGGGCGAGGCCACACCCATAGTCGCTGAGAGATAGGCAAACCCCTCCTCAAACATCTCTGTCTGCTGGCCGCGGAAGAAGTCCACCATGTCGTATTTCCAATGGGTATACATTCGGAAGCCATCGTTTTCGCACATTGCATCGTTGCGCACCATCTCTCCTAGGCCACGATACAGGAGGGCTCTGGAATACTCGTGGACGTAGTCGCACCGTGTTTCAGCCTCGCATTCGCTGGAACAGAACCAATCGCCAACGGGGAGATCATCTGAATCCAGGTCCAGGCAAGAGAGATGGAACCAAGAGCCACGCTTGCACGATCCATTGTCGCATTGCACCATGAGCTCGTCCTCATCCGTTCTGCAGATGCAGTAGAGTCCCTCCTCCGGGCTCTTAGTCTTCACTTTCACTTTCGAGGGTTTCGCTTCGACTGTAGAATGCTGGAAAGCCATCTTGACCACGGACTCTGCAACTCTTTGCAGTTTCTTCCTCTTCTCACCCGGTCCCCCTTTGAGTTTGAATGTTCCTGGATGGTCATCAAACGACAAGATGGAGCAGGCCGCTGCGACGACGTAGGCCTCTGTGGCGAACCTGAGAAGGGTTGCAGCATGGTCTGTTGTTTCCAGCCTGATATCAGTGAAGGTGTTGTCCGGGTACCAATCCCTGATGTTGGACAGTGTCCCTCTATCATTAGAGCTCCTGAGATCATAGAGCTGTCTGTAAGTCTCCTGTAAGGGGGAAAAGTTAAGACAATTCAGTCAATGAGCCTTAGGGTGTTATGCCTAAAAATGATGTTCCCCTCAAAATTACATTAATTCAATGTAATTTTTGTTTTTGTCAGGCTAAGCCATTCCTGCGGAGCCAAATACAGTTATTCTAACCAATCATACTTGCTCTCCCTGGTCTATCTGGCCTTCTGCGCTTCATCCACTTTCTTAAACATGGCCGATTTACAGCCACAGATTGTAAAGATTGTAAAAAGACCCCATTGTAGTCATATACGCTATAAAAGGATTTTCCAAAAATTGAAGGTTCCCTGAAATCCAAATGCAAGTCGCCTTCAACTATTATGTATTAGTGTATAGATCAACTATTTGGCCTACATATACATGTACATATGTTTTTGTATATTTGTTAACATTTTAGCAATTATTGTCTTCAGTTTGCTATGCCTCACCTCTAAAAAAACTATCAAGAGTAAAAATCCCCCAGTGACATCATCTGTCAATCAATACTCAATTACTGAAAAGATGCACAATACAGGGTGGAATGCAACTTCTCCCAAGGTGAGGGCTTGCTCACAATAGTATCGCATGTTTGAATACTATTCTAACTGACACAATTTCAATTTCAATAGCAGTAGCTACAAGAAAGGCATTGATAAGCTATTGTATGGAAGCATGTAGCCTATCGATAGGCATCGTGCTGTCTGGCAGGTTCTACAACCGGTACTGTATTAAACCGCGAAAGGCTGAGTTTGAGCGGGGCAGCGCGAAGCCTATCGCCACTCGTGAACGTGAAAAGTTATATTTTCTTTTATTTACATAGAAAATCTTCGTAGAAATGCTACGAAGCCCATATTCATATGCCACAAGACCAAGTTGATCAGCTGTTTGTGAGTGTTAGTCTTCGTTTGGAAGCTGTAATGTAAAACCAAACGCGCAACCTTTCACAATACACTGTTAGTGGCATAGAGTAGTGGTTGTTATAGGGTCTCCGCTTCGGACTAGCGTATGCTGTATGCTGCACTGAACATACCACCGCGGTGCACCGGACCGGGTGCGGACGCGTCCATTATTTATAGGGTACGTCATTACAAAATATGTTGTTTTCTTTTAAAATAAAGAGTTGAGATTTGATATGGATGCAAAAAGGTAATTCTATGCTTTAGTTTTCATTGTAATGTATCTCATATTTTATCATTATGATAGTTATGATAATATTAATGTCTGATACTAAATAAACCCTTAATACACGGTGGAACACGCCACCGATTAGGCATACAGTATCCACATCTAGCGATCTGATTGGTTGCTGATTTCTCTCATGAATAGTAATGCCTTATTATCTTTGCTCATTAATAAATTACTGCGAATCCAGTGCTTAAAGGCTATATATGGAGCCAGTTTACTAGTATTTAGCTCTCTCAGCTCACAGCTATATAGCCATATAGAGCCTTGACTAAAGGCTAGGAAGCATGCTGTGCATGCATGTTCTTTTGTAAGTAATGTTTTTTGTTCATCTCCGGTTAGCTGACCAATGTCACCGGGGGATTTTTACTCTGGAGAGTTTTTTTAGAGATGGGGCATAGCAAACTGAAGAAAATCATTGCTAAAATGTTTAAAATATACAAAACATATAAGGGTCCAATAGTAAACAAATAGTTGATGTATACACTAATACATAATAGTTGAAGGCAACTTGCAATTGGATTTCAGGGAACCTTTAAGTACACTTTTAAGATTTAACAAACCCGAACAAGTCCTCCTCACCGATCACACTTACTTGCTCTCTCTGGTTGCCCTTGCTATGCTATCTGCACTACTTTGACTCTCTTTCACGTGGTATGGAGGGTTTACAGCCAAGGTTTATGTAAACTAGGATCCATATGATCCTGACTACTAGGGACATACACGAAAGGATTCATCGGAATGAAGAAAGTATAAGCTAGAACAAACCTGAATATAGGCGCCATGTTTCTGCCACTCTTGCGGAGGCAGATACAGTCCTTCCAGCTGATCACTCTTGCTCTTCCCAGTCTCTCTGGCCCTCCGTGCCTTCCACCCTCCTACTTTTGGAGGGTTTACAGCCAAGGCCTGTGCAAACTAATATCCCTAGAAGTCACGAAATTATGCTATAGGATTATACAAAAATGAAGAATGTATAAAGCTAGAACAAACCTGAATATAGGCGCCATGTTTCTGCCACTCCTGCGGAGGCAGATAGAGTCCTTCCAGCCGATCACACTTTTCCTCCCCAGTCCCTCTGGCCTTCTGCGCTTCTGTCACTATCTTACTCATAGCAGGTTTACAGCCGAGGATAGTGCGGACAGGGCCTGTCTGTTCAGCGACTGGCACATGCTGCTTGTGGAGGGCGTCCAAAACATCTGCCATTTCCTCACACTTGCTTACTTCATTTAGTATGTGGGTCATGCCGAGGGGAATCTGAACATTTAGAATGAGCAACAAGAAGAAGAAGAAGAAGAGTAAGCACGTATTGAGTATAAACCTACAAGGTACGATAGAAAGTTAAAGGGAACCACCCCCCAAGATATTATACTTATAACAAGGCGATAGCCGTAATTGTCTCGCCCAATTGCGCGCATTCATGCCAATAAAGTTTGGGTACAAACAGATGCAGGGTTGGAAAGTTATCATCCCTAATAGACTCTTACCACAACATTTTCACATTTGACCTTTGACCTACTTATGTGACCTTTGACCCCAGCATACCATGGAGGCCAATATACAGCATCTATCAATCAAGTTTGGTTACAAACAGATGCAGGGTTGGAAAGTTATCGACACTAATAGACTCTTACCCAAAAAACTTCACATTGACCCTCACTTGACCTTTGACCTACTATGTGACCTTTGACCCCAGCATATCATGTAGGCTAATATACAGCATCTATCAATCAAGTTTGGTTACAAACACATGCAGGGTTGGAAAGTTATCGACCCTAATAGACTCTTACCCCCCAAAACTTCACATTGACCCTCATTTGACCTTTGACCTACTTATGTGACCTTTGAACCCAGCATATCATGGAGGCCGGTATAGGGCATCTACCAATCAAGTTTGGTTACAAACAGATGCAGGGTTGGAAAGTTATCGACCCTAATAGACTCTTACCCCAAAAACTTCACATTGACCCTCATTTGACCTTTGACCTACTTATGTGACCTTTGACCCCAGCATATCATGGAGGCGGGTATAGGGCATCTGCCAATCAAGTTTGGTTACAAACAGATGTAGGGTTTGAAAGTTATTCAAATTTTTGTAAGCGTCATGGACGGACGGACGCAATTTGGATCCCTTAGTCTCCCCTCCACCTACAGTGGGCTCGACAAAAATGAAATGTAATAGTTTTAGTAGTCCATTCCACAAACAAGAAAATAGATGTAATGTACAGATGCAAAAATGATTGATATTTAGAAGATAACTTTGTATGGTGATACATTCTTGATGAAAGTGTCATCTAAGCATGTACATTGAATTACATTTTGTATGTGGTCGGTCTAGTAGTAAGAATCGTCAACATGTTTAGCACAAAGTATAGAATGATGTTATTTGTATATTATGGTATGGTATTTCTCAATATATGTAAACAAAACAAATTTCATTTGCATTTGCACTAATAAATGAAATGAATAAATGAATAAATGAATAAATGAATAAATGAATGAAAGAATGAATGAAATAAATGAATATTCACTTACTACTCGGCTTTTCTTGTTTGATTCCTCAGAATACTTGTGGGTGATGTGGTAGTCTACTTCCCCAGCGCACCGCTGAAAGCAAGGCAACCTCTTAACAAGAATTCTCTCCACCATCGCAACATACTCTAACCTGCAAAAAGAGATAGTAAAAGAAAGAAATAGAGAATAAAGTACAGGTATCCAACATATTTGTGGGTTGGTAGTCCTACTCTTCAGCAAGATAACTAGTTATATGAAGTCTACAAGGAGAAGGAGCATAAATTTCTCTATTTTTAGAGCCCCATTTTGTTACTCTACCTGCTTTAGTTTTAATGATTTTTATTATTGCATAGATGGCTATAATTTAGGAAAATCCATAAATTGGTAACACATTGTGATATTTTTCAAACAGATTTCGCCACTAGCAATTTTGCGGCAAAGTCACTACATATGTGTGTTAAATTGTAATTACTAAATATTTTTCACTTATTTTTACGTCATTAAAGGGATAGTTGAGTATTGGTCATGTACTTAACTTTAGTAACCAAAACCTGCACCATTACGGTGCAAAATAATAGTTCTTCACCATGCTCGAAAAGTATACACAATTACAAATGACTAAAGTAAAACCCCTGTTATCATTCAAAATAAGCCGTTACAACTCGAGGGCGCTCTGTTTTAGCCATTTTTCATACAAAATTATGCATTTAATGTTTTGTTAAAATAATGATTCGATAGAGATATCATCAACAACTTTTTAAAAACCTATTCAGATTTTTTTCAAAGTAGTCTAAGCATTTTTAAACATTTTTCTAAAAAGTAAAAATATCCCCTGGCAAAGAATTTTTGGAATAAAAATATGTTTATGGATATTTCAGCCGTTTCTGAACCGATTTTGATCAAATAAAGTTTATTCTGTCATTAACCTTAAGGGTACTCTTATTGAAATAATCTTGTTTATCTCATTACTCAGTCAAATACACTTCTTTTAAAGTCAAATTCCATTACTTTTCATGACCTTTATGGCAAACAAAGTTCTTCTGTCTACTTATAGTAATTTTTGTGACCAAATAAGTTCTACAAATCTTAATTCGTATTTCAGTGCTGAAAAAATGCAGATAAAATGATATTCCATGACCAAATAATTTCTACAAATCTTTACTTGTATTTCAATGCTGAAGAAATGCAGATAAAATGAAATTCCATGACTTTCCATAACTGATGAGATAACTGTACAACCTTCCCTGACTTGTAAGGCCTAGTAAAACACAAAAGTCAAATTTCATGGATTCAGGATTTCCAGGCCCTCTATGACACTTGTCTAAGACAAAAACTGCTTTGGAAAAAAAAAAGTGTTCTCATATCACTTATTCAAATATTTTCCTCTGGTTAGTATATAAACACAACAAAACAAGGCGAAATTGTCACTTTTCAAAAGTCACAAGAGTCATGTGACTTTTAAAAAGTGACAATTTTGCCTTTAATGTATGCTCACTCATGCATGACTCAACGGACCAACTTCATTTCACACAGAAGTTAGTCAATAAGTGTAGGAACAATCCTGCCAGGTTATTTTGCTCAAAACCCGTTTGTTAAAAAGTTACGTTATTTTGATTATGGGTGGACTTACTTTTTTTGTTGGGTTTATTTCAACAATACTGATCAATTTAAACCCAACAAAAATTGTTAGTCCCCCCCTAATCAAAATAACGTAACTTTTTAACGAAAAGGTTTTGAGCAAAATAACTTGGCAGGATTGTTTTTACACTTATTGACTAACTTATGTGTGAAAATGAAAGTGGTCCGTCGAGTCATGCATGAGTGAGCACACATTAAATGCAAAATTGTCACTTTTCAAAAGTCACATGACTCTTGTGACTTTTGAAAAGTGACAATTTTCACACAGAAGTTAGTCAATAAGTGTAGAAACAATCCTTAAATCGTTAAAAAGTTACGCTATTTTGATTAGGGGGGGACTTACTTTTTTTGTTGTGTTTATAATGATGATAATATTGACTGGATAGTTCTTTCGTGATACATCAGAAATATTTGCATTTGCTAGTATCATATTACACTCCTCTTCGACTCGTACAATATGATTATAGAGAATGCAATGTTTCTGATATACCACTCAAGGCCAGTCAATATTATACAGTTGTTAACTGGTGGTGGAGGGAATATCACTGATTATTACCCATATCAGACATCTGAGCTGTGGTTTTACAAAATCATATTCCCCTCGTTTCAAGTGCCAGCAGGTGAAATAGGGGAATATTTCCCATATTCTCCTCTTTCACAAAAGCCTATGGGATTTACGTGTTAAAAAAGAGGGGAATATGACATCCGGGCACTTCACGATTCGTAGTCGAAATTTTACAAAGTGAACTGGCCCGCGGGAAAAATCTCGCGATAGTGATTTGCCATTGGTGTGTACACGAAACAAGCCGCAGCCGTACTTGTGACATTTTATCAAGCAGAGACTTTTTTAAAATTAAAAACAAAAAAATTTGTATTGAAGAAAATCAGTACAAAATCACAATATTTACATGTAATTGTCTTGATTGAAAAACAAATTAAAAAAATCATGAAACAAACAATACATAAACAAAACAAAAAAACAGTCAACAAAATTGAATAAAAATAAAAAAGGCAGCATCCAAATACAACGAGACAACCTGGTTTTGGTATAAGTTTAATACAAAGTTTACATTTTACTAATTTCCGTTACTGCTCAAGATGTCTGATATTGGTAATAATAATGATATTGACTGGCTCTTTCGGGGGATACGACATATATTGCCTTCACTAGGTGCCCTCGTCTTCGACTCGGGCAATATGAATCTAGTTCAGGCAATATTATGTCGTATCCCCCTCAAGGCCAGTCAATATTATATAAATGTTCCTATCCGAGGGATTTTAAATGCTATTGACGGAAGATTATAGTCGAGGGACCTATTTTCTTCAAGAAATAGCATTTTAAATCCAGAGAGAACATTCTCGATTTTCCCGACAAAAAAGTTAACAACTGATTGTTTAAACTAAAACGAATTGAAATCATAATCCGTTTCGTGGACGTTGGGCTTTTCAATCACTCACAGAAACACACATCACGCAATACAACACAACACACAGTCCACATAACCTGTGCACAATACAGTCGATTTTCGTACGTAATTTGCCTCTCTCCGCACTAATATCTCAACATGTTCCGATCACTGCATTTCTATCGGAAATCTGTGTTAATTGTTTCCTTTGATTATTTTAATCAGGTAATTTTCTGATGAAACTGTAGGCCTACTGGAAATCGCTGAATTTGGTGCCTGTGAGATAAATGATTATCGTACAGTACGGTATAATGTATATTTTGTAATGTTAATTGAATGTAAATCAAGGATGGGTGATATACCTCTTTGCGCTGCTGGCCATGTGTCATACAAAAATGACATGCCAATCACGTGACCGTGTTAAGCCAATCAATGAAGCGTATTTGACTAAGTCAGATGATATCATATAATTAATCTTTGTTACTATTGGTTTTACTACTCACTGTATCCGCTGCCGATCATAGTATCCTGACACAAATTTTTCTGGGCGAATTCTTAACTCCTCGGGAGGGAGCACTTCTTCCCCAAGATGCATGCTGGGTATCCGATCGACAGCAAGGAAAGTGTGCACCATAGTGCCGCGCTTTTCCGGCATCGCCTTTGACTGACCGGTGATGAAAAACATGGCTTGTGCTGGGATATCACCAAATGACAGAGAGTATCCAAGGTTCTTGTCATCAATCATCCGACGTTCACCTTTTTAGAGAGAAAAAAAAGAAGAAAAAAAGGATGCTTTTTTGAAGCTGCAAAGCTTAGGAATTTGAAAGGACTAGACATCAATCATATGATATTCACCTTTTAAGAAAAAAGAAAAAGAAAAAAAAAGGGTGCATTTTAATAAAAAGAAGACTTTATTGGCGAAATGCACTACTTTGATAATTCAAATCATGATTTTAGAAATCCATTCCATACAAATAGATCATTGGAAACCTCTAACTTTTCCCATATTTGATTTTTAAAAAACATAAATAATCAACGAGTAATGGAACGATCCTCAAAATCCAATACGTCACTGATGCCATACTATACGTTTCTCTTGGAAATCACCGTAGGCCAATCTACAAGTGTACTCAGTAAAACCATACATGAAATATAAATATATTAATTCATTATATTCTTCCTACTTGCTCGCTACAAAAATAGACAAGAACATTACAAATAATATCCGCAATATCGACAATAAAAGTACCCGAAATGTGATGGTATACTTCATACAATCTTTAGTAAATTACAACAAAATTGGTAACTCCGCACGTGCCCTCATAGACCCCCGTTTATGGAGCACACGCACTACATACACAGACATAAAACGTGAGATAAAATAATTTACCTCGTTTACTTCGCAATTCTCAGTTAATCAATTGACCTAACAAACAAGATTTGTTTACTTTAAAAAAGGGATCAGTTTGTACGGGCCAAGAAATCAAATTTTTCGAATACATCCTTGTCATGCTTGTCCGAGCTTTGGCGTATTCACGATCGATACGGTACAGCAGTTCACAAAGGGTAATTGTGCGCGAACAACAGAGTACAAAGGTCATGCCCGTACGCAAAGCGAGCACACAACCATAGTTTGGCTTCAATGACGTCACAACATCCGAGCAGATGAGTTCATTAGCATATGTAAACACAAAAAACAGACCTTTTGAAAAACAAATGCAGAATTTATTGGAGGTTATACATGTATTTGGACATTTTGTGGAGATCAACCATTGAGGGTATACAGAACAACATATTTTTTTTTAATTTGTCAATAAAGTCTTCTTTTAAGCTTGCATTTCTACTAACTAGTGCATCCATCTCCTGAGGGTAGGATGGATGGCTTCTATATTATAAAAGGAGGACGGTGTGTCATGTTTTTCTGGCTCTTTGCCTCCTATCGCGCGTTAAGGTCGTGGCACTCAAGTTTTGTAAGCCTATACAAAAATAGCTGGATCTCTGCGATACTCGGCCTTGAGAAACAGCCTGTTCCAGGCGATGAACCGCCCTGCAGTAGCGACGGTCCTATTACGACGGAAGACAAATACGCAGCTGCCTTTTTTAATATTGACGCAAACATTGTGGTGTCCCACCTTTGCGATGTTGGTCGCACGGTTTTCGTTAATTTGAAGAGAGCAAGCCACATCTTAGCGATAAATCGCGGCACTTGGACTACAAACCATATACAACTTGTGCTATGGACGTATCATGAGTGCACGAAAAATAAACATTATCGTGACGAAACCATAGACAAATTAACGCTGCACTCCTTGAGGTTAATATGCAACTTTACGCAGCTGGTTGCAGGAGATTTTACTACCCAAAGAGATGCCTGAAACAAACATGTACAAACATGTGCGAGCGAGTGCATGTAGTGTGTACCCATACGCTACGGTCATAAGTATCAGAAATAATGCAAAATAATGCAAAATGATAAAAAAACAGTTATAAAAAATCTTCAAACTAGAAGGATCTTCGACTGCGCGCAGTCGAAAATGATGCCTCCGCCATAACGTGATTTATTTGATTTATTTATATAACGATAATGTATATCAAGCCCAAATCAACAACAAAACAAAAAAAATAAAAAATAAATAAATAAAAAAATAAAAAAATAAATAAAATAATAATAAATTAAAAAAAATATATAAAAAAATAAAATAAAATAAAAAAATTAATAAAATAAACAAAATTAAAAAATTAAAACATTAAAAATTACCATAATTAATGAATGGAGAAAAATTTCAAAATTCTGTGTAGAAGTTTAGTGTACCAAAGTCAGCTCTACCAGATAAAGCAAACCAAATCAAAATCGGTCGAGAAATGAAGGAGAAAAAGCATTTTTTGTGATTTCGAATAAATTTGCATAAATTACCATAGATAATGAATTTCACGATTCTGTGTAGAAGTTTTAAATCCCCCTCCTAGCCCTATCTTATGAAACAATCAGAATCAAAATCGGTTGAAAAATAACGAAGAAGAAGCATTTTGAAAACTGTGGACGGACGGACGGACGGACGGACGGACGGAAGGACGGACGGAAGACGGACGCCACGCCATGGCATAAGCTCATCGGGCCCTTCGGGCCGGATGAGCTAAAAACATGTACCAAGCTTGGTCAGAATCTGTCAATCCTTTCTTGAGATCACGCGATCACGAGCTATTTTTGCATATATAATGAGCTCTGTGACCTTTGACCTCATGACCCCAAAATCTAATCAGATCATCGCCCCCCCAAGATACATACATGTACCAAGTTTGGTCAGAATTTCCGTCAAACCATTCTTGAGATAACACGATAACGAGAACGGGACGTACGGACGGACGGATGGACAACCCGAAAACATAATGCCTCCGGCAACTTCGTTACGGATGCATAAAAAGTATCTTCCTAATATTCTTACTTTGGTGTCCATTTCTCCTGCACAAATATGATTTTGGATTGTATTTCTTACACCTGTCCGCCGATATACTATAGCTGCCTGCATGAATTTATGCTGTATTGCATGCAATGCATGAGCACAACACAGTACATCGGCGTGTGGCTTTATTTGGGCTCGTTTCTAGCCATCATGTGGGATTGTCTACAAAGAGATCAATCACTATTAATGCACAACACAAACATCTAGGAAAAATAGCCAACATACACAACTTTGCCCGGGATTAACATTTCTCTGGCAGAATGAGAAGAGATGTTACGGGGGACACCAGGCGGTGATGACTGGTAATGAACAATGGTGCTAGCGGGGGCGACTTCTGGCGGAATGGTCGCCCCTTGAAGTAAGATTTTTAGGATTTCAAGGGGCTATTTGAGACTCACGGGGGCCGCATGTACAATACTAACTGGTACTATACATACTAGCTGTACCCGCGGAAATCCGCTGGGTTTTTGTGAGATATAGGCGATGATGACATAACGACACTTTAAAACTTTACTATTCCCATAGTCCTCATTTAAATAGTAAGACAAAATAGATTCGGGCGACTCAATCCCATCACACAACCCGTTGGGGCCCCGTCCAACAATATATTCGGCCAATGTATAACAAAATCATGATGGTTTTATAGTACCCATGCAAAGTTATTCAGTTATCCCCCATATTTCATATGGTCTATAATTTGTTCCGCTTGTAAACACCCGCATATATATTTTTATATTCTTGTGAAACCAGATGATATATTCCTTTGAAGGGAATAGTAGCCGTCTATACATGCATTGCATAATAAATGAGCAGATACCTCCCCCATAAATTCTACCCCCCCCCCCCCCCCCCCCCCCCCCCCATCCCCCAGCGTTTTCTCTGGTACTGGTAGCTTCGCGGCTGACTTAATACATCTTACCACAAGTGGGCGCAATTGTAGAATCGTGTGGTCAGCACATTGAAGTACACTTCTATTAACGTGGTATACTTCAATGGGTCAGCAGGTCAGTGAGCTGTGCAAACAAACTCCCGCAACACGGTGGGGGTGATTAAAGGGATCTAGTAACTTTGTTGACATGTGCAAAAAGTGATGAATGGTTGATGCAATGTATATTGTTGTTATCTCATGTCCACAGGGTATTGTGTGAAAATTTCAAATCAAATAGACATTGCATGGCCAAGTAATGAGCGAAAATGCAAAGTGATAGTCACTAACTCACTGCACTCACTTTATACACGGTAAGAAAAACTCCACCCAAGTTTTTCTTATCTGAATACTTTGATCGTACAAATCTTTGTAACGAAAGGGAAATTTGAAAAACCGAAAACCTGTCACATGATTTTATTGTTAATACGAAAAGGTATGAGGAAACCGCTAGAATAACAATTATATTTTGAGGATTTAGACAATGTTACTTAGTCCCTTTAAGATGATTCCATGACATGTACATGGTTGTACAGGCACGGAGTATACTGCATGCGTGGTATGAGCGCAGCTAAATTGAAGTTGTTGTCATTTTGTCGTTGATGCCCTTGCAAACACGATGCCAATCGGCAATAGCGATCATTAACATACCATCTGCGTAATATAAATATTGATATTTATCAAAACCTGGGTAATTTTGCAATGTGTTATATCTATATAATACTCGCTTTATCAACTCCGTTTTATGTTCATCAAACAAACTTGAGGCAGTAAATCGCTAGTCAATGCTCGGTGGCTTAAATAGGCAACCGGAATTGTGCATGCCCCCTTTTCTTCGATCTGGATGACGACCACGGGGCGGGGGCGACTCGGGAATGCCTATATACGTCCTCCGCAAAAACAGAGGATAAATAAATACAGTGGAACCTCGTTATAACGAGGTCCTTGGGACCATGAAAATTACCTTGTTATATCAGGTTTCTCATTATATCAGGGTAAAAAAAACAAAGCAATATAAAGAGCTGGTACCAGCAAAATTACCTTGTTATAAGAGGGTTTTGTTATATCCGACCTCTTTATAACAAGGTTCCACTGTATTCAATAATATTATTATTACTATAAAACTATACATGAACGTTCAAACTTGAGTTTTAAAGGAACTTTTTGTGAGGGGTTTATATAACTCACAGACTTCAAAAATCTTCCTTACTTGTGATTATATCAACACTCTGACAGATCTCCACATCTTTCTTCAGATCGCCTTCTTTACTGGAATCGGTTGTTGCAACCTTTTCCTCAGAGTCGAGCTTTCTCATCCTGGCCTCCTCCTTGTGCTGAATTCTAGTTGACGTTCTCGTGCCTGCTGGTATCCGCTGGGCAACTAAACATAACAATAATATATATAGTTCTAAGGCTTCTAATTGCTTAACAAACAAAGAAAATATAGTCATATAGTCATCCCTTACAATATTAGTGGTTATGTATTTGGTTGCAAAGTATTACATTGAAAATTGTCTATAGACCTCTCTTCTCCCTTTATTTCTACCATTTTCTCTTTTAGATGAACAGAAATGTTAGTTGCCCGTTTGTGCAAGAAAGCTAGACTATTTATGAAATTTACTTGTATAGCGTATACTTCCTACACTGACCTTTATTCTCCTTTTGAGGCTCTTCTTGAGGCACTTGTTGTGGCTCTTCTTGAGTTCTTGAACAGACAGTCTCCACTTGCTGTATCTTTGCATGAATATCGATCTTGTTTCGTCTCAATATTTGTGTGACCAAAGTTTGCAATGTAGCAGGATGTAGGCACAGACCCAGCTCACTTAGCCGGTTCATAACCTGTAAGAAAAAAACAAATAGAATATGAAGAAGAAAAAAAAGACTTATGAATATATATAATATACAAAAAGCAAAGAAAAATAGCCTAGATAACAACTTTAAGGATAACTTGTTGCTACTTAGCCAGGATCCAGGATATGATCTGAAATAGAATAGTATGGGACTAAGTGCTAGGGGCCCAATCACGGCGCTCCCTTCTAACAGCTTTTCTTTCAGGTAGCCCAGATAACATAATCTGATAGACTCCTACCATAACCCTACATTGTGTCTTGTAGTTCTCAATTAATGCCAAATGACTGTACTGGGAAACGCCCCACCCACAAAAAATGAAAAATATGCTTTTTTGACCAACCATATGAAAGAATATATCATAACTAATAGTATCTGTTAAAGGGACAGTCCCTCTTTTACAAAACGTCTGAACAGTTTCCAGCTGAAGGATGGGGATGAATGAAACACACACAAAAAGAATCAGATCAAACAGCCCTATAATTTGGATTCTACGAATGAAAAACGAATGCATCCCTCCATCAGACTATATATCGGTCAATAAAAGAGTTAACAGATTTAGTATAATATAACTATATTGTACTTATTCTTGTAAAGGTATTGTGAAGCCGACATTTGTAAACGTATGTCACGGAAACAAATATCAAATATGAAGAATATGTAATTACATGTAGTCAGTTTAAGCGAGGTTTGGTTATTTTGCCTAGTGTGCGGTCATGCTATTCTTATTTGTGCGCGGGTCACGGAGGGGTCACGCATAGCGTTGTGGTACTTCGTGGAATCAGTGTAAGAACTTCCTCACTGGGTGAATATACATATAATGCACAATTAAAATTGGACGACGGATTATTAGTTTTAGGTCTATAACTCCACCAAAAAGTGATTTCAAGCCCTAATTTTTTCAGGCATGCTATTCAATGACATTTTCTTTCAGATAAGACAATAACCTCGCAACTTTTAAAATTTGGCTTGCAAAAGAGGGAATGTCCCTTTAATGTACAGATTTTGACAAAGTCGAAATTGACACAATTAGGGATCTAGTATTAAAATTTTGTTGACATGTGCGAAAAGTGATGAGTGGTGGATACAATGATGTTGTTATCTGATATGTCCACTGGGTGTTGTCAGAAAATGTCAAGTGAAATGTACTTTATATGGCCGAGTAATGAGAAAAAATGCAAAATGACATTCACTGACTCAATGCACTTACTTTGTACACGGTTCTGACGATCCATTAGATAATTTGACATCTGAACACTTCAATCGTAAATATCTTTTTAACTAAAGGGAAATTTGAAATACGGAAACCTGTCTCGTGCTTTTTTTGTTAAAGGGGACCACCAGGCAAAGAACAACAGATGATTACCGTAAAACTCTGTGTATAAGACGCACTTTTTTCCGTCGGAAAAATTTTCAAAGTCGGGGGTGCGCCTTATACACAGAATTTTAGAATTTTTTTGGGGACACCCTGTAGTCATGTTTAATGCATATTACACTGGCCTATGGCATGGTAAGAGCTTGCTGTCTGTTGTAGCATTCAGCAACATATACCTTTTTCTCACAAAAAAAATGTTGGTTACAGATGTAAAAATTGCAAGTTTATTGAGCAAATTACTGCTGCTAATGAATATTCATACATTCGTGAGCAGCAATACTCATTATATATGCAATTATCTAACCAGTGGTGATAAACTTTGCTCATAATTGAAAATAGTTGTTAGTTAATTAGAAAATGGTGAGCCACTGACTTCAAAAAGTAGCTATAAATTAGTATTTTTGTGATTTTCACCATTTCTAAACAATTTGGTACTCTACTTACATGATAACATGGCATTTGAAAGCTGAACAGAATAAAAAACGACCCCCAAAACAATGACAAACCTGCGCTGAGTATCGGTAAATTTCCAAAGAACGTTCGGGAGGTAAGCTGAAATTGGCCGCTAAAATCAAAGGTTAAAGTTAGCAGCAAGTTTTCGGTACCTCGCAGCGCACGCGATAATCAATATTGTGTGACGATCGAGTGCTATGCTAACGTCAGTTACCTGGCCCGCTGGCTATCTTCAGTGACCCGGCTAGCACCACCGCTGTGATCGTAATTTACCGATATTTTGCACAGTTTTTTTCATTGTTTTGGGGCTCATTTTTTTTTCTGTTCAGCTTTCAAACGCCATGCAACCATGTAAGTAGAATATCTAAACATTTATAAATGGTGTAGATTACCAAAATGCGTATTTTGAGCCATTTTTTGAATGCACTGGCTCATCAGCTCGATCATACAGATATCCATCAGATGTCTCCCCGGGAGTGTCGGCCTAACTTTGTGTGAACATCCGTCGGCAATATCGTTCAAATGACTAGCAATTTTGCGCATCCTGTTCAATTTCTGTCAATTGAAGTAACGAACCAAGAATTTCTCGAAAATAACCATTCTTTAAAGTAAATGATATTGATTGCCCCGTTTTTATTTGAATTCCGCTACTTTTCAAAGCGATTATGGACAATTTTCTTAATGTTTTTTCAGTCATTTGTATCACCGGTTTTTTCCACCGGTCTCAGCTTTTTCAACTTCAAACTCGGACCGGCCCGTGACCGGACCGAAGCCCGAGTTCGCCGGTATTCCGGTTAGGTTCCGGGTCACAACATTAGCCCATTGTTATACTATTTAAACAATTCAAATAAATTAGTTTGGCCAATAAAGTTATTTTGAGTAATTTTCCCAAAACTGTAATTTGGCTTTAATTGGTGGCCAAATGAAGTTTCTTCTGGCCATTGGCTGAGGGTAAGCTCGGCCGTTATACCACAGTATATGGGTGTAAGATAAATCAAACCTATTACCAAGCTTCCACACCTTTCTTCTGTACATGCCTGTTCAGTCAAGTATACAAAATAATACATTTTGAAATTTGACTTGCCCTGGGCAGTATGAATTTTAATTGAAAACCATCTTTCCCTTTTACTTCTAGATGAGATTTACAGTAAATCATAATGCAGGGCGCGCAGTCGAAAATGATGCGATTTGAGTCATGTGACCTTAAAGGGAGAGATCCTCTTTTGCAAGCCAAAATTCAAAAGTTGCGAGGTTATTGTCTTATATGAAAGGAAATGTCATTTAATAGCATGCCTGAAAAAATTAGGGCTTGAAATATCTTTTTCGTGGAGTTATAGACCTAAAACTGATTAAACTGAGGGACGTCGGTTTAATGGGTACATACGTATTTTCAGCCGGTGAGTATTGTTCGTACACAGATTTCACGGAGTGCCAGATCGGTATGCATGACCCCTACGTGACCCGCGCATAAGTACTAATGTGTGAGCGTTTACCAAGCAAAATACCCAAACATCGCTTAAACTGACTACATGTAATTATTTATTCTTTATTTTTGAGATCTTCTTCCGTGACAACAAATGTCGGCTTCACAATACCTTTACGAGAATTAGTACTATATTGTTGTAATATTACATGTACTAGCTGTACCCGCGGAAATCCGCGGGTTTTTGTGAGAGAAAGGCGATGAAGACATAACGATACTTTAAATCTGTACTATTCCCAGAGTCATAATTTAAATAGTATAAGACAAAATAAACACGGGCGACTCAATCCCGCCCCACAACCCGTCGTTGGACGGGGCCCCGACGCATTAGGGTCCCGTCCAACGATATCGGGCCAATGTATAACAAAATCATAATGGTTTAGTACTCATGGAAAGTTATTCAATTATCCCCCATATTTTATAGAGTCCATAATTTGTTCCGCTTGTATTAAATTAGATACAGTACACTATGTTCGTGTACTTGCTAATATACAGTAGCTTCGCCGTTGAACCCCCCCCCCCCCCCCCCCCCCGCGACTCCAATTGCCTGCATGACACATAACCCGTCGTGTCCCATGAACGTTTCATATCCAATCTAAGTTCTCCGGCGTATACATTTTGTCATATTCTTGTGAAACCCGATGATATATTCCGTTGAAGCAAGGATATGGGAGTTCCATGGTTAAAGGGAATAGTAGCCGTCAATACATGCATTGCATAATAAATGAGCAGATACCCCCCCCCCCAGGCGTCTTCTCTTCGCGGATGGCATAATACAATCATCTTACCGCAAGATGTCGAGATTGTATAAAACTCCCCTGCTCCACCATTGTCCACCCCGCTTTATTCACTTCAATGCACTTTGCACGCCCACTCAGCTGTGTACAAAGCATGTGAGCTCGCGGACTTAATACATCTTACCATAAGCTGGCGCAATTATAGTATCGTGTACGGTAGGGCGAATATATAGTGACCAGAGACGATGGTCAGCAGGTCAGTGAGCTATGCAAATAAACTACAGTTCGGTGGGGTAATTAGATGACTGCGCGACATGTATACACGGCTGTACAGCCATTGCGCGTTGTATAACCGCAGCTAAATTGAAGTTGTTGCATTTTGTCGTCGATGCACTTACAAACACGATGCCAATCGGCAATAGCGATCATTACCATACCATCCGCGTAATATAAATATTGATATTTATCAAAACCTGGGTAGTTTCGCAACGTGTTATATCTAAAATGGTTTCTCGATATATTATTTGTTTTATCTACTCCAATTTATATTCTTACAAATACTTTTACGGCGATAAATCGTTAGTCAATGCTCGGCGTCTTAAACGGGCAATTGACATTGCTGACTTTCCCTTTTCTTCGATCTGGACGACGACCACGGGGCGGGAGCAACTCGGGAATGCCTTATTGTCCTCCGCAAAACGTATATCCTTCGATCGCGACGGTCGGGAAGTCGCCGAATCCTCGGGGTGAGGATATCTCGAGTGGGAACCATTTCGGGGTTTGAAGCTTACCGTATTAATATAATAGATGCTAAATCAGTTGAACTCCTTTATTGACCGATATATAGTTTAAATGGAGGGACGCATTCGTTTTTCATTCGTAGAATCCAAATTAGAGGGCTGTTCGCTCTGATTTTTTTTTTTGCGTGTTACATTCGTCCCCATCCGTCAACTGAAAGCTGTTCAGACGTTTTGTAAAAGTGGACCTGTCCCTTTAATATTTGACCTCATGACTACGCTGACGGCTACAATGGCTTCCTGAGATACATTCAGATTCCAAGTTTGATTGAAATCTGACATTCAGTTCTTGAGATTTTACAATTACCAGCTCATTTAGCACATATATGTGGAGTCTTGTGACCTTTGACCTCATGACCCCAAAATCTAATTGGTCATTCGCCTCCTCAAGATACATACATGTACCAAGATTGGTGAGAATCCGTCAAGTGAAATAACGCGATCACAAGCTATTTTTGCATATATAATGAGCCCTGTGACCTTTGACCTCATGACCCCAAAATCATATCAGTTCATAAGCACTCCAAGATACATACTTTGACCAAGTATGGTGAGAACCATAATCCCTCAATCGTTTCTTGAGATAACGCAATCACAAGTTATTTTGGAATACATAATGAGCCCTGTGACCTTTGACCTCATGACCCCAAAATCTAATCGGTTCATTGGCACCCCAAGATCATACATACATGAACCAAGTTTAGTGAGAATCTGTCAATCCGTCAATCGTACGTACGTACGTACAGATGGACAACCCGAAAACATAATGCCTCCGGCTACTTCGTTGCGGGGGCATACAAATTTACTGGCCCCAAAATGTTTTTTTTAATGACTATACGTGTTAATTTTCAAAATATCTCTCTTTCCTGATCAAACATATGATTATAGATGAAGCATAACAGGGAAGAAAACCCGAAAACATAATGCCTCCAGCTACTTCGTTGCGGGGGCATACAAATTTACTGGCCCCAAAATGTTTTTTTTTAATGACTATATGTGTTAATTTTCAAAATATTTCTCTTTCCTGATCAAACATATGATTATAGATGAAGCATACAGGGAGGAAAACAAAATTGTTCCAATTTTGTCAATGTCGGGTTGAAAAGCTTGCCTGGCTAAGGCCACCAAAATATGACTAAATTATACAATTTGGCTGGTCTAAAGTGAAATTTGACTGGCGGGTGTGAGTGTCAAGCCCTGTATATTGTTATCTCGTAGTAAAACAATGATTTAGCTGCCTGATCAGGGAAGCAAACTATACAATTGATGACATTTGACTTGCCCAACAACAATTTTTACTTGCCCCTGGCAAGCGGGCAAGTGCTAGTGTCGATCGAGCCCTGCTATTATCATCAATTCTTATAATTACCTTCCTGCTACATCCACCCAGATACAGCTCCAGACTGACGATCTCTTGCAGAACGTTGAAATACTTCACTCGACACATGCGGTCCAGCAGGCCGAAGATCACCGCTATGTAGACCGAGTCCTTCCGCTCCTCCCTCACATGCTTTCTCGTCTTCTTCTTCCCCATGGCTCCGTCGAGAACCGCATACAGGAGAGGACAGCGCTGCTCAGCTTGGCGCTCGGCAGCCTCCCAGCTGAACGTCCTTGCCGAATCAAACTTCTTCTTCTTGCTCGTCCACACTGATGGGGTTTTTCTGTCCACCATGTGCCGGAGCTCCGCCACCATGTCCTTGACGACCAACTGCTGCGCTGCTTTCCGGTGCCCCTTGCGGTTGTAGTACAGGCGCTTTAGAAATCTCATGTAGTTGCCATTCCATAAGTAGCTGAAGAAAGTGTCATTGAAGAGCTCATCATTGCTCATCCCAGGCTTTCCTACGTATTTTGCCTGCACAGAGAAAATTGGGCTTTGATGTTTACCAATTACATTTAAGGTGTTGGGTGTTAGTTGTAAGGTGTTAGGTTAGGGGAAACATTATTTTATTACAACATCTAGCAGAAGGGACCAGCACCACATAAGACTTCAATGTTCTTTCTTGCCGATTTCCTGAATTCGTAGCAGGGTTGGCGCGATGTAAATTGCCTTGATTTAAAAATAAATAAATCACTGATTTAAAGGGACAGTCCCTCTTTTACAAAACGTCTGAACAGTTTCCAGTTGATGGATGGGGATGAATGAAACACACACAAAAAAAATCAGATCGAACAGCCCTATAATTTGGATTCTAGGAATGAAAAACGAATGCGTCCCTCCATCAGACTATATATCGGTCAATAAAAGAGTTTAACTGATTTAGCATTTAAAGGGCCATTCTTGGTCACGTGTGTGACCCAAAACATGACAATTTTTTAAATAGGATGCTTATATTTTATATAAGAGGTTATAAGTATAAGGAGTATAAGAGGTATAATGATTTTTACTTTGTATGTGACTTGAATATGTTGAAGTCTTTCAGACTTAACACAAAAGATTTTATTAGGATTACGTTACTCAAGGTCAGAGGTCAAATGGCATGGGTCACGTGTGTGACTTTGCACGGAGCACTTTTTTCATAACTAAATTTCATTTGGGAAATCCTTTGAAATATGAAAAGCTATAATGTTCATCTTATTACCAGACAAGTATTATAGATCTCTAAGTACAAAAATAGTAATGAATGAGAATTACTGTATATCAAACCATTGTTTTTTATTGTATTTAATTATGTGGTAACGTCTGGTCACTGTGTGACATTTTGGGGTGGTCACGTGTGTGACATGTACAATATGAATGGGAAAATGGGAATTTTATAATATCAGGTTTAGAAAGGAATGAAAGGTTCAATTTTTACAAAGTTGATATCAACATGTACAGGAAAGTGAGAATAAGCTTGCTAAATATCTGTTTGATATCTTGATTATTTTCTGAGTTATGATTTTAGAAAAATATTGAAATATGTAAATTTATGCAAATGAGTATGAAAGTGTCTTTATTTAATGTAAATCATATATATCTCATGAAACTTTACACATGGATCATTCCAAAAATGGAATAAAACAACAGAAAAATAAAACTTCAATTTTTCGGAAAAAGTTTCACTTTTCAAAGAATGGCCCATAATATTACAACTATGTTGTATTTATTTTTGTAAAGGTATCCTGAAGCAGACATTTGTATATATGAATGTCACAGAAACAAATCTCAAAAATGAAGAATATGTAATTACATGTAGTCAGTTTAAGCGAGGTTTGGTTATTTTGCCCAATGTGCGGTCAGGCTATTCTTACTTGTGCGCGGGTCACGGAGGGGTCACGCATAGCGTTGTGGTACTTCGTGGAATTTGTGTGCGAACTTCTTCACTGGCTGAATATACATATAATGCATAATAAACCGTCGTCCAACAGTTTATTAGTTTTAGGTCTATAACTCCACGAAAAAGAGATTTTAAGCCCTAATTTTTTTCAGGCATGCTATTAAATGACATTTTCTTTAATAGACAATAACTTCGCAACTTTTGAAATTTGGCTTGCAAATGAGGGAATGTCCTTTTAAATCACCTTGTGTGTTGTAGGAAATACTTTTTGTTTTTATTTTGTTTTTATGTATTATTTTTAAAATATTTCAAAATATACAACAAAAAAACAGGACACTTTTTTTATTAGACAAAATATCTAATATTTATGTACGATAAAATATATGTGATTGGGTATCAAACTAAAGACAAGGCGATAGCCATAAAGTGTCTCGCCCACTTGCGCACATTCATTCAACATTGGACCTCATTTGACCTTTGACCTATAGGACATCTACCAATCAAGTTTGGTTAAAAACAGATGCAATGTTGGAAAGTTATCAACCCTAATTCTTACAGGTAAATTTTCACATTTGACCCCATTTGACCTTTGACCTACTTATGTGACCTTTGACCCCAGAATATCATGGAGGCTGATATAGGGCATCTACCAATCAAGTTTGGTTACAAACAGATGCAGGGTTGTTATCAACCGTCATAGACTCTTACAGGTAAAAATTTCACATTGGACCTCATTTGACCTTTGACATACTTATGTGAACTTTTACCATATAATATCATGGAGGCCAATATATGGCATCTACCAATCAAGTTTGGTTACAGATGCAGGGTTAGAAAGTTATTAAACCTAATAGATTCTTACCGGTAAACTTTCACATTTGACCCCATTTGACATTTGACCTACTTAAGTGACCTTTGACCCCAGAATATCATGGAGGCCGATATAGGGCATCTGACACTCAAGTTTGGTTACAAACAGAGGCAGGGTTGTAAAGTTATTAAAAATGTTTGTAAGGTCCAAACGACGGACGGAGGACGGAAGCAAATTGGATCCTTTAAGTCTTCCTCCACCTACGGTTGCTCGACAATAAAATAGCCGCCTTTAATATTGGAATAAGATCCAGATGAAAGCATTCATGCATGACTTGTCACGGTCAATTAACCACCTCAAGGTCAATTTTCAAAAATAGCAAAATTGGAACATCCATTCAACCATAAATGTAAGCACATCTAAAACTCTATATTCATGACATGTCATAATCTTTAATTACAAATGTGATATAGAAAAAGTATAAATGAAGACAAATTTTGAACGTTAAAGGTTTTATTATCATCCAAATGTAACAAAATGGGGAATTCTTTTTTAAAGGTTCATTCGTCAAAACCACATTAGGTGATTCTATCGTTAGTTTGATTTCCACCATCGTGGTAATCAACTCGGTCACATTCTTATCAGTTTCTGACAGTTTTATCAACTACTGTCAACAATCCCAGCTGTGTTAACTGCCCCCCCCCCCCCCCGAGGCCCAGTGCTATCACAGAGAGAGGGGCTAGTGATAAGAAAGTGTCAACAGTGATAAAAATCTACTCGATGCAGGCTTGAGACCTGAAATATCATACAGCTTGTCAGGCCCTGAGAAGCGGTTTTCTCTAAGCGATGGAATCACGTCATGACACTTTGTGTCCTTATTTCAGCATGAAATTTGGTATACAGACTTCTCAAGAATTTTACTGTAGTCCACAGATCTTCAAAACGTGATGTCACCCTTGTCCAACCATTTCGGCTCTCTCTAACATATCATTTCTCTAGGTAAATATGGTTACAATTACAGGGGACACAGACAAGCTACATGTATGTCTCAAAGACAGACCAGTATGTTGATGTTCTCATAACCTGGCTCTGTTTTATTGAAAAATTTGTATTTTCGGAGTTTGTTCATGTCAATAAGGTTAGAATTGCCCCTCACATCTTGTTTTAAGCAAACACTTACTATCATATCAGTCGAATGGTGCGGTCCTCCATTGTTTTTGCTATTTTTGAAGACCTTGCTATTGTTAATTGACCATGGCAGTTCATGCATGCACTACACCTTAACATTATACCTCGTCTGTAGAGTACTAAATTTCCTTTAATTTGAGATATGATAATGTACACTTTTTTGTACATTAATATCAACTATTTCAACTTTTAAAACAAGTGTCCTGGGCCTGTTTCTCTTTTTGCAAAGTATATATTGTATTTTGTGTTTATCATTCGTTATGTTGTTGTATCTTCTTGTTTATCATTCGTTATGTTGTTGTATCTTCTTGTTTATCATTCGTTATGTTGTTGTATCTTCTTTACTTATCTGTATGTCAATTATATAATTATGTACATGTTTTTGATATACATTGTATGACGAATGGAATAAAATGAAATGAAAAACTCACCCCACACTATAGCTGTCGATTTCGGGTATATTTACTACCCGGGACTCGCGATAATTTTTCGGGCGAGTCCCGGGTACCCGAAATTTATAAATTTGTTTATTTCGCTATAGGCATGTCACGCCGCTGGGAAACATGTTCATTCAAGTGACAAAAATGCAGCGCATTTATGACAATAAATCATCTTATAAAATACAGCAAATTCGTAAATCAATTTTTTGCTTTTTTTCGGGATATCGAGTATCGATTTTTGCGCCCGGGACTCGACATTTTTCGGCGGGACCCGGGTACCCGGGACTCATCAACAGCCTTACCCCACACATTACATGATCCGACTGCGTTCAAATGAGCAACCATGCATCTGAACTAAAACTTGACGTACCACTGTATGCGTAATGTTGTATCTTTTCAAATCTTAAATCGTTCACTGGATCAAAATTGGATCATGTAGTTGTAAGGTGGGATTTAGAAAAGAGGGGTTTTATGTATCAATTTGGGTTAAAAATTACTCCAGAAATCTTCTTTTTGGGGTGTAGACGGACAAGTTAAATCAAGATTTCTTAAATTTCAGTGATCCCAAACTTGAACCAAGTGGTCCCAAACAAAAGAGAACATTTAAAAGTCTGTTTTTTATGATAGTAGAACTTGGAATGATACAATTTGAGTGGCCCCAAAGAGCAAACTTCAGTAGAAAAGCTGGACTGAAACGTTATAATGCTCAAATTTTCACCACACTGATGAATTGGTTTAGGACTATGAGACAGGAATGTGACAAAAAACTTATACGTTTACAAAATTAATGTTTGTTGTGGGTTTTTTTGCAGAGAGAGTTGTCTGAAACAATCAAATGTATCACTGACTGTAACAGGTTCAGGATTGCCATAGCCTTATAATACACATTTCTTTAAAGGGGTATTCCGGGCCTGATAAAACCATTCGTTATTTAAATAAGCAGAATAAGAGGCATAATTGATGAAAATTTGATCAAAATCAGACAAGAAACACGGGAGTTATACCTATTTGAACATAATGTAGTAATGAGCGATCGTTTCAAAATTGCCACCATATGCAACATCATTGACGAGCAACTCGCCATGGCTTTAGTACATGAACATACACTTATTTCTCATTTTTGTTGCTAAAAAATAAATTTTCTCTGCTTGTTTTCACGAATTCATAGAAGAATATCGATGGGCCAACCCCTTTGGAATTTGTAAGCTCATAAATTTGCTTTGTTATTAAGAAAATTAAAATTTTGTAAAATGTCCATGTAGAAGTCAAAATGGCTGCAGCTCGCAAGTGACGTCACGATCGATAGCAATTGCGAACGATACTAAAAATCGGAGCAAAGTTCATCCTGTCATAACTTTTTTATTGCTCTACCGTTTTGGCTCAGATTTTCGATCATGATTCTTCATATTCACTTCATTTTATAGCAAACATCACATTTCTGGGGTGGAATTCCCCTTTAACTAGGAAATGATTCTTCCCACAGAAAGTTATCACACACAAGAGGTTTGCAACGAACAGTCACGTGTCATGTGTCACGTTCACGTTTTGCGCCCTTTCGTGAAATAGGTCACCCAAGTCTACGAAGTGTTGGGTTACGTGACCCAACAGTTTGTTGATATTCATGAAAGCTCACGTAAATTGGCGCTTGCGTACAAAAAATTAATGTAAATTGTCGTTGAGAAGAGACTAATTCTCGGTAAATTTAATCGTGAACGAACCAGTCCTAGATAGAGTACAGAAGCCATGACGTCGTAAAAAACACTCTTTTAGAATTTTCAAAATTGGACTTCATTTTCAAAAGAGCATAACAAATAATGTCCAAATACCGAAAATCAAAGGAATAGTTTACGTATTGGCTGAGATATGCCCATCCGAATGAATTTTACTTCAATGAGCAATCAGTGTTATAATGCACTGGTTCCTAAATTTAGGAACCAGTGCACTATAACACTGATTGCCCATTGACCAAAACAATCATTCGGATGGGCATAACTCGGCCAATACGTAACCTTTTCCTTTGATTTTCGGTATTTGGACATTATTTGTTATGCTCTTTCTGAAAATGAAGTCCAAATTTGAAAATTCTAAAAAAAATGTTTTTGACATCATTTACCGTAGAAACCCGCTGTGAAGTTGCTGACGTCTTGTTTTTAAAGAGCGCTCCCAAACTACGAAAGGAAGAGAGTATTCAAGAATGCAAATGATGGACATGAATAAATGAATATTCATGAGAGTAATAATGAAGGTCTCATGAAAACACCGCCTAAAAATAGACAAACAATGTGTTGTTATTTGTATGTGACCACGGGCGTAGAGCTGTCCATTCAACAGGGGGGATGATCTATTAATTCACCCCCCCCACCCCGATGAATAGGTATTACGTAAGTCTATACGCCAATGTATGTGACTGTCTTTGATATGGGGAGTGTACAGGGGATCCTACCCCCACGAAGCTCCTGTCCCCGTTGTTAGTGAAAATTCAAACAGATGATTCAACTCACAGGAACGAACATGAGAGGACAATTTGTAATGATATAAGGATATCTTAAATGCGGATAATCACAGTATAGCCTACCCTACACGTGTGTACTATCCACGTTCTTGCTCCCCCCCCCCCTTTCCCCGTTTGTCAGGTAAACGATTACAACCGTACACCTCTCTGGGTTACATTAATTCAGCCACTGATGTGCATATTTGTCTGTGTGTTTACTGTTTTAATACAATGGTTTCATGTTGTTTGGTTTAAAAACGATGAGGGTGTTTGTATCAGTAATTTTAACTTTTGTGTGTTCGACACAAATTTGTATTGTTCCATGTAGACCTTAAATCCAACGTTGCCACTGACAACCTATACCCCTTCAGTAACAATACAGTATCTGCCATGCACATTGTAAGATCATTCACCTTCTGAACAAAAGCTATGTCTGCATACATCAGAGCGTTTGGCAGCAGGTAATGCTTGTCTGACCTTTCATATAAAACATGTTTGATGAAGCAAAACACGATAGCATGTGTTCTTTCATACTTCACAAATACATTTATCACCTTATTGTTTGCTACGTGTCGTGTCGGTAGAATGCCAGGTTTTTAGAATGGTTTGTATTACCAGGGTCAGATCCAGGAAGGTTCGGGGCGAATGCCCACTATTTTTGGTTGTCATCTTATAAATAATCTTTGACCCTTAACAAAATATCACTTTTTAATCCAGTCATACAAGAAATGGCTATTCGAAATCCTTAATTTCTTCCGATTCATGGTACATGATTATGATGCCAAAACAAAATTTATTATGACAAACTAGATTAATGAAAAAAAAGACACAAACAAAATCACAGACAAATAGAAGAAAGAGAAAAGAAGACAAATCTAGATAAATAAAAAAAAATAATAAAAAAGCAGAAACGTAAATATAGATATAATCAACATTATAAATATTACCATTGATCTTAATTCGCAAAACAATGTACACAAAAATGACAACCCTAGGAAGATTTGAACCAGTTCCACCAGGTTCATAGGTTTTGGACACAAATTTTTTTCCCCGATGACCTAACTAACAAACTTCATATGTTGTGAGGTTTTTATCGTTCTGTATAGACTGCTCTATACCTACAATTTGTTGGCGTTTTCTTTAGACCACGATTCATCAACATTATTTGCATTCTTGATTAACGTTTCCCGTTCAGACTCGGAGGTATATAGATTATAAAGAACGACGTAAATACCACGTAACATATGAAGTTTGTTAGTTAGGGCATCGGAAATAACACTTGCGTCCGAATCCTATGAACCTGGTGGAACTGGTTCGAATCTTCCTAGGTGTGCCATTTTTGTCTGCATTATTTTGCGAATTAAATTCAAAGTTCATATTTATATTTTTATTATATCTAAATCACAGGTTACATTTATTTACATTGTTTGCTTTTTTATTTATGTTTTAATTTATTTAGATTTATCTCTTTCTTTCATTTAATTTGATTGTCTGTGATTTATTTTGTGGGCCTTCTCTTTTTCATATTCATTTTTCTTGTTCATCATAATTATGTAACATGAATTGGAAGAAATTAAGGATATCGAATAGCCTTTTGTTGTATGACTGGATTAAAAAAGTGATATTTTGTTAAGGGTAAAAGATTAAAGGAACTACAGCATCTAGATGGCCTAATTTTCACAATTCGGCTTTCTATAAGTAATTTTTCCCGAAGAAAAATAATTTAGCAGTCATTTCTCATGAAATCAATCAATTTTGGGGTAATTATTAAATATCTAATTGTCCTGGGAACGCCCTTTTAAATCGCCAAAATGTGACGTCATCTAAAGACCGGACTAATGAATTAAATTCTGTAGATGACGCGTCATGACGTAAACAAATGAATTGTCAATCACACGTCCATCACGCCGCCGATTCCGGACGCTAAATGTGGGTGGGGCGTAAACTGGCTGCTAAGTGAGATTTGGCATCAGAAAACTAGTCTTAAATCACTACTGTATTTTATTTTCATGGATTTTTCTTCGGCATACCTATGTTTCAAGTCATCAACTATGGAATAAGTGTCAAAGTACGTTGTATTCTGTAGGTCCTTTAAAGTATGACTAAAAAAAAAAAAAAGGAGGAATTCGACCCCGCACCTTCCTGGATCCGACCTTGGTAATACAAACCATACTAAAAACCTTGCATTCTATACCGACTCGACACGTAGCAAACACTCGGGTGATATTTGTTAAGTATGAATGAACACATGCTCAAACATGCTTTCTATGCAGAAAAAGCCTTTGTTCAGAAGGTGAAAGATCTTACAATGTACCTGCCAGATATCGTTACCTAAGGGGTAGGTTGTCAGTGGCAACGTCGAATTTAACGTATGCATAGAACAATAAGAATTTGTGTTGTACCAACAAATCTTATAATACCGATACAAACACCCTCATTTATCTTTTTCCTGAGTCTTGAAAACGAACAACTTGAAACCACTGTATTAAAACAATGAACACACAGACATCGATATGCACACCAGAAAATGAATTAATGTAGTCCAGAGATGAGAGAGGTGTAGGGTGGTAAACCTTTACCTGACAAGGGGGGGGGGGGGGGGGGCATGAGCGTTGATAGTATATTGATTGAACGCTTTAGTTATACTGTGATTATCTGCATTTCAGATATCCATACCTTCATTACAAGTTGTCCTCTCATGATCGTTCCTGTGAATCGATTCATCTGAATTTTTACTAACAACGGGGACAGGAGCTTCGTGGGGTGGGATCCCCTGTACACTCCCCATATCAAACACAGTGACATACATTGGCGTAGAGACTTACGTTCTTGAGATATCGTGAGAACGAGGCATTTTTGCATATTGAGTCCTGTGACCTTGACCTAAAGTTGACCATGTCATGACCACTAAAATCTAATCAGATCATTGTCACCCCAATATGTACACTCACACCAAGTTTGAAATTGATATGTCAACCGGTTCTTGAGTTATCGCGAGAACGAAAACGGGACGTACGTACGGACGGACGGACGGACAACCCGAAAACATAATGCCTTTGGCCACTTCGTTGGCGGAGGCATACAAATCTTGATTAAACACTCACGTCACGTTTTGGTTAACGCGACACTTCGTGTTTTACCGGCGTGGAAAACAACGAATGGTAGGCCCTACACTTCGTAGATTTGGGTGACCTGTTTCACGAAAGGTGCAAAACATGAACGTGACACATGACACGTGACTGTTCTTTGCAAGCCCACACAAGGAAATGTCCAACACTGGAAATTGATTTCCACTAAATCCTGACTTTGTGCATACATATTGATATGTGCACTTGGCAGCACTATTCTTGTGAGAAGTGACTATAAGCTAGATGGATCTTCGACTACGCGGGTGGAAAATTATGCCTCCGCTTTTACGCGATTTTTATATCTAGCCCAAATTAACATGCACAGAATTAATTCTGTAAACTAAATTTTGAAGGTAATCCATCAACCAGATCTTGAGATATCACTATTACAAGCTATTTTTTTGCATATAAAAATGAGTCCTGTGACCTTGACCTTTCACATCCCGACCCCAAAATTATATCGGCTCCCTAAGATTCACTCAGGTACCAAGTGTGATTGAAATCTGACATCTTGTTCTTAAGTTTTTACAATTACAAGCTATTCATGCAATCCTGTGACCTTAAAGTGGAATTCCACCCCAGAAATGTGATGTTTGCTATAAAATAAAGTGAATATGAAGAATCTTGATCGAAAATCTGAGCCAAAACGGTAGAGCAATAAAAAAGTTATGACAGGATGAACTTTGCTCCGATTTTTAGTATCGTTCGCAATTGCTATCGATCGTGACGTCACTTGCGAGCGGCAGCCATTTTGACTTCTACATGGAAATTTTACAAAATTTAAATTTCTTCATAACAAAGCAAATTTATGAGCTTACAAATTCCAAAGAGGTTGGCCCATCGATATTCTATATGAATTCGTGAAAACAAGGAGAGAAAAATTATTTTTTAGCAACGAAAATGAGAAATAAGTGTATTTTCATGTACTAAAGCCATGGCGAGTTGCTTGTCAATGATGTTGCATATGGCAGCAATTTTGAAATGATCGCTCATTACTACATGATGTTCAAATAGGTACCGTAAAACTCAGTGTATAAGACGCACTCGTGTATAAGACGCACCCCCAACTTTCAAAAAAAAAAAAAAAAAAAAAAAGTTTTTTTTTTTTTTTTTTTTAAAACACTGCTGCTCATGAATATTCATGTATTCATTAGATAGCAATGCTCATTAAATATGCAAAATACTAAATTCATTAATAACTGTTTTTTTAATGAGAATAATGTATAACCACTGGTTAGAAAATTGAATATTAAATGAGTGCTGCTACTCATGAACATTGAATAATCAATTAGTAGCAGTGTAACTGCTTACAAAACTTGTATTTTGTTTTACTAACCACTATCATTTATGTAGGAAAAAGGTATATATGTTGATAAATGTTCCCCTCACATCAAGCTCTTGTCATGCCCTATACCAGTGTAATACACATTGAACATGACTACAGGGTGTCCCAAAAAAAAATTCTAAAAAAAAAAAAAAAAATGTTTGTCTTTTTTTTTTTTGGCTGTATCTGGGTCAGAATTTTGAAAAGTGCATTTTTCGACCCCAACAGGGTAAAATTCAATTAATTTTTTTAATTTAAAGACATCTATCTAATGTGAAAGCATGGAATCCTAGCTTCCAGGCGTACCCCATTATACTGGGAAACTCCATGTGGTTCCGTTTTTATTCACTGTTGAAGTAACCCATCTCCAAAAGGCGAACGTCCGTGAGGGATTATGTAGATATAGATTTAGAACCCATATATCTAATTTATTTTCTGTCATATACAGCTTATATTTTGACAATTTACTTCTAAGACTTGCTTCTCTCTGTATGCCAAACGAGGATTGTGTTTTATTTGCCTAATAGAAAATACAAACGTCCAAACTTTTACTGAATTGTTATGTTTGTTTAAAATGAATGTGTTATTCAGAACCTTTGCTTTACTTTAGCCGCATTTTTTAGGAACGCATCTATATACGCTCGTATTCCCGTACCACACACTTCAATGTGCATGTTAATAGGATAAATTGCTGTCTAGATCATAATATTGCATAATTACATGACCAAAGAGAGTATAGTTTTCATCACGGACGTTCCCATATCGCTCACGGACGTTCGCTAGAAACAAGAATGTTGGCAGAATGAGATGATCTCATCCAAAAGAGTTTCTATTCTTCGCAAATGGCTTTAAAACAGGGTCATTATACAAACAAACTTGAAAATTGCAATAAATCTGTTTAAATAGTTTGGTTTTTACATGGACCTGGTCGTTATAATGAGTCCTATTATTGGTTGGAATTGACTTAATGCTTATAGAACATAAGCTCGAAATTAGCATAGGCCCGATGGCCCGGGGCCACCAAAAATTGCTGTCGGGCCAGTAAAAACTCATATTTCCAATGTTTGCTGGCCCGATCGGGCCACCAAATGTTGAAACAATTGTGCACAATATTATGGTACTTACAGAAAATACTTGATTTGTGGTTTAAAAAGAGAGGAAAGGGAGGTCAATAATGATCAGTTTTGTGCGATGTTTTCCTCTTCTGCAGACAGCTAGGCTAGCTCAGAAGACGCACGTCCACATGTCGCAAATTATTATAATTAGCATTAGCCCCCATACAGCCCCGCCCCCATACAGCATGTTCCACTTGGGATAGGTAGAAGGATATCAAATTAATTCTGTTATCAGTTCAGTTTGTATACAAAACTTGAATAAATGATAGGAAGTATCGAGAATAATATTTGCTATAGTACTTGCGGAAATAAATTTAGAGAAATGTCCGATTTGTAAAAGTTTAATTTGTGTTGTTTTCCATTCTGTTTATCCCCACACCCCTGTTTTATGAATGGAGCATTCCAATTTCTATATATGGAATATGAGCTTCGGCAGTGAGTGTGTGCATGCATTTACGTGAGCATAGAATTTTTACGATCAATTCATCAATGTTTGACACCAAAATTTCAACAACAAAAACCCACAATGTGAAAATATTTAATTTATGTGAGGTTTATAAACAATAATCCATCGAAAAGTGAGGTTAAAAGTCTGAAATGTGAGAGGATATTTTAATAATCGATCAAATTTGGTTTGCATGTAAAATTCAACATAGCCCATGTTGTGACTGCATTGTCTACGTCTTGTCTGTGTCCGTAAGTTTTCGAAGAATTTATACATGTTTGACTAACAGTTTTACAAATATAGCGCCACAATTTGAAAAATGTGTCATTCATGACAGGTTTCAAAACAATATTCTACGGAATTGTGAGATTAAAAGTCTGATATATAAGTACAAATTTCCTTTATTAATCAAATTTGTTATGCATGTAAATCATGTTTGCCGTATTCGAAATCGGATACAGTATGATCGGTGACTTGTCAAGTTTGCAGCCGATGTTTACAAAGAATCGGCTTTTTTACTTCAAATTATTAGCTTAAAACATTAAAAACATGTTATTTGTCTGAGATTTTCACATGACACTTGCACAGAATGTTGAGGTCAAATTGGTATAATAACAGTGAATTTTCCACTTTTCCAGTTTTGAATGTGCTATGAATTATCTCCTTTTTTCTTTTGTTTTTCTTTATTTTCTTCGGGCCAGTAGATTTTGGTATCGGGCCACCAAAATTTGAAAAATACTAATTTTACTGGCCCGACCGGGCCACCAGCAAAAAAAGTTAATTTCGAGCATTGATAATACTTTATCTATTCCTATTATATTTAAGCCAGAGACTATGCATACATCCTAGTCAGATATAAAAGTAGCATTTTCCAAGTCGCCTGGTCCCTCTTTCTTACTATTATTGTTTTTAATTGCAATTTCACGGACGTTCGCATACATTTCACGGACGTTCTCTGCCTGAACAGTCTTACAGAAATTGATGACAACATTTATTTGAATCTCCTCTAGGCTCCAGACCAATATAAAACATATAAATTTATCTGTTGATATGATTTTAGCTATCTGAATTGATAATAATGAAATGTCTGCTACTTAACTATCACTCTTAGTGGACCTGTGGAAATCGTAACCCCTAATTTTACACCGGCTTTCCTCGGTTGGGCACTCTATAACAGAAATGCCACCATACTTCTGTAAATAAATGATTTTACAACATTTCCGCAATCATAAATAACATGTTTAATCAAAATAAAGGCCATTTTCCTGTCACCAGAATACAGTTTCTCACATGAGTCTTAATGTCACGGACGTTCGTATTAATTTCACGGACGTTCTCGAATTGCCAATAGTGGTACCCAAGTGTCCAATCTCGAGTCAATTCCTTACAAAAATAAATGTAAGTGCCAACATAATTTGTTAATATATGCATATCACACGTTTTTATATGTGCAAAACCTTGCCATATATATTTGAGATGTATTTTGACTTTGGGAGACCCATATATAAAAGTTATTTTGGATTGTGTATGTTGTATTTCGATTCAATTCGTATATGGTTTATTAATTGAAAATACATATATTTATCTTTTCCAGCCATAAATTTTCACAAAACATGAAACAAACTGAGGGTACCAAAAGCCATGAGCAAAGTAAATAATATACACGTAAAACTTATTTCTTAAATAAATACATAAAGAATGCCTTTTTAGATCATACATGTATATTATGTTTTGTATAAAGAAATATTAGACATAGAAACCATTACGCTAAATATTATACGCTAAACATATTATACATGTTTGTTATTGCATTTTATTTAGAAAGAATATCTTAATAAAATGTAATAACAATCGCATAATAAATTCAATCATTTTAAGGGCTAACTAAAGTAACTAAACGTGTTTAACATTTAAATCTAATTTGCAAAGATTATAAATTGTTTTATAACATATTTCAAAGTTAAATCTTGCAAATAATCATGTTGATAGTTTCCGATGTTTCCTGACCCACATCTTCCCAGATAACAATGCTACGTTGGCCCATCGTTGGCCCAATGTAGGCGGTCATGTTGGACCAACGTCAAAACGTGACGTTTGGCCCACGTCATTCTTGCCGCTGGGCCCTCGTTGGCCCAACCCTCATAAGCAAACGTCAATTGCCAATGTTGAGCCAACGTTTGCCCAACCTTTTATTTTGCTATTTCTGACGTCAAGCCAACATTGAGCCGACTAAACCCCAACGTTCATACGACTATATATAATTCAATGTTGGCCCAACGTTGGCTTGCCTACCGTCGTAATGTGGTTATTTATCAAACGTTAGTACGACGTCAACTAGCCAACCAATATCCAACGTAGTAGGCGAAACGTTGGCCCAACGTTTGCTTTTCGACCATATAAATATGATTGTTCGTCTATCAGCCAACGTTGTTTCAACGTACATTTGCCGACCAGTTTGCCAACAGTCAACAGACAACGTCGGCTTAACGTTGTTTTAACGTCAGACCGCCGACTGCAAAAATATGGTTGTGAATTTACCATAGGCCAACGTTGGCTAAACGTTGTTTTTCCAACCGCGACGGTGCCGACTATAGACTACGTTCCGCCAACGTCGCATTGTTATCTGGGTTGTTTCCTAATTGTTAACCTCCAACCGGTTTCAATGTTTCAATTATAATTAAGAACAAGGCTAACCTTGAATGGTTTACATTATTATAAATATTGCGCGAGCTAAAATTTAGTTGTACAATATTATAATGATTCTAGCAAAAATAATATTTTTGATATATCAAGAAATAACAAAACAGACAATATTATAAGTATTATTACGATGAAGTCATCAAAATAATGCATAAATATTACACCAATCTTGCGCCATACAGCCATTTAGTTGGACTTAAATCCGACAGGCAGATGAGAAAACAGTCTCAAAGCCTGCAGCAGAGGAGGAGCCAACAGTCTCAAGTTTTGCAGAGGGTGGGGCAACAGTTTCCACACAGACCTTCGGTTGCAATGTTGTTACTTGTTACTGCGCCATATACCCCCTTTTTTATGTTTTGAACAGCTTTCTTTCGCTTGTAGGCCTGCGACTGTGCATAATCATAATCTTGGGGTTTGACTTCCTATAATACAATGTCCACGCTGCACAGGTGGAAGTAAATATAATATCTAGTGGTATTACAAAACAGCTAAGCAAGTTGATCAAATGTAAAACGAACCTCTGTGATGGTGACTAAAAATCAACATATTCATGTGTGGTTGGCAATGACCTGGGTCGAAAGGCACACACAAGGGGCACCTGCTGTCAAAAAATTGTACCAGTACTTGAACTTTTTCTAAGATTTTTGGGGCAATAAATGACGAACGAACGTCCGTGAGCACAACATTTCATAAGTTTGTTACAGTTAAATGACTTGCAGGAAATAAATCTATCTGGGATATGAGAGACATAACAATGTACTAACAACATCAAACGGTATCAACTTGCTGTGAGCGTTTAACATGGTAACATTATTAGAACAATGTTCATGATCGAACGTCCGTGAGCGAACGTCCGAGCGAACGTCCGTATTATAAATAGTTGTCAAAAGGCTTCGAAAATGCTTGATATAGCTTCTTGGTTAGCTGCTTGCCCGATAAAATTGCTGTACCAGTGTCTACGTGCAGATAAGCAGCCTCAGATTCGTAATTGGGTCTACTCATGCCGGACGTTCGTTTTCATCACGGACGTTCACGAAGATCAATTTTTGGCCCAAACCAAACATTGCATTTGATAGATAGTATTCAAATAGGCAAAATATTGTGGCCCTACTATGAGTCCATCAGACTGACCCCAGCAATTGATGACTAGGATGCAATTCGCTTATAGCAGTGATGATAACAGACGACAGAACGTCCGTGACGAAATCCAGTATAATTTCATACAAAAAAATGTTACTCCGCGAGCAGGAGTAGTTAGCCAACAATTGTTGTAGAATGTGTTCAGTGGGTTCAACCCTTAGTTTTGGAAATAGTTTTTGTTTTGACAACTAAGTAGAATTTTGGTTGTATGGATTTTAATGTATGTTCACGGACGTTCACTTATCATGGCCTTTCCTATTGAAATGTACCCTGAGATCATATCAATGCCGCTCTTCCGCCAATTCTTATGTGATACATGCTCCATAAATGTAAGATAGAGAATATAGACATTAATGCCTTTAAAGTTGATTAATATTTTTTTTAATCAGGTTTAAAAATTCATTATTTTGTGGAAAATGACAATTTATGCTATTTTTCCACCTTTGAGGTCCTGTGGCATGAAACCGAATGTTTGAAATGATATACAACTATATATTTTCTGAAAGCCTTAATAATACTATTTAATATGAGACCAAAAACAGGTATATCGGAGTTAATGGCGAGACACAGCAAATTATAGAAGCGCTCAAGGTCTGGAAATGGCCAAAAGTGCATATTTCAAAAATCTGACCCATCTGTGTATCTTTTTTTTTTTGGCTGTATCTGTGTATCTTTGAAAATTTTCCGACGGATTAAAAGTGCGTCTTATACACGGAGTTTTACGGTATAACTCCCGTGTTTCTTGTCCGATTTTGATCAAATTTTCACAAATTATGCCTATTATTCTGCTTATTTAAATAACAAATGGTTTTTTCAGGCCCGGAATACCCCTTCAACATAGACCACATGACCCCAAAATAGTACATGGCTACGTTGGATCTCTATAATAAATTCAGGTACCAAGTTTGATTGAAATCTGACGTTCAATTCTTGAGATTGTGTCATTACAAGCTACTTTAGCATTATGCATATTGAGTCCCGTGACCTTGACCTTTGACCTGATGACCCCAACATTACATGGCTTCATTGGCTTCCTAAAATGCATCCAGGTACTAAGTTTGATTGAATTCTGACATTCAGTTATTGAGATTTTACAATAACAAGTTATTTTTGCATACATGTAAAATGAGCCCTGTGATCTTGACTTTTGACCTCATGACCCCAAAATCTAATCAGATCATTGCCTCCTCAACATATATATATACTCATACCAAGTTTGAAACTGATCCCTCAACCGTTTCTTGAGATATCGCGAGAACGAAAACGGGACGGACAGACAACCGAAAACATGATGCCTCCTGTCACTTCGTTGGCGGAGCAATAAAAATCAAGGACTTACCCGCGGCTTTATAGGTGGAGCTTCTGTATTGCTTGCCTGGTTGCCGCTTCCTGAAGCACAGGATGCCTGCGACGGGTCCATCTGGCCTGGATCAGTGACAGCAGACTGGCTCGGAACCTCCCAGATTTGTTCTGCTGCAGATCCTGCGGTCTTACTCTTGACTCCTGCTCGGTCCTTTCTCGCAGACTTATGACCAGAGGAACTACACTTAACTCTTGCTAGGACCCTTTTCAAAGTCGAATTTGGAACCTTGTTCCTTTTCATAGCCTGATGTCCTGCAGGTCTTTGATTTTCGATCTCCTGTCGAACAGTTTTACGTCCTGAAGTTCCACCCTTCTGTGAAGCTTTGTCTTTTATTGCAGTCTTAAGTGATCTACTTTTCCATTTAGAATTATCCCTCTTTTTAGCGGTCTTATCTTGTGCAAATTTGTTAATTTCTCCAATAAAGTTCTTCAATTCGTTTACTGAGCTCTGCTGCAAAATGCCGTTTTCTGCCGTTTCTGGGTATCCCACACATACAGGAACAGAATTTGTGGCTGCATCCAGGTTAATTGCTTGTGGGTAAGTATCTCCAAATATGGGATATGGTGTCAAACTGGTCGATTGCGAGGGGATCGGTGCTAGGACGCTTGAAGAATTAAAAACCATTGGAGTCTGTTGTGGTATGTTTTGAACTGTACTTGGTCGTGTGACTTGCTGCCCAGGTACATGTCCTGGATACGAATGTGCTGCAGATGATGTCACAAACACATCTGTGGGCTCAGAATGGATTGACTGGCTGCTAGTTCTTCCAGGACCAGAGTTTGGAACTGGAAGTTGTGGCATGGTTTCGCTCTTTCTTCTTTTTCTTTTTTCTTTTTTTTTCTTTTTCTTTTTGCTGCCACTGGAATCTCTCTGAATGGGCTCAGAATGGATTGACTGGCTGCTAGTTCTTCCAGGACCAGAGTTTGGGCCCACTACAACTGGAAGTTGTGGCATGGTTTCGCTCTTTCTTCTTTTTTTTCTTTCTTTTTTTTTCTTTTTCTTTTTGCTGCCACTGGAATCTCTCTGACCATGCTCTGTAGCCATTCCAGCATTCACATGATTTACTGACTGCTGAAGTGAGACAGAACTTCCAGCTGGACCTGATGGTGCGCATACTGCAGCCGCCTTGGGGGCATAACTACCATGAGAGCCAGAGGCAACATTTATGAGATCTACACGCACAGATGAACGAAGTAACTTTATATTGATTTGCCTTACTACTCTCCCAGTACCCGCAGTGCCATGTGGAGTGGAGGATGCTCCGGGCTGTGCTACTTGTGCAGGCACGCTCGAAGGTGGGGCTTGCACAGAGACATGTTGTGCTACTTGTGCAGGCATGCTCGAAGGTGGGGCTTGCACAGAGACATGTCGTGCTACTTGTGCAGGCACGCTTGAAGAGACATATCGCACTACTCCCCCAGTACCCGCAGTGCCATGTGGACCGGAGGATGTTCCGGGCTGTGCTTCTTGTGCAGGCACGCTCGAAGGTGGGGCTTGCACAGAGACATGTCGCACTACTCCCCCAGTACCCGCAGTGCCATGTGGAGCGGAGGATGCTCCGGGCTGTGCTACTTGTGCAGGCACGCTCGAAGGTGGGGCTTGCACAGAGACATGTCGCACTACTCCCCCAGTATTCACACTGTACACATGGTCGGGTGTGTACACATGGTCATGTTCAAGTGAAACAAGTATTTTCCTTCTCTTCTTTTCTGGCTCTTCCTCCATCTTATCTCCACTTTCCTTTTCCACGTTCATTTTCTTCACTCTCTCCGACTTGACAGGACTGCTGCTTGTTGCTATAAGTTGCCTGAAGATGGGAATCTGTTGCGCTACCTATGGACAGTTTGGAGGCATTCTAGAATCTGCAAGCAAGCAGAGCGGGAACCTCTAATTTGATGCGAGCCAAGTTTATAGGGATCTCCTATGACCTGAAATGAAAAGAAAAAAAAGTACAGTTGGCAAGGTTCTAATTGGATAGCTGTATCATATATATTCCTCTAAATGGCCTAAAATTATATACCCAGTATTTCATAAAAACTGTTTTAGTGTGCGAGACAAATGCAAAGTTGTATGTATGGCCATCACTAGCCCTTGTCAAAGTATTTATTTACACACAAAAACCACAAAGAGTCGAGAAGATGAGAAGATGGAAGTAGGAAACACAAAGACAAGGTCAGGATCTAGAAGGTTCAAAGGGAGATCAGGAGGGTGTTTCACAAAGAAATATTTTGTCATCGTGACAAATTTTTATGGCAGTGTATACATATAACCACACGCGTGTGTCTTTACCATCCAGCCACACGCGTACAGCTGGATACAGCCACACGCCGATTGGCTATTTTTACGGCAGCACATGTGCATACCGACTTATAGCCATTAATCTGACCTATACAGGGTGTCTCAGAAAGAATGCAACACCTACGATCGTTAATTTCATCAACACCATCGACCAAATGTCATTGTTTTTGGTTTGATTGGGTAGAGCATTCTTTTTCCAACAAAATGATACCATGAGCATTGATTTTGGGTAAGGCGGCTGGATCCTAGGGCCATTTTTCTGAGGCAATGTCGTTTCCTAAATTTGCTACTTTTTCGTCTCCATCGATCCTCTGAACACCGAGACATTCTCGCCCCACGGTCTCCCATAGACAGAAGAACCGCATGACTGCGCTCCCTTTGATAAAGAAGACAATGTTGCGTAATCGAGTACCCCGTACGGTATGGCTCACATTGTCTTCCTTATCAAAGGGAAAGCAGTCATGCAGTTCTTCTGTGCAGCTAATTCTATGGGAGGCCGTGGGGCGAGAATGCCTCAGTGTTCCGAGGATCGCTGGAGATGAAAAAGTAGCAAATTCAGGAAACGAGAAAAACATCAATAGGCTGTGCCCGGCCCCACAATTAATAACTCACAAGTCATATGCCCCCCCCCCCATCACTCCGACTACGCCACGCCACTGGTATCTTTGTAATACTTGACCACTACATTACCAAATCTATGAGATATAATTCAAAATGTGAGAAAATAAACAAAATCAATTTTCAAAACATTACAAAAAATAGTAAACATGAAGAAGGCCCTGCCCCCAAATCGGTTGCCTTGCTTTCTCAAGGTAGTACCCCTCTTCGATATTCAGTGCCCACCCCGTCCAACTGCCCACGCTACGTCATTGTCTTGCGGTGGCACAGCTAGTACAGGTTTCATGGGAGGGGAGCACATGCTCCCCCGTGCCCCCCTCCCCCAAATAATTTGCAAAAGCAATCAAACCTAATCGCATCTGCCTCCAATAAATCGCGATACATGTGCCCCCCCCCCCCCCCCCCCCCCCCCCCCCCAATCACTTGCAGGGTACACCGAGCCACTGTTGTCTTGGTTACTCTGGCCCTGGGGGGACAAAATGTCAGACAAATTCCATCTTGTTTGCTATCTATTCTATGCATTTATTATAATTTGTTACAAATTTAGAAAAACTACTCAACCGGCCATGCACTGCACTAGAACTTAGAAGTAGAAAGAGTAACATCATGCACTCCTTGACCTTGCTAACACATTCCCCACAACAGGGCATGCAAGCTATGTGGCCAGTTCTGGCATAATTATGCTTTCATGCATAATTTTGACCCTTTTAGGCTTTTGGCATCTGGCATTATGCCTGGCATAATTTTACGAATTCTGGCATAATTTGACTCTTTTTAGCATAATTCTGGTTCGAAGATTGGCTAATTAACGGACTCAATTTGTTGTTTATTAATATTAATATGCCTAATAATAGCCACCAGAAACTAAATCCAAAGAATCGTCCATCAAATATGAAAATGTGGGGTTCAATCTTTGCATAGGGGACTGTAATTTGGTCTTAAAAAAAGAGAATTTCATACAAAAATACTCGGTCAATACGACCCACTCGCGAACACAGCGTAGCGTAGTCCCAGAACAAGGGCAGGCCGCTGCGGCGGGCGGACTTGTCGATGCGAGGCCGCCCTGTAGCTTGGGGCACCACGGCGCCACTGCACGGAATACGAACTGTGCTTGAAGTTGAAGCCACTCGCGATTAGGAGAGTTTTGACTTGAAAATGTACGTTTAAGAGTTCATGTCAACAAAATTTAACAGCTTGAAACTCACAAAACTCCAATGTAAGCGAACAGTTATGAAATATTTTGTTTCAAGGCGAATTGATTGAAAATTAGACACAAATCGACTTACCAAGACAAGAGTGTCGAGTGTGGAGGATGTCACGTGACAAAATCTTGGCGACGAGGAAAAAAAACACTTTTAATTAAATATTTTAAAAATCATAACTTTGTTAATAATTGACCAATATCAAAGATATTTATATCACTGTAATGCTTATTTTAAGCTCTTTCCAATGGTACTAAAATTGTGCCAACATTTAAAATTTGATTTTTTTTTTTGTCACATACCTATATCAGGGGGGTGTGCGGCTGAGACCTCCAAACCCATACCCACATCTAAGGGTCCTTTTGCGAAAAATGGACCCATGTCTAAGGATGTTTTGGGTGAAGTTCCCGCAAATTGTGTGGTTTTAAGTTAGCGAGCGTAGCGAGCTTGAACATTTTTGCAATTTCACATCGGCAAATCCCAAAATCCTGAATAAAAAAGGGGAAATATGAAAAAAGGGACCCATGTCTAAGGATTTTTTTGATGAAAAGGGGACCCATGTCTAAGGATCTTTCTTGAAAAAGTCACCCTTCCCAGCGGCACATCCCCGTATACCCAATATACGTGAGTACCCCCCCCCCCTCGGGATTGTAGGCCTATGACCTTTCAAAAATAAAATTATCTCCACAAATAGGCCCTACTTTATTTCCCGTAAGGCGTAACAAAATACACACATGATGCCCGTGAAGACCATTTCTTCCCATTTTATTCCTTTTTATTTAGAAAAAAATATTTGTTGTCCGAAGTCAGACCCGACCCCTAACAACTCGGTTTGGCCGAGTATGTAGGGGTCGTTGGCCGGGTTGGTAAGGGTCGAGTTATCCGTTTGCCGAGTTGTCCTGGATTCCCTCATACTCTGACGCAAATTTTCGAAGTCAAGTGTTCTTTTTTTAATAAATTTTCACTCGTCATTCGTACATTATCTTACAATGATTTGGGTATAGGATTGAAGTCTCAAATGTAATTTTGGGCAATATTTTTTTGTGTGATAATGAAAAACTGACTGTCAAATTTGAAAGAACATTTGTATGTTCTTTCGAATTTGACAGTCAGTTTTTCATTATCTCACAAAAAAATATCGGGGGGCACTTCGGGAAATACCAATACTAATTGAAGAAATTGCATACACACATTAGTGTACTGCATGTAGAGCCTCTGTTTGCTACCCACGGGCGTTATTGATACCCATTCAACTGGGGGGGGGGGGGGGGTGGGGGCGTGGTGATCTATTCATTCCGATCCCCCCCCCCCCTGATGAATAGGTATTTTGTAAGTCGCTACGCCCGTGTTGCCTCATCCAGTTGCAGACATAATGGGCCCCTAAAACTACAAATACTTCAAAAATGTCATGCTCCTTAGACCAAAGTCAAAGACCCTGTATTGATTTCAGAGCTCCGTGCGGCACACCCCTGTCAATAAATAATTCGAGTGCCCCCCCCCCCCCCGGCCCCCCGAGGGCACCGGTATGAGCCCCTGTATTATCTGTAGCTGTGTCTACGTCTCCTGTGAATTTGCTGCAACGTCTAATTTTACACCAGGCCGACATACTGATTCTGAATATAGCCACTGAATCTGACCTATAGCCACTGAATCTGACTTATAGCCACTGAATCTGACCCATAGCCACTAATCTGACCTATAGCCACCATCCTAGGGTCAGGGTATAGGGTTAGGGTTAGGGTTTAGGGTTAGGGTTAGGTTATGTTTTTGTTTTTAATTTACTGATAGATACTAGATATAGCAATCAGTATGTCGGCCCGATGTCAAACTATGCAACGTCACATCAGAGATCTGGTCACATCAACATAAACTACTCCCTTTTACCGGGAAATCAGGGCAAATCTGTGAGATATCTGATACGTGAGTAATGTCTTTATCGTTGCTTTAGAGTAAGAATGCTATGTTTATTGTGATTGTTTGTTTTATTTTGTAGTATTGGTAATTTAATCGAGCAAATTGTGTGCATATTATGTGAAATACTTAGTAAGTCTTAGTCCCACGCGTTCTTGATTTTGTTGGTCTATTACGCGGTTCCCCTATTACGCCTGGCATTCTGAGCTGTGTATACCGTGATGGTAACACTTTATAGGCTTTAACGGCAAACACACTTCTACAAAACCATACAATATCATACTTTAAATAACATATCTCGGTTCATACTTACGAATTATGTTATGCATGGACATCAATGATCCAACTGGTAAAACGTCTGATGCTCCATTCGTTTGATTTATCCTGAAATTTACTAAAACTGGCAAGATTACAGAAGTGACGAAAATGGTATCCGAATTTGTTCGCTGCATGCAATATCAGGTGATCGAAAACTTGTCGGCAATGCGCGAGGTCGCAGGTCAAACTTTGGCGTACGAGTCTGGATGTGCGCGCATTCTGTACAGCGATTGATAGTTCGTCGTCTGCACACAGTGACATAGGTCAATTAGCATTGGTCATACCATCCCCATTACATGTGGGTACCTATCCAGGTACCCACATCCCCACCTACATCAAAACGTAAGGTAGGGTTTCTCCCCGTTCATTCATTCCACTTATGACATGACATTTGTAATCTATAAGGTGAAATTAAATCATTGAAAGATGTGTTTTTGATACTTACCCACTTTTCTTGCTATGAATCAGCCAATATTTCACGTTCATTTGCCATGCAGTCGCGTCGAGCGCTGATCATCGCACACGCTTGCGACGGAAGTACCGTGAAAAGTGTGTTGCTGAAATGACCTTTCGTTAGGTAGTCTTCGTCCAGCCATGAATTGATACGTTGTAAATTACTTACGCACATTATTGTATGCCTGTCAAATCGGAAATAAAGTGTGTGCCACTGAGTGCGCTTGAGATGAAACTACCGTATTTTGCTTGCGAATTGTTGTTTTTCAAACTTTTAAAGAATATGGATTTAAAAATTGTAACGACTGATTTTTGAATAGAATTAAATAAAATACGATGGAATATATTTATTTTTTATGAAAAAACGTACACACATTAAATTAAATTATACATTTTTACTTTGCAGTTTTAACAGTTGATGATGAGCCTTGCTTCCGACCAAAACAAGTTTGTATGATTGATGACGTAATACAATTTGCGCTAGCTACACGGTGAACGCCATTATTACGTGTGCGGTGATGCTGGATTGACGTGCAGTTCAGGACCAACAAACAAAATTGTAGCCCATTTCAATTTAGCTAGGGGCAACGTGACGCCTCCAAATGGAGGATTTTAAACCTGTCATCTAGCACGATCTGCAAAGTTAGGTGAGAAAATAAAAAAACACACAGTGATTAATTTAACGTCATATACAGTCCTACAAAAAAAAACGGGGGTTAGTGAAGTCACTACTGCTATACGGCAGTGTGACTTTTGGGCATACTTGGCCATACAGTTTCCCATTCGCTAGTGTACATCGCAACGCAGGCGTGGGTCATACTTGCGCCTTATTTGACAACATGTTCAAGCCCGTGCAACAAGTATGTGTTGCTATTTTGGTTTTGACAGTGGTGTTGGTGGTGAATGTTGTAGAAATTAATAAAGTTAAACTACTATACATACCAAATATGCTATTTTTGTTGTCCTTTCTATTCCCTTTCCTGGCATTTGAGCTCTTTTTCTCTGGAAAAAAATGAGTAAGTTCCAGCACACCCCGAAACGTGTTCCACATGTATACTGAATTAAAAATGTACATAAAAACAGTGAGCCATCTATTGACAAGAATCGCACAGGAACGTTACTAGCGCTTGCTAGATACATGACGCCAAAAAAGGTTCATTATTCTTCTTTCCAGATGTTTTTTATTTGTTTTGATCTACTCCGTGGTTTCTAAAAATGTTGCGCAGATTTTAATATGTGTACGTGTTTAGCGCCCTCTTTCAGAAAAAAGAGTATACGGCTTGTGTTAAGGCTAAGCACGTCCGTGCGTGCTATTGTTCCCCAGTGCAGCTTGTTTACTATACGGTTAGCTTATGATCACCGTATGCGGGCGCGGCGGGCGCGTCGTAGCTTCACTTCTTCAAAGATGGCCGAGCTTCGGGTAGGAGTCAACAACTGACGAAAAGACATTAACATTTGTAAGTAATTTAACCATTGCAATGCAGCGAATGATAAATTAAAACACGACTTAATATGTCGTGTACAGCAGTGTTTGGTTACAATGTTTTTATGCCTCCGCAACGAAGTAGCCGGAGGCATTATGTTTTCGGGTTGTCCGTCCGTCCGTACGTCCGTCCGTACGTACGTACGTACGTCCGTACGTACGTCCCGTTCTCGTGATCGCGTTATCTCAAGAACCGATTGACGGATTTTCACCAAACTTGGGTCATGTATATATCTTGGGGGGCCAATGATCTGATTAGATTTTGGGGTCATGAGGTCAAAGGTCAAAGGTCACAGAGCTCATTATATATGCAAAAATAGCTCGTGATCGCGTTATCTCAAGAACCGATTGACGGATTTTCACCAAACTTGGGTCATGTATGTATCTTGGGGGGCCAATGATCTGATTAGATTTTGGGGTCATGAGGTCGGAGGTCGAAGGTCAAAGGTCACAGAGCTCATTATATATGCAAAAATAGCTCGTAATCGCGTTATCTCAAGAACGGATTGACGGATTCTAAACCAAACTTGGTACATGTATGTATCTTGGGGGGCCAATGATCTGATTAGATTTTGGGGTCATGAGGTCAAAGGTCAAAGGTCACAGAGCTCATTATATATGCAAAAATAGCTCGTGATCGCGTTATCTCAAGAAGGGATTAACAGATTCTGACCAAACTTGTTACATGTATGTATCTTGGGGGGCAGATGATCTGATTAGATTTTGGGGTCATGAGGTCAAAGGTCAAAGGTCACAGAGCTCATTATATATGCAAAAATAGCTTGTGATCGCGTTATCTCAAGAAGGGATTGACAGATTCTGACCAAACTTGGGACATGTGTGTTCCTTGGAGAGCCAATGAACTGATTAAATTTTGGGGGTCATGAGGTCAAAGGTCAAAGGTCACAGGGCTCATATGTAAAAGTAGCTTGAGATTGGAAATCTCAAGAACTGAATATCAGATTTCAATCCAACTTGATACCTGAATGTATAATAGGGAACAATTGTAGTCATTCGATTTTGGGGTCATGAGGGCAAAGGTCAAGGTCACTTATAGCTCATAATTGTGATACATCAAGATCTAAAAGACAGAGTACCATCAAAATTAAGTTGAGAGAATTAATTCTGTGTACATGTTGATTTGGGCTTGATATAAATAAATTGCGTAATGGCGGAGGCATCATTTTCGACTGCGCGCAGTCGAAGATCCATCTAGTTTAAAGGTGGAATGAATGAGTTGACACCGATAATGTCAGGCAGGTACATGCTGAATACACGAGTTCCTATATGTTGCGTGTAAATGGTCCAGTTCACTGGACCTATTTACTAGTAGATGTGGTCGTCTGCTACGCCTACGACTATCTATTTCTGCGTGCGCGATACACCCCTGTACACGTCACGGGTACATGTGAGTACGGTACAGTCCCTGGCTTATTGTATTAGTCAACCGATCGCTACTTACGCGCGGAATACCTCCTATCCCAGCATGCATTGCCGACGAGTTTTCGGTCACCTGACATTGCATGCAGCGAACAAAGACGAAGGAAATAACAGTCATCATCATCATCATCATCAATTTGAGGTAAGTTATCATTCTTTTGCAACAAATTAAATATCAAGCAAGGTAAGTTGAATGTTTAATTCATGTCTAGAACTAAAAAAAAAAAAAATAATAATAGATGGAAAGTTCTTGAAACCACCCGTCGCAAAATTTCCTCAAAATTTGTTAACGTCTCGTCTTCACAGCGCCGTCCTACGGACGGCGCTGATCACAGTTATTGGTCTATGAATGATAATGCAATGCCAATGCCATTGACTCGTACGTATATCAAAGGCAAAGCACTGACTAGCTTAATTAACCTAACCAGGCGCCGTACGTAGTACGGCGCCTGGCATACTGAGGTGTGTATACCGTGATGGTAACACTTTATAGGCTTTAACGGCAAACACACTTATAAAAAAAAACACAATATCATACTTTAAATAACATATCTCGGACTCGGTTCATACTTACAAATTATGTTATGCATGGACATCAATGATCCAAATCGTAAAATGTCTGATGCTCCATTCGTTTTATTTATACTGAAATTTACTATAAAACTGGCAAGATTACAGAAGTGACGAAAATGGTATCCGAATTTGTTTGCTGCATGCAATATCAGGTGATCGAAAACTTGTCGGCAATGCGCGAGGTCGCAGGTCAAACTTTGGCGTACGAGCCTGGATGTGCGCGCGTTCTGTACAGCGATTGATCTATTTCTGCGTGCGCGATACACCCCTGTACACGTACTAAGGCTGAGTCGGTTCGGTCGATCACACCGGTTACCGACCGTTTCAATCGGGACCCGGTTTCGTTATATCGGAAACGGTGCCCCGAAAAAAATAAAAATAAATAAAATGTTAAAAAAGAAATTAAGATTATCACAATAATGTAGCGGAATTCAAATAAAAACGGGGCAATTGATATTATTTACTTTAAAGAGTGGTTATTTTCGAGAAATTCTTGGTTCGTTACTTCGTTTGACAGTCACAAATTGAACAGGAAGCGCAAAATTGCTAGTCATTTGAACGATATTGTCGGCGGATGTGCACACAAAGTTAGTCCGATACTCCAGGGGAGTTGTCTGATGGATCTTTGTGTGATCCAGCTGATAAAAACACAAAGTTAGTCCGATACTCCAGGGGAGTTGTCTGATGGATCTTTGTATGATCCAGCTGATATAAGCCAGTGCATTCAAAAAGTGGCTCAAAATACGTTTTTTTGTCATTTGCACCATTTAAAAATGTTTTGATATTCTACTTACATGATTTCATGGCGTTTGATAGCTGAACAGAAACAAAAATGAGCCCCAAAACAATGAAAACAATGAAAACAATTACGCAAAATATCAATAAAAAACGACTACTTGTATAACGTATGGCGAATGAATTAACATAGTTCCACCGGCCGGCGGATGAATCTCGCGTAAGAAAAAAAGACCCGTAACTTGCACGCAAAGTATACGAGCGATATGCATGATAACAGCGGCCCGAAAACTCTAGCCGTCCGGTTTCAGTAGTCTCATGATCACGAATGTTCCTTGGAAATTTATCGATAATTCGGCACAGTTTTTTTCATTGTTTTGGGGGTGATTTTGTATTCTGTTCAGCTTTCAAATGCCATGTTATCATGTAAGTAGACTACCAAAATCGTGTTGATTGCGAAAAGGCTAATTTATAGCCACTTTTTGAGGGCAGTGGCTCAGCCACAAGCGATTGTACATGTGATGTTTCCCCCCAACTTGCGGGCTAAGTTTCTGTGAAACGTGTTGCGATGCGCAATGGTGAACATGCAAACGATCGATTTCTAGGTCCAATTTACTTCGGAAAAAAAAAACTTTTCTTGCGAAACTGAGTTAATTCTGGATAGTCTGTAACTATTTTCCCGTAAAGATTGATATGTAAATCCATAAAAGCCGAGCAGTATTTATAATGTTATTTGCATATAAAAAGAGCAATATAAGCCCCAAACAGTGCATTTTTGCCGATGCTTGCATGATTGCGTAATTTTACCGGTCCGAGTTTCGACGGTAAAAATTTATCGGGATACCGGTTCCCGACCGGTAAAGTTTATCGGGACCCGGTTCCGACAATTACCGACATGACTCAGCCTTAACACGTACATGTGAGTACGGTACATACAGTCCCTGGCTTATTGTATTAGTCAACCGATCGCCACTTACGCGCGGAATACCTCATAATAATAATCCCAGCATGCATTGCCGACGAGTTTTCGGTCACCTGACATTGCATGCAGCGAACAAAGGCGAAGGAAATAACAGTCATCATCATCATCATCATCAATTTGAGGTAAGTTATCATTCTTTTGCAACAAATTAAATAGCATGCAAGGTAGGTTGAAGGTTTAATTCATGTCTAGAACTAAAAATTAAAAAAAATAATAGATGTAAAGTTGTTGAAACCACCCGTCGCAAAATTTCTCAAATTTTTTTAACATCTCGTCGTCACAGCGCCGTACGAAGTACGGCGCTGATCACAGTTATGACTAGCTACACAATTACCAAATATAAATTATACGTGACATATTCTTTTCTGAAAGAAGCATTAACATATTCTGCATATTTTAGTGTAGCAAATTAATCATTGTTTGTATTTAAAGGGACTTAGTAACATTGTCCAAATCCTCAAAATAAAATTTTAATTCTAGCGTAGCGGTTCCATCATACCTTGTTGTATTCGTATTAACAATAAAATCATGGGACCGGTTTCGGTTTTTCAAATTTCCCTTTCGTTACAAAGATATGTACGATTGAAGTATTCAGATAAGAAAAAAACAGGTGGAGTTTTTCTTACCGTGTACAAATTGAGTGCAGTGAGAATAGTGAATATCACTTTGCATTTTCGCTCATTACTTGGCCATGCAATATCCATTTGACTTGAAATTTTCACACAATACCCTGTGGACATATGAGATAACAACAATATACATTGCATCAACCATTCATCACTTTTTGCACATGTCAACAAAGTTAGTAGATCCCTTTAATAATTTAAACAAAAAAAGTCTCAAGACAAATGTCAATGACAATGTCAACGACCTACTAGTAGGCACTTCAGTCACATGACAGAACCCCGTGGACAACTCTCGCTTGCGCTTGCACGTGCATGTCCACTGTCCAGCGAATATGTATGACCACCTTGCCAAGATACACTCATCGCTAGCATCCGAGCGCCGGTCAACCTTTCAGGCGTATTTTCAGGTGCTAATTTGGTCCTTTAGAGCGATGATACAATTTTTCTGATTGGTCCAATACCTGAAATATGAAGTCACCTTCATTCATTATTTTTTGTTCAAGATTGGGGCTTTGTTTGGTCGAAATCAGATGTGTGGTTGATAAGTTACGACGCAATCAAGGAAAATAATCTCAAAATACTACCAGAACAGAAGAAGTTCTTTTCAGAACCGGCTCAAACTTGGTGAGTAGAAAACTTCGACATTTTACCATTTTACCAAGTTTGATGGTGTTTTGTTGAAAGCGAAAGTTCATTTTTCTGATTAATGATTCAGACAGTCGCGAGTTGTTTTTTGCAATCGTGTAGCGAAGTGTGAACGGTGTGAAATGTGCGATAATTCATTTTAAATATGGTATTTAATATAATTAATTATCAAATGTGGATATACATGTATTTGTCTAAATATACTTATCAATTATACTTGCATGAAAAATCGTTTAACAAATAGTTGTAAAAAGGGGTCTGATGACAAGTACTAGACTTTCAGGCTAAACTGTGACCTAGCAGTACTTCTGCTTTCAATTCTTCAGCCTTTCAGTATGGAGGCGAATGATGACTGCCCATCGACGAGCACAGGCATTTCTCAATCGGTCATGCATCCTGCTTCAGACATCCCTCCAAGTCCAACAAGGGAGTGCAAGGGCGGCTACAGTGAATCCAGTGACAGTAGAGGTATGATATATTATCCATAACAAATACAGTTAATTTATTTTGACAAAAGTCACAAATGGTATATTATTCTAATACTTTTTTTTTTATTACACACCCTATGTGGACAATTTATTTTGTAAGAAATATGCATTAAACAAAACTAAAATAAATTTTCTTTTTTTACGATTCCAAATAGATTCTGGGCCTAGTCTTGTGCTCGGCGTTGAAGGTGAGGGAGCCCCAGCTGCTTTTGAAACCAGTCCTGCCGTAGGTCACCATGGAGATGCTGCCGAAACTAGGATGCCCACAGTCCACCATGGCACTGCCGGCTCTGACCCATCATCTATCCCAAGCACAAGCATAAGTAAATTAGTAATTCATCTAATATATCCAGTAGTTTGTCATTTCTTGAGAAGACCTTTTTTTCTTGCAAAGCTACAGTCTGCTCATATTTTCAAAACTAAGTTTTGCATTTTAAATCACATCTTTACAAAATGTAATGTAAAAAATAATGTAAAATTTTGCTTGCTTCGTTGATAAGAATAAAAAAGGAAAGAAAAGGTAAATATGTAACTCAATCAATATGCTTCTGTAGTTTTAAATAGTTTTGTACAAGTTAAATAAAGACATTTTTTCAGATGAAATTTTATAAGTAAGAAGACTTCAATTCGTACTTAAAATTGATTTGAATTCACTTATTTTTTGTTTATACTAAGTTGTAAGTAGTGCATACTGTCAACTCAATCCCAAACATAAACATTCAGAGGACACAGAATGGTGCTTTCCGATCGTGAGATCCCGATTTCAAACCCTGTGTATGCCCACTACGTTTGTCCTTCAGCAAGACAATTAATCCACAATTGCTGCACTTTACCCAGGTGTATTTGGGTACCATGATCGGGTGTTAATTAGCCTTTGCGCCATCATCAGTAGCAGCACGGCTATTATGCTGCCAGGGGAGTTGAGAAAGTATGCAATATCATTGAGTGGGTTTGAAATGTACCTGATGACCGTGGGCAATAATAATAATTATGCGCCTCCGAATGGGTTACCTACAAATATGGCGCTTTATAAATGCTTGATATTATTATTATTATGCTGGAGGTTAGTCTTCTTCCAAGGGTTGCTCTTCGGTTATTTTGGTATCAATAGTTTAATTATACTTACAAGTAATATTAAAAAAAACCTTTGTTGGCCATTTTGTCAATGCAGAATCTGAACCCACGATGCACCTTCAAGATCAGCTCTCCGGTGCAAGAAGTGTGGTGGACACTCCAGACAGAGGCAGCTCTTCTTCACTGCTTCAGGAAGCATCACAGCCTGTTCCCCATCAAGCAGCCAAGCCAGACAGCGAGTCTTCATCTCGACAAGCCCTCAATAGTAATTATCAATTTTAAATGATTATTAAATTATTATTTGTGTCCTTCCTTTAATACTTACCCAAAACATCTTTTTCTTTTAGGCTTTCAAATTTAGTTGCCCATGTAAATTAACAATGGAAATGAAAGAAGCAGTTATTCAAAACTTCAACTTTATCTGCTATTATTGAATATCGCTTCATTTGTAGTAATGAGTATTTTTTCTAAGATTGTTATAATTGAGACAAAATCAAGGTTGGTAATAATTCTTGAATACTTGATTATCATGCTCAAAAGTACTAAACCTCAAATATGTATTAAAGCAATGTTCCTTAATAAGTTCTTCTCTTTTTTCTTCTTCAGGTATTGGTCCATATTTGTCGGCAGCTGGCATCTATAAGACATCATTCCAAGCATCACGTATTCCTGCCATCACAGAAATGAAGAATGGACACATTGTTGAGCTTTTCATGTACATGACGAAAACCCTCAAATGTTTGAAGAAGGAAGTAGCTGAGAAAGTAGTGCAAATTTCTGGACAGCCAGTGGCAAATGCCCAACATGTATCAGCGTACATATACCCGCTAATCAGTGAACACAAGCGCATAAAAAAAAACAAGAAAGGGCAACAATTGGTAACTAGTTTAGCTACGTTTTTTGATAAGGAATTTCTTCTCGTAAGAAGTAGGAAGCTCAAAGTGCCGGACACTCCGAAGAAGAAGAAGCTGAGAGAAGATCTGAAATCTCTGAAGAAGGAAGCTAAGGGAGTGAAGAGGAAGTTAGAAGAGAGAGAGTCGGAACTGTCTGCAGTAGCTCCAGTGATCTCGGAAAAGGCGGCGCTAGAGGAACTGCTAACGGAGGCACGAAGAGAAGCGACCTCTTTGAGGCAAGAAAATCAAAAGCTAAAGAAAGAGAAATCGTGCCTACTGGAGGAGAAGCGAAAGAAGAAACAACAGGAGGGGCAGAGACAGGTGACGGAACGAGCCAACTTAGTTGACGGGATCATGAGGCAGGGAGGGATATGGAGAAACAAGGAGCAAATTGAAGAGGAGTTGGCTAAAATGGATGATGACGATGATGAGGCAGTGCGGCGAGCCATCTATCAGCAGCTCAATTTCCACCAGAAAGTTCTTCGAGTCAAAGTGCCAAGACAGGAAATGTTCCAATTGACGACCACAATTGATGGGAGGGAGAAAGATTTCAGCAGAGAAGAGATGAAAATGCACCTGACTGAAATCTTGAAAGCAAACAATCTTGACTCGTCCAACCCCAGATGAGACCCGATGAGCTTATGCCATGGCGTGGCGTCTGTCGTCCGTCCGTCCGTCCTTCCGTCCGTCCACAGTTTTCAAAATGCTTCGTCTTCGTTATTTTTCAACTGATTTTGATTCTGATTGTTTCATAAGATAGGGCTAGGAGGGGGATTTAAAACTTCTACACAGAATCGTGAAATACATTATCTATGGTAATTTATGCAAATTTATTCGAAATCACAAAAAATGCTTCTTCTCCTTCATTTCTCGACCAATTTTGATTTGGTTTGCTTTATCTGGTAGAGCTAACTTTGGTACACTATACTTGTACACAGAATTTTGAAATTTTTCTCCATTAATTAATTATGGTAATTTTGCATTTTATTTTTTTATTTTTTTATTTTTTTTAATTTTTTTTAATTTAAATTTTTTTAAATTTATTTATTTATTTATTTTTTTAAAATTTATTTATTTATTTTTAAAATTATTATTATTATTATTTTGCATTTTATTTTTTTTTTTATTTTTAAAAATATTTTTATTTATTTTATTTTTAAAATTTTTCCCCATGTCCCTTCCGGGGCGTCAAATTTACTCAAATTTTTTTAAATTAAATTTTTATGTCCCTTCCAGGGCATCAAATTTTTATTTTTTGACCAGTTGAATAGTGTACCACATGAAATTTGCGATATTGACGTCATTTGACGTTCTGGTTAGTCTTTTATTTTGATATGATGTTTCATGTGAAATCTCATTTTTTATATAATGTCCGTTCACCAAAGCTGGATATTTATGTTCATTGCCGGGCATTATATTTACCATTCACTATGTTGAACATGTGATATCAGATTCAGAAGAATTTAATCTTTATTACATGTAGTTTTGTTTTCATTGTTATAATGTGTGTTTGAGGCTTTTATTTTGAGAAATGCTAAAATTATTTACAGTACCATCTGATATTACATGTGACTTGCAACAATCCAAGATAAAATGTCAGATTTACAAGAAGGCCAGATATTTTTTCCCTCATGTTTGCGACAACATGGTTATAAATATAATTTTCAGCATTTGTGTAATGGTGCTTTGAAAGATAATAAAAGATAACGAGTAGAATCAATCAAAATATCATATTCATGCTCCAAATCGAAGGCTTGTGTCTTTGAGTTGTGTAATGTACACTGGCTTAGATCCTTACGTAATACCTATTGTTCAGCAGGGGATGAATGAATAGATCATCCCCCTGAACAATAGGTATCAATTACAGATCTACGCCAGTGGTAATGTTGCAATTTTTGTGGAGTAATTTCCCTTTGACTATCAATGTCACTTGATCCTACGTTAGTTACAAGTTTTATGTGCATTGGCTACAGTATGTCTACTCATGTTTGTATTTTATGATTATGTATTATTTGTACTCCCGTTTTGCATACATTTGGCACTATGTAGTGCACGTTTACCATCTCTAGGTAAAATAAACAAGTGAAATTCAGATTCTGAAGAATTCTATCTCAATTTGTTTTTCCTTATGATATTATTGTATGTTTGGCTTGTTTTGATAAATGCTGAAATTATTGGAATTATATCAGCTGATATACTGTGATTTCAAACCATCCAAGATGAAATATCAGATTTACAAGAAGGCCAATGTAGAAAATTCTTCAGATATTATTTGCTTCAGTATGGTAATAAATGTACCATGTGGAAAACAAAACTTGTGATATTTTTAGCATTAGTGTAACAGTACTTTGAAAGAAAAAAAAGATAAACTTGGAAGTAAATGATTATCACATTCATGCTCCAAATTGCAGCTTGTGTCTTTGCTGAGGTTTGTAATGTTGCAATTTTTGTGGAGTTATTATCTTTTGACCGACTGTATCACTTGATCCAAGGTTAGTTACAAGTTTTACGTACATATGGCTATATCTAATCTATAATGTTTGATATTTTATAATTATGTACTAAGATTGTACTTGTGTTATGCGTACATTTGGCACCTGTGACAATGTTGCTGCAGTGAATACGACTTTGTTTTTAAGTTGCACATCATTTACAACATAAAAACAAACACACATCAAACATGGATTGTCCATTTCATTAAATCAAATTCTTTGTTACCCGATTTTAATATTGTTTATGTTTGATTTTCTTGTCTTTTCTTAACCCCTTGGCTACGGGAACCGGGTGGGGCTGTGTACAAAGTCTATGGAGATTGCAGAATCTCAAAGGGAACAGGTTAAGTCAGATGACCCTATTATTGCCATTCCGATGTGAGAGGAGTGATTGTCAATGTGATTTTGAGTGTATCATGAACTGTGTGCAATCAAAAGTTGTGATTGGTGATTTTTTAGTAAAATTGCTGTATTGCATGATGAGCATACTTTGAGTGCCAGGGATTTTAATGATCTATGGCATTTGTGTGTATTGTAACTCGCAAAAATGCGAGCTTGGCACTCAAGGAGTTAAATAAATCCATATTTATTTATTTTATTTTTTTTCTTATTTAATTTAAAGTAATATGTGCCCATTGCATATATTATACAAATCCGCTGATAACAATAACAAAAAATATATTAATAAAATAGAAATATTAATAATTATAATTATTGCTTTTTTATAATTATCATAATTGTGACCGGCTATAGCAAAACCAGGCACTTGTCAGTAATTCATGTTATGAAGAAATGGGCATTTCAAGTTATTATAAAATACCTATGATTGTAAAATTATTGACCAATTAGTTAGAACAAAGCATCAAATGAAAGCTTGTGATGAGGCCTTTGTAATGGTATGGATGCCAGACGCTGCAAAGCCCGTCTCCATATCGTCTTCAAAGAAACCCATGGACTGGTCCCCAGCAACATATCAACGTATACTATACGACTATAGACTAGATAATGGAAATCACCCTGCAGCATATAGGAGACCAACTACCAGACAGTCATCCAAAAGCTTCATTTACGAACATATCAGAGCAAATAAAAAGTGCTACCAGCAGTCCCTTTACCCAAGGACAATACCCACATGGAACAAACTCCCAGACGACTACCGTTGTGCCCCAACACTGCAGAAATTTAAGAACTTGCTGGAAAACACAAATATAGAGGCAATGTAACAAACTTTTTTGAGCTTTGCATCCGACTGCTGCATTTGCGCAACTGTACGGGATAGCCGCACCAGGCATTTGTACAGAAACAAGCAGAAGCAGAAGTATGAAAATTTACATTTTGATTTTTACAGACGAGTGCCGGGTTTTGCTATAGCCGGTCAAAGCCGGGGGGGGGGGGGTCTGTCCTCATAGAAAGGGGGGGTATCATGCGTGACCAAGGACTTGCCAAAAGCACCCTAAACGAGTATTTGCGTGGTGCAAAAAATAAACCCTAAGTAAGTATGATTATCGGTAATTTGATACCCTAAGCAAGTAATCAATTTTTTGTAAACCCCTAAGCAAGTATTTTTGATACCCTAAGCAAGTAATCAATTTTGTGTAAACCCCTAAGCAAGTCATAACTACATTTGATACCCTAAGCAAGTAATCTTTTTTTTGTAAACCCCTATTAAAAGCAAGTGATAACTATTTTTGATACCCTAAGCAAGTAAGCTGAGTTTTTGAGACCCTAAACGAGTAATTCATCTTTTTGAGACCCTACACGAGTAATTCATCAGCCTAAAAAAGATACCCTTTTTCCTGATTTTGGGTGATTTTGAGACCCTATTCGAGATACTCGAGTATCTCGCCTGATCGTAAAAAACCACCCTAATTACTTGTTTTCTTGGTCACGCATGATACCCCCCTTTCAATGAGGACAGACCCCCCCGGGGGTCAAAGTGACATTTCTGAGGTAAAAAAAGATTGCCCAAAAAGCTAAATTATACAATGACTGTTTGATATACATGGATGTTTATTTGTTTTTCTCCAGGTGAATCTATTTCAACAGCATCAGCATGATTGATGCAACGGCTTATCTGATGAGGGGAACCACGTTCCTGGCAGGAGAGACGATTGAGTGTGCAATCACTTTCACATGTCCGGAGGCAACGAGCTCTGGGTATGTACTTATTACGTGAACTCATCATTAGGTACCATACTGTTGTGTGTCTGTGGGCTCTCATAAGCTTTGCCATTGCATGTTTTAGAGCTTAAGGAGCAACCATGCTTTAAAGTTAAATTTTAAAGAGCACTAGATTTATATGGGGGCAGTAATGGGAGCAAAATTCTGATGGGGGGGGGGGGGGGGGGGAGGGTGGGGGAAATTCTCTCCTTAGCTTTATATATGAAGAGCCTTTTTTTATGAGTTGGTGATAAAAATTGGATCATGATTCTAATAAGTATGTGAAGAATACATCATAAGGTAATCAATATCATTCCGAACCTTGTATCTGAATTTGAAGGAAGATTGATAATCCGAAATCGGTAAACAATTTCCCATTTTTTTCTTACAGACGAGATGAATCTCTTGCATGGGCGAGCGCCCAGCTCCACTGCCAGTGCAATGTGAACGAGTCCAAGGTGGTGCTGCCCCCACAGCCTGTGATAAGGAGACCATCTGAGGAGTGGGAATTCATGCAGTCATCCAGCAACACAAGCTTTGCAGCAAGTAGAGGTATAACAAAAAGAAGGAAAAATGCATGGCTCTACCTCATTTACTTCTAGGGTAGTTGTGTGAGGCAAGAAATTATATCAAGACTTTTAACCCGTTTATTACAGGAACCGGGTGGGCTATGTACAAAGTCTATGGGGATTTTAGAATCTCGTAGTGGACGGGTTAAATATGTACCAATATTTTAAACTCCCTAGCTAGAGAGTGGTGTACTGTCTTGTGATTACACCTGTCTATTAAGACCACCTTTCGTAAATCCTTTTGCCCCCATGTTTACCACCCAGATTTGGCATTCTCTACTTAAGTGTGCCCAGGACTTGGCACGCATGACTGAAAGAACTGATGCTCTGTGCAATTTGTATAGAGCATCGGTTCTTTTAGTCATGCATGCCAAAGTCCTGTGCACGGTTTGGTAGAGAATGCCCCAAATTTCCTAACATATTCAAATGTATGTGCATTCCTTACCTGATTAACCTATTTCTAATCAATACCATACTGGAATCCATCTTGCATACATGTTGAGTGCTACTATTTATGACAAACCCATGGCCATGCCATGCTTTTATGTTAGCAAATACATCTATTGCTTTGGGATTACCTTCCATATTTCCCAATGTTTTTCCCTTCATGTTGTATCCCTGTAGGTGAGAAAGGTGTTTGCATTCTGCTGACCCAGCCCAAAATCCTCTTTTGCGACCTGCGAGTGAAACCAGGGGAAACAAGAACATGTAAGTCTGACAAGCGCGCCAGAGATATGATCTCAAAATATTTATTCATTCACAATAATAAAAATGAAAGCTTATGTAGAGTATTGAAAATATAATTCAATGAAGACAAATTTGCCTATAAAATTCCCCTTTTACAGCAAGCTGTATGATTAGAAAAAGCCCCGATGCACATCTGTGGTATGTGGAATTTGGCAGAATACTCTGAAAATAATATATGATCATTTTTAATCTTTTAAATTATTTCTAGTCAGTTTCCTCTGTTTGAATTTAAAATAGTATAATCAGAAAACCTGACACGATGCAAACACAGATGTGGATCAGTACAAGAGTCAGTCATGAATTGATATTTTAAAGGACCTAAAGAATACAACGTACTTTGACACTTATTCCATAGTTGATGACTTGAAACATAGGTCTGCCGAAAAAGAATCCATGAAAATAAACACAGTAGTGATTTAACTAGTTTTCTGATGCTAAATCTCACTTAGCAGCCAATTTACGCCCCACCCACATTTAGGGTCCGGAATCGGCAGCGTGACCGACAATTCATTGGCTTACGTCATGATGCGTCATCTACAGAATTTAGTTCATTAGTCCGTTCTTTAGATGACGTCACATTTTTGGCGATTTAAAAGGGGCGTTCCCAGGACAATTAGATATTTACTGTAACCATTTTGTGTAAATAGTAATTACATTTCCCATCAAACAGTAATTAATCCCGACTTTTGGGATCTTTCAGACTTTTATGATTATTTAATTGTACTGCAATTTTTTTTTTTTTTTTTAAATAAGCTTCTTTATTGTATCTTAATGTAAGTTTAATTTTGTATTTATGTAAAAAATTGTATTTTGTTTAATTTGTTTTCTGTATTTTGTATGTATATACGGACTTGCTGAAAAACAGCCTGACGGCTGATAGCGAGTTTTTATTGCCGTGTTTAAATAAATAAAACAAACAAACAAACAAACTAATTACCCCAAAATTTATTGATTTCGTGAGAAATTACTGCCAAATTCTTTTTCTTCGGGAAAATTACATATAGAGAGCAGAATTGTGAAAATTACGACATCTAGACGCTGTAGTTCCTTCAAGCTGATCCATTAACTTCATATGATTTTTCTAAAAGTGATATTTGAGAGTTGAATCATATACCAATTATCATTGTAAGCTTCTTCTGAATGATTTGTGATAGTTTTTAACTACAGAATAACACTGTTAACCTCGTAAAAAAGTGAAGATTGATGTCAGATTTTATTACCCACTGTCAATTGATTTTAACAATCAAAAAGCGTGCCTAGAATGCTTTACATTCAAGCAAAAATAACTCATTAATTAGTGAGACATTTGAAAATTAAAAATCTTAAAATTTTCACAGCATTGAAGAACACTCATTTGTTCTGTGAAGCTATCTCATTATATTTTGTCACAATATTATTTATAAGTAATTATGATGGTATTGTGATTTTATTGAGTAAATAAGTAAATGGTCAAATAATGTTCTATTCACCTTTATCCATCTCTCTATTGCAGTCATGTATTCAGAAACCATTCCCAGGGATGCCCCACCCTCCTATCGTGGCCAGGCCGTAAGGTATTCATACAAGGTGACCATCGGTGTCCAACGAATAGGCTCTCCCATCCAACTTATCAAGATTCCATTCAGAGTGATGGTCCTCTATGGTGAGTAAAACCTCTCTTAGTCCCATCAAAATACAATGCAGTTGAATAGCCAGAAGCACACAAATATCGTTGATAAATGTTGGCTGGATACTGTAATATTGTGGCTTGTCTGTCTGGTACTGGTATTCAAGCAAGCCAACCCCAAAACTATACTAAGGAGGATCAATATTGATATTAGTCTGCATAGTATCCTATTCAGGTCTTGATGCGGCAACAATGTTTGAGGGAGAAAAACTGATGTAAGAGCATCATTCAATCAGCATCATTCAATTCACCATCATTCAATAGACCGCTTCTGTAATGTATGCAAATAATATGCGTATGACGTCAGACTCCCCGTTGCCAAGCTTAACAATAGTAACTAGGTCCGGCAAGCTCCGGCAAACTTAGCTTGCCGGACCTAGTTACTATTGTTAAGCTTGCCAACGGGGAGTCTTATGTCATACGCATATTATTTGCATACATTACAGAAGCGGTCTATTCAATTCAATTCAAATAAACAACCTCCTTCATATGATATAAGTGATTGTTTACATAGAGAGTTGCAGCTAAACAAAATCTGCATGTTATTTTTGTGAAGGTCTTGACGAAGCAACAATCTTTGAGGGGGCGAACCAGACGCAAGCGGATAACCCGTTCCTGGAGGGCGACCGGCCAAAGAACACACTCCTAGACAGAGCTGTCCAGATCCTGACAACCATCACGTCCAGGAAAAGTCCCAGTAAGTTAACAATTGTCCAGTATTTATTTGCATTCAGGAGTTACCCATCTGAGTTACAATTGTTGATGTCTTTGAGCCAGTTGCCGTCAGGTGATCACCTCTGTTTGGGGGAGATACTGAAGGGGCAATTGAAATATACCAGAAAGTGTCATCAATTTGTGATACAGGTAATTGCAGTAATCCATGTTCTTTGTTAAATTCAACTAACATCACTTGGAGCTTCTGCATTTCTCTTATACCTTGTTGTTTGGCTAATAGAAACAGACAAATAAAAAGAGGTTTTGATTTGTAATTGTCTTTCTGATTATAGAGATATATGTGATTTAAAGGGCATCAAGCGTGGGGATGCTGCATAGCGGGTCGCCATTTTAAACTGGGCTAGTTTACGCGCACCGCATGACACTGAGCTAACGTGCATTACGCACCGTGCGCATTGCGTACCCAAGATGGCGCCGCGCATCTGATTTGACGAATCTGAACTACCTTTAACTGAAAAGTGATCCGGAACATTTTTTGATTGAAGTAAAAAATCAATGGCCATGCAGTAGGTGATACAATCGGATATCAATCTTCACTTTTTCACTTGGTAAACAGTGTTCTTTTTCTATGACACTACCCTACATCATTCAGAAAAATATTGCAATGATATTGGTATATGATTGAAGCCTCAATATCTCTTTCGGAAAAACCTTCATGAAGTTTTTACGGGATCGCTTTAAAAAACTATTCTTTACACGCTTCACAGGTTCCTACAATATCACCAATGCTCAGGGAGTGGTTGCCAAGTTCTGTCTCTTCAAGCCCGCCTTCAAGATAGGAGAGGACATCATAGGCACCATCGACTTCTCTGATGCAACCGTCAACTGCTTACAGGTAAGTTACATTTTGTTAACATAACAGTAATAATAAAGATAATATCGTGCATTTATATACAGGGTTTCTAATACAGGTTTCTAAGCGCTGTAGCATTATTCTTACCCTTGGTCTGTTGCTACAGTTCCAACCCATGCGATTGTAGCTTGGCTATGCAACAAATGATCTTGTGATGTGCCCTAGTGGATATGTTTCTGTACAAATATGACAAAAACATATCTTACTTGCCCGAAATTTAGTCCATTAGTAAAAGAACATTAAATTCTGTGACTGCTACGAAGAGCACCCAAGAGAAATCATTGGTTATTTTTCACAAGAAAACCTTGAGTACATATTTGCTCTAAATTATATTTTTGCATTTCATCCACAAACCTCACAAACAAATTATTTCTCGAAGCGCCCTCTAAACCAAAACTGTACTATCCCTTTAAAGCAAAGTTGACTTTCCACCCATCAATCTCTAGCATCGATTGTACAATGTGTTCGTAGCATACCACTTGGTCAATTTGAATTGTTACATCAGGCTACCAGAGAATTCAAAGGGACCTTTCATTATTATTGTTGTTATAACTTCTATTGTTGTTGAAAGAAAAACAAAGAGTTTTGTTTCACTTTTATCCAAAACACAGTATTCAGTGGTGCTGCAGTGCGAAGAGCAGATATCAGAGGAGTGCCGCAGAAGACAGCAACAATGCAGTACGCTGGTATCGCACAGCAAACACCAAGAGTTCTGCGTTCACCTAAGACATTCACACATGGTGCTACCCATTCCCCTTCACGTTACACCAGCATTCATCACTGATATAGGTAAGAACAGTTAGAGTTTGTGATATGTTTAGATTTGATTGGTTATAAGGTCAAAGGTCGGATTAAGTAGCTAAAAGACAGCAACACTGCAGTAATCTGGTTTCCCACTCCAAACATTAAAGAGTTATGTATCTTCTCAGACACTCGCACATGATGCTTCCTGTTCCATCAGCATTCATCAATGATATAGGTGAGAGGGAAAGTAGATGATCTTATAAGGTTTGTAGGGTCATTAGGTCAAAACTAAGATAAAATAACCGTTAGGCAGTGGGGAAGGTGAGTTAGCTCAGTTGGGAGCGCATCTGACTAAGACACGAGAGATCCCCGGTTCGATCCCCATCATGGGACAGTGCCTCTTTTATCACGCAATAAATTCGAGCAAACTCTCATTGTGTGTTATCGGGCTCCCCCATGTTTCCTATGCAGGAAAGGATTCACGCAAAACACTCCGTCCCTCGGATAGGACGATAAATGGAGGTCCCGTATATGAGACAATCACACCTCATATATGCCAATAACCTAGTCTACTTCTCGAAAAGAGTAGGGTGTTAACCCGGTTGACTAGTATCAAAATCTTGCACATCACAACCAAATTAATATAATAATCAGTGCATAATAACCAGTGCACCTGTCCGGTTGGCTTCTTCATTGGGGCGTTGGACAGTACCAAGAAGAAGAAGAAGAAGAATACAGCAATAACCATGAGAAAAGTGTTCATCTCAGACACTCACATATATGGTTGTCACTATAATCGGGTGGCTATGGAAAGTGTTTATACTTCATACAATTTCTTTATGAAAAGACTTTATAAAATTGTGAAAAGGTATTCTGGTCTAGAAGTCAGTGATCCACTCTTGCCACGAATCAGCCCAGGCTCGAACAGTGGCTGCGTCTATCAGGTAGTGATGATAAAGGGTGGTTAATAATCATAATTGATTGAGCGTGTCTGTAGTTTATCATAATTGATTGGTCGCGCCTGTTACCAAATAACCAACCACTATAAATGCTTACTATTGCTTATAAATTCCTTTCCCCTTGTATAAATCTCCCGTATAAGAAGATGTCTAACACATTTTTGTATTGTGTTTTTTTTCAATTACAGTCTGTCTGAGGTGGAGATTGCACTTTGAGTTCATCACCACCAAGGAACCGATCCCGGAGCACGGCATCCCAACCGACCAATCGGAGAGCGCCATCTGGCAGAGTCCGGAGAGCGTCGGGGTCGACACGCTTGTGTGGAACCTGCCCATCAAGATCCTTCCCACCAACCCTCTCCACGCAACAAACTACTCGTCTTGGAAAGCTACAGACCTTGTCTCGGTGTAGTCAATCGATGATGAAAAAAGCTTCTTTAGGGGTGTAGTTGAAGGGATGTTATGGTTGAAATGGCTTTTCTGGAGAATGATGGTTCCCAACACTTGTTGTGTGGAATTTAGAGATAAATCCCACCAATGTCTCCATGCAACAAACTATTCGTCTTGGAGAGCTACGGACCTTTGCGGGTGAAAAAAAAACAACTTCTTTAGGGGTGTAGCCGAAGGGATGTTATGGTTGAAATGGCTTTTCTGGAGAATGATGGTTCCCAACACTTGTTGTGTGTAATTTAGAGATAAATCCCACCAATGTATCCATGCAACAAACTATTCGTCTTGGAAAGCTACAGACCTTGTCTCTGTATAAGCATTTGATGGAAAAGTTTCTAGACGGCTGTAGCCGAAGGGATGTTTCGGTTAAAATGGCTATTCTGGAGAATAGTGCTGATTTTGAACACATTGTGTGGAATTTGGAGATACATCCCACCAATGTCTCCATGCAACAAACTACTCGTCTTGAAAAGCAACTGACATCAACTAGGTTTTGGAGTAAATATGATTAACAAAGCTTCTTGAGGGGAAGTAGCCGAGAGATGTTATGGTTAAAAAGACATAATTCTATTCTATTCTTGAGGATGCTGGTTCCAAACACTTGTGTGGCATTTGCCTGACGAGATATATCCCACCATGCAACAGATACATGATGGAAAAATTTCTAGACGGCTGTAGCCGAAGGGATGTTTCGGTTAAAATGGCTATTCTCAGTGGAGAATAGTGCTGATTTTGAACACTTGTGTGGAATTTGGAGATACATCCCATCAATGTCTCCATGCAACAAACTACTCGTCTTGAAAAGCAACTGACCTCAACTAGGTTTTGTTGTTAAAATGATTGATAAAGCTTCTTAAGGGGAGTAGCCAAGGAATGTTATGGTTAAAAAGACATAATTCTATGCTATTCTTGAGAATGCTGGTTCCAAACACTTGTGTGGCATTTGCCTGAAGAGATATATCCCACCATGCAACAGATAACTTGACTCGGAAAGATACATACCTCATCTCGGTGTAGTCTATCAATTTATCTTCTCTGTTGTTAGTGTCCAATTATTGTAACTAGTAGGTCAACCGCCAATCATCATCGAGCATTTTAGCTGTGACCATGGGTAGTTACAATAATTGGACACTTACAACAATTGCACACATTTTGTGAAACGGGGCCCTGGACATGAAACCAATAACCAATTTGTTCTTAGTTGACTACTACTGTAAATAACAGAAATGTATTGTGGCTAAGTATTTATTGAAGGAGTCTGAAAGTGGTGCAGAAGGTCAGTGTTTTGAGTCTCGCTTTGGCCGTCAACTGAAAGAACTCTATTGTCACCCAGGCACTGGGTATTTATAGAATGCAGAAGAGGAGTAAGATGAGTAGCTAACACGGGACTAAGGGTGGTAGACAAGAACTTGAGAAGATATTCAAATTTGTGAAAATTAGTGACTCGGGAAGATATTGGTAAAATTCAAACTGAATTTAGGAAATAATTCAGGAAAATTTCTAGGACAGCCTGACCTCTTCCGTAACTCCCATTTGCTGTGTCCAAAACATAGCAGTGTGACCTACGAAACCAGTGGGGGCTGCATAAGGGCAGATAAATAATCTTGCACTGCACTTTCATTGTGCTTTAATATCAAGACAATACAGCAAGGGCATTTGCACAACTTTCACGCAAAATGCCTTCATGAGAGTTACGATGGCTTGCATCTCCTTTCTGATTGGATGCCTGTAAATGAAGCAATATCATTCATTGGTTCACAGCTGCCCTGTGGGCGTGGCCAAAAGCTTACTAATTTACATGAAGAACTTTCTAAGTAAGCATTTTAGATTACCAATTTTGCCCTTCTTACGCACTTCCTAACTGTCTGACTTGGGCGAAGAATAAGAAGAGATTCCGGAAAATTTGTAGAATACCACCCGAGAATTCCAGGAGTAAGGATCCAACAAGTAAATGATGTTACTTCGTCAGGCTGAACATTGATGATACAGCTGGGCAAAAAGAGGTTCATTATCTTTACTTCATCCAACACGTCAATGAATTTATTGTGTATGTAATCGTTCATTGTATTGTTTTAAATGTAAATTATATTTTGTACAAATATTCTTGGATATAAATCGATATGTGGCAAGAGTTTAAACACTTATACCTATTTCATTGCATTAAATATGCATGTGTCCATTTATTTTAGGATGATAATTGATGAGAAAATATTTATTAGATAATAAGAAAACACATAGACAGGTGGCATAGCATGTTTTGACTAATTGGGGGGGGGGGGTGTACACCAAATGTATTTTTTCCTTCTTTTTTACCCAGATTATCCCTTTATATTTTCTATTGTTTTGGGCAAATTATTGGGGGGCACGTGCCCCCCTACAAATGGCCGCGTAGATGGTTTTGTTGTGCTTAAATCTATCCTCAAGTTTACACGCAAAATGCAGGAAGATAGAAGCAGAATTTTATTTTGATTATTCTTAAACCAAACTTCAGGGCAAAACAGTTATGTTTGAACTTGTCGTCAGAAGCTAAGAAATCTGCGCTTGCACATAGGGGTAGCAGTATAATATATTTATGGACCTATTTGTAATCTGTGTCAAGTTGTATTTAGGTTTGATAACAGAAACAGTGGGGGTTTTATATAGTGCAAAGTACTCTGTGTCTCTGTGCGCTCTTGGAAGAGTGACAATAAATGGGAAAAATATAATCGTATTCAAATTTAACATTTACAAATATTTATATAAAAGTTATATACCAACATTAACGCTCAAAGAGAATTGTTTAGAAAACTTGAAATCTGCAGGTCAGATTTCAGTACCATATTAACATCCTATACTTTCCGACAGAAATCAAATTATTGTTTTGGGGGTCTTCGTTAGTTTTTCCTTTGAGAAAGATATGTTGTTGTATATTCAATTGTCATGGGAACATTATGCTTAAAACTAATGCTTCAATCCTTTTTATGAATTAAAAGTGTATGATACACATAAGTAACAGATTTTGTTGTTTTATCTTATACATATCTATTGGCCATTATAATCTTATGTTAAATTTTGTGGGTCTATGTCTGTGAATGGTTGCATTTATGTTTATGCATTCATATGTCTGTACGTGTGTGTGCATTTGTATGTGTGTATATGTGCATGTTTTTTTGTGTGTGTGTATGAGCGTGTTCGTGTTCTTGCGTTTGTGTGTATGAGCTTGTTTGTGTGTGTGTGTGTGTGTGTGTGTGTGTGTGTGCATGAGTGTGTGTTTGTACACTTGTACACACACTCCCACATACAAATATGTATATACAAACACACATACACTATTCAATGCATATCAACATCATGCATTGCATATGAACAAAATTGTTCGAGAACCACTTAAACAAATACTGCAACAAAAACATTACAAGGATGTTAAAGTAACAAAAAACAGTTGGGTAAAGTTTCATACAATTTTAATCATATAGATTTTAACCAGCCGTCACCGACGGAAAAGTATGAAATATAAACAATAACAATTATCTGAATGAATTTACATAAATCTATACACCTGTCGTACCAGACGGAAATTCACTACTTTTCATATTTTTTACATAATTATTTCAACAATGTCCTGACATCTTTTTTGTATAAGATTATATCGACACAAATTAAATCAGTTTTGGTCAAAATAAATGTGAGTAACCAAAACAAGCACCATAACATTACAAACTCATAGTTATAACTCCACCCTTGCTCGAAAGGTATAAACAATTACAAACGACTTGGTGAAAAGCCTGTTATCGTTCAAAAAGAGTAAAACACAAGAGGGCGCTCTCTAAAAACGAATTGGTTTCTACCATTTATTATAAAAATTGTGCATGTGATGTTTTGTTAAAATAATGATTAAATGGAGAGATCATCAACAAATATTTAAAAACCTCATTTGTAAATATTTGAAAAATATTTCAGCTATATTATTCCAGCCGTTTCTAAACCGATTTGATCAAATAAAGCTTATTATGTCATTAAAATTGTATGCTGTTTCCATTTTGACGCTCAGTTTTTCATTACCTTATTTAACAAAATTCTTGGAGCGCCTTCTATACCAAAAACTCAAGGCATTTATGTTTAAACCATTACACAATCACGATTGCAATATTGCATAATACTTCGGCATTATTACTGTCCTCTGCTTTTTCTAAGTTCGCTTAAATTCATACGACGATAATTATATACAAATGGCCGTTACAGCACACGTCTCTTGGCAGTGGAAAAAGAAACAAAATTTGTTCTCAAATAGGTTTTTGCCTGAATTCAACCAATCACATTGCGAGAACATTCTAAGGTGTTATATAAAATACGAACACCGACTATTACAAAAAATATATAATGCTAATTTGAAGGTAAGTAAAACGTCATGAAGATCGGATTAATTTTCCAAAGTTATAGGTCCGTCCGTCTTCAATGCCACCACCATCTAATGTCGTTGGAAACTAACTACAAATGGCATGAAACTAATTTCTCACATGCTATTATGATACAGACGACAAAGACAATGACGAGGACGACGGTGCTCTACAGGTCGATCGCACGATAGCTAGCCTTGAAGCCGCCTGCAGTTACCGAAAAATCTGTCCGCAACGTCAGAACCATCTGGTTGCCGAGGGACACCAGCGAACCGGCAGGCAATTCGCTTCCACACAATCTGAAAGAAAAAAAAAAGAAAAAAGAATGAAAAGAAAATCAAATTAATTGCTGTGCAGACAGACACGATTTAATTATTATAATTTATGCAAGTATGTAAACCATTTTGTAAAAGGTAGATCTAATTCAAAATGAAAATTGTATAGAATGCAAATCATATTAAATGCAGTTTTTAAGTAATTCTCTAAACTGATTTACAAGAACAGTCACAGTATCAAAAGTTTGCAAAATTACTAACATATTGAACTCAAAGGGAGAAGGGCCATCATTGTTCATAATTTTAAATAGAAGAAATGTTCACATTGTTTAAATACGGTTGCTTTGTTCTTGAAAGTTATGTATTGAACAATTTGGTTCTCGCTTTCAAATAATACTCACTTCATGGGAACCTTGATTCCGTCTCCGAGGTCGACCTCCAGTGCGTCCCAGCCGCAACACGATTGATCCTCGAGAGAGAAGTCAAGAAGGCTGAGCTCGACTCGACGACCGGCCTCCACTTCGATGTTGTAGACGCAGTTCAGGTTGTTGTCGTAGTTGTTGGGATAGTTGGGCGAGGCCATGTCGCCGCTGCTGCCGTCGAAGTCCCCTCCGCAAGTTCCTACGACTTCCCCTTCGTCATCGTCGTCGTCTACAATGACGTAAGAAGCCTTGAAGCCTCGACCAACAATGCTGTAGTCGGAGGTGAAGGCGACCAGCATCTGGTTCCCGGTCGACGTCTGAACGGGAGGGAGGTCGCTGCCGCAGAACTTTTGGCCGGGAGCACTGACATCGTCCGTTCGGACCTCGACTGCGTCGTATGCGCACGATGCGTGGCTCTCGATCTGCAGGTCAAGGAAGGTCAGTTCGATCACTTTCCCTGGAGCTCCCTGGGAACAAAATCGAAAAATTGAATACCGTTTATTAGTCTAAATATCTTCGAACAGTACGATGTATTAAGTGATCAAGTAATGCTTATTATATTAAATTCGGGATGATTTAATATGATTTAAGAGATTGGTAAGTCAAGCAAGAATTAAACAAGTAATATCAAATTAAGAGACTCAATATGACATATACTTACTTCGATCAGAAAGAGACAGTTGTTGTCGTTATCGTAGTCGCTGGGGTAGTTTGGTGACGTAATCTCGCCTTCTTGGTCAGTGAGCAGGAACACGCATTCATCGGTCTCGTCGACGGTCTCGCAGCGATCTCCGCTGAAGCCGAAGGGGCAGACGCACACGCAGTTGGGGTCTAAGTAGCCGCCGTTCTCGCACTGCAAGTCGCTCGGGCATTCCTCGGCGTCGCATTCGTAGTAAAGATTAGCGAGTTGGATGTCGGCCATACTGAGTCCAGCTCGGTTTCCAAGACGATTCATGTCAAGTGGGTTTAGGGTGGTGATGGTTGGCAGACCGTTCCTGGAGAAACCCTGCAATGAGAAACGAAGTCAGAAACTATAATCATCAGCCTGGAATTACATTGCCTGTGCAGTTTCTCATTATTATGAGGATGCATTTGAACAAAAAATAGTATGGTATTATCATTATTTATTTTGATTGAAACAACAAATTAAAAATCATCAAAGTATCAACAATAACACGTATCATCTCCGGTTATAGGCTAATGCATTTAACAAAACTATATGCAGCAAAATAATATATTATGTAATAATCTGAAAAAGAAGATTTGACATACAGCGCCCATTATCATTTGTATTTAACAGTTGCCATGGGAACATTAAAAGACTCTTCAATTGCTACAACTACTTACGTGTGATCCGTAGTGCATAAGGGATCCGACGTCGTACTCCACGTCGTGTGTCTCGATCTGGCTCCAAGTATATTTCTGGAACTGGCGTTCGAAGCCTGGGTAGACGTTCTCGAGGTGAACCGTGATGTAATCGTCTCTGTCTGGTCGTGACTGCTCGTGGTGGAAACCGATGGCGTGCCCGATTTCGTGGGCGACGACTCCAAGCTACAGGAAAAAAGAATAAACACAGCGTTATAATATAAAAATACTTCTGTGCTCTTGTTGCATCATTCTGTTCTGTAAATACAAATGTATTGCGGAAAACAGTTGAGTATGAAATGTATGAGATGACGTTACATTAGTTAGTAATTGCAATCGATACACACAATTGGATCAAATTTTCCTTGTTTCATAGCGTTTTTGTTGCTCGACCTTTTTACTCTCAGATTTGTCGCCCATGATTATTCTTATTCCCCATCTTTCATAGCAAACATGACATTTCTGGGGTGAAGTTTTCTCTTAGATAATGATTATTTGTATTGAGAAAAGTGACAAAACAAAATAATGGGTATCATACTTACAGATGCACACCCTTGTCCGATGGAAACCAGTTGCCTCCCGTCAAAGACTCGCCCCACATAAGACCAGCAGCCTTGATTTGCCTCTTTGAAGAAAGACAGGTACGAGTTATGGCCGAGTTGAGCACTGTGTGACGAGGTTTGAGGTTCGAATCGCAGACAGGTATGCTCCTCCCAGTGGTCCATGGCGCTACGGATGATTCCAGCATCGCCCACTAAAGAATATTAATTTTAATATATAAAGAACCATAAGTATACACGTTTGGGGAGATTTATATTTCAACAACAGTTTATAATAGATACAGTCAGTGTTAGTCCAAAGTCTAACAATGAAAAAGATAATCATGTTTTATAATTTGTTAGAGTTTAAACTGCAAAAGACTTTTTCAAACTCTCCAAACTAAACACGTTTATTATTAGGAAATATCAGCGAGAAATATTATTTAGGAAATAAATGTGCAATCATTGGCATAAATTCAATTTAAATTTGAATTGTTATGACCATTATGATTGAATGAAATTTTTGTTTATTCAACTAAATCTTTGGGAAGATTACATAATATTCATCTTCTTCAAAACATAACAGTTGAAAAAAAAAGGAATAATACTGATCTTCCACACAAACACACACACACACACCCACCCGAAAGAAAACAAGAGCACCAATATAATACACAAGATATATTATAACGTACGAGATGAATCTTCGATGACGTAAGGTACGATGTTGAGGGACCAGCGATTGTTGAGGTTGGAAGTCGCCTTCCGTTTCTTGCGGCCATTCTGCTGGTCATCGACGGCCGCCATGACCTCCTCGACCTGTTCGAAGGTCAGCATCATGTCTCCCTGGAAGGCTCCCGGTGAGTTCTCCTCATCCTTCGGCTCCTGGTGGGCCTCCGTTGGCATCTTCTCCACCGACACAGGTGCATCCGTTACGTCCTTCTTGGGAGGGGGATTCTCCTGCAAGGACGGAAACATATTCATCAAATAAGTCAAACCTCTTTATACATCATTATGGGATAGTGTTGGTGTTGGTGATGGCGTTTTTGTTTCTCATACAACATTTAAAAAAGAAAAGGACTGTACAAATGTAAAATAAATTCGATCTTTAAGTTTTAAATAAGAATAATTACGCTGACGAATAATCTCCATATACCATTTACCCACAGTGTGGACATCTTTAAATACTACTCTTGCAACAATTTTGCATGGCGATATGAACAAGACTCTCTGGCCAAAATTAAATATTAAGTTTTTGGTGCAGACATATAAACAAATAAAAAGTAGGAAACTTACCATAGGTGCATCTTTCTCTGGCTCTGCTTCACGAGTCGATCTCTTCAGGGCACCTCCGCCAATCGGTCCGGCAAGGAGCCCCTGGACGAACAGGGCTATCAATGCTAGTACGAAAGAAGTCTTCATATCGAAGCTGCTTTGCTTCTATCAGAGCTACTTTATGTGCGATTCTAGACTGCTGTTCAGTATTCAGTTGATATCTCAGTCTCTGATGCTTCTTGGAATTATCTTCCCGAAGTATCTCTCTCCTCTTCTTGAGTCTTGTTCTTCTCTCTGGAGTCTCTCGATGATTTTGAGACATCTCATCAGAAGTTGCCATTTTTATAGAGATTTTCTTGGACTTATCACTCGGTAAATGTTTTGAAGTTTGGATATTGACGTCTTCAAGATCTTCTTTCAAATATGGCGTACGTCACGACACTGTCGTCACTGGGGGCAAGAATAATTCGCGTGCCCTCTCTCCACCCCCCCCCCCTAAACAAATAGATACATTAAAACACCAATCAGGCTATGAAGTAAATCTTCAGTGTTTCCCCCCCCCCCCCCCCCTCGACGTACAGTATTGACATGCACATAATTGCGTTCTATTGTTCGTGAACTTGTCAATCTCTTTACAGAGATGGTGTACTTTCTCTCTAAAGAAATGGAAATACAAAAGACACGCGAAGTCATCATTAGACCTTTGTGGTTGCAGGCCTGGGATTTCATAATATGCATTTGCGCTAATTCTTCGAATCGGTCAAGCTCAACAAAATCCACCTAATTTGGTACAAAAGAATTATAAATCCAACAACATCTTAGTTTAGCTACTAATGTCATTGGGATTATATCGATCTATAGTTACAATTTACCAGATTAGACATACGGGGATAGCCCGATTGACTTAAAGGTGCACCTGTAAAGTGTCCAACTCCACAAAAAATAATTTGAGCTTCCACATTTCTCTTGTACCGTGTTGTTTGGCTTATGGTAAGAGAACAATGAAAAAGGGTTAGATTTTGTTTCAAATGCCCCTTTAGTATGACGATATATATCATTGATAATCATTAGCTCAAGATCGTTTATAAACGGTCATAAACGTCATAAACGTCATACTGTAATTAGTTGTAAAAGCTGACGCAAATTTTCGCTTTTTTGACCAGGAAAGCAGTGTTCCTTTTCAATGAAACTTTCACACATCATTCGGACATATCTTACAATGATTTTGGTATATGATTGAAGTCTCAAATGACATTTTGGGCAATATATGACACTTTACAGGTGCACCTTTAATTGAAGTACCCCACTTGCATCTTTCTTGTTGTTGAAAAATCATTGAAATGAAACTTATTCTTGTTTGGGTTCAGGAGCTACTGACGTCAGCACGGGCGTCAACTGGGGGGGGGGGGGGGGGGGGGGGGATTATCCATTCATTCATCCCCCTGGCCTGATGAATAGGTATTATGTAAGTCGCTACGCCCGTGGACGTCAGTCCTGGTTTGGTGTAGTTTTGTGATTTGGATTAGTTACCGATCGCAAGAACGAGTTTTTTTTAAATTGATGTTGATTGATGCGATTTCGTCTTTTTGCGTAACAATAATTATACGTCATGTAATATCATATCAATTTTCCTTACGTATATTAAAGGTAGTGTTGAGTATTCGTATTCCCCGAAGTGCCCCCCGATATTTTTTTGTGGGAAAATGAAAAACTGACTGTCAAATTCGAAAGAACATACAATTTTAATGACAGAATAAACTTTATTTGATCAAAATTGGTTCAGAAACGGCTGAAATATCCATAAATATATTTTTATTCAAATGTTTTTCACCGGCAATCACCGGGCGATATTTAGACTTTTTAGAAACATTTCAAAAAATGCTCGAAGACTACTTTGAAAAAAATCAGAATAGGTTTTTAAAAAGTCGTTGAATCATTATTTTAACAAACTTTAAATGCACAATTTGTATGAAAAAAGGCTAAAACCAATGATTTTTTCAAATAGCGCCCTCTTGAGTTGTAACGGCTCTTTTTGAATGATAACAGGGGTTTTACTTAGTCGTTTGTAATTGTGTATACTTTTCGAGCATGGTGAAGTTATAAATATTACTTTGTACCGTAATGGTGCAGGTTTTGGTTACTAAAGTTAAGTTTGACCAAAACTCAACTATCCCTTTAAATAAATTAAATCGAACAAATCTGTTGGTGTCGCATTAAAAATTGAAATCTATTGTAAAGTCGCAATTAATTGCAAACCAGAACGTGTGACTATAATTCGCAAAACTAAATGGTTCAAATGTTCATATGTTCTGACTTGTAATTAACTGCAACTTAACATTCGATTGCAACTCTTTTTGCAACACCCCCAGAGCTCGGGGGGGGGGGGGGGCAGTTAACAGGGCATGGAATGTTGACGAAAGCTATTTAAATGGTTGAGTTGATTTCCACCGTGGTGGAGATCACGGCTAACTTAGTGAAACGTAATGCTGACATAGCACATTTAAGATTCCGTCATTATACAGAAACAAAATTATCGCATTAATTATTCTTTAGCAATTAAACAGATGCTTACTATAACTTTTGAACTCGTGTTTGTACTCGGTTTGCGCAATTTTCAAAAGATGATACAAATGAAAATAAGGATTATTTTCCAGTGATACATGCACGCACGCAGTATAATAAATTTGTTATTATAATTGTATAACAAATGAAATACAATTTGTATCAAATACATGTAATAACAATAATAATATATATAGTGCTGATTGCTCCCCATCGTGCTTCAAGCCCGTAGCAAGGATTTTTCAAGGGGGGGGGGGGGGGGGGGGGTGGGGGTGCGTAATATACAAAAACGGGTCCGACACGATCGTGGACGATCGTGGGTCTCCACGATCGTGGGTCCCACATTTATTCCAATCGGAAATATCTATTGATATTTCTGCTGTTTCTGAACCGATTTTGATCAAATAAAGTTGGTTTTATCTTTAAAATCAGGTGCTCTTACAAATATTACACTTGGTTTGTCATTACCTCACAAATGAATTATTTCTTGAAGCGCCCTCTAAAACAAAACTAAACTATCCCTTTAAAAGAAAAACATATTTCAAAAATATCAAAGAAACGCAAAGTCATTTTTTATGTAGAACATTGCAGTTGCAGTGATTTCATGCACGTTTGCGCTTATTCTTCGCATCACAAAAACATTGAAAAACCCCACTTTTATAAATTGGTAGATTACTCCAACAATATCAACCACACACTAACGTCAGTGGGATTACATCGATTAGAAATACAGGGATTACCGGATAGACTTAACGTGTTTCCACCTTGCATCTTGGTGTTGAAACAATCCTGAATTAACTGTGTTGGATTCAGGAGTTGCTAATAACGTCAGCCCTGAATTGTCATAGTTTTATATGTAGTGATATCGATTGGTTATTGTCCCTGCCTTCAAATCAAGTTGTGACATTTTGAAATGAAATGATATCGAATTACAGATTCAATATTTAAAAATAATAAACCCACAAGTATAGTAAATGCTCTGCTCCAAGGGGATCCGTTATCTTTTAATTGACTGCCATTAATTATTTGACGTCATTTATAATTATGTCGATTTTATTGAAACATTAGCTGCTTTTTCTAATGGAAGCAATTTTTAAATAAGATATCCTTGACTCTCTTTATTTGTTTGGAACATCGATATATTGTTAAGGTTTATCGATGATTTTGACTGACATGTAAACATATAATTTCGCCGACTATATACAAAAAGTAATTTAAAATGCAAATAAAATCATATGTCGACATAGATCATTATGGACAGCTTCCAGAAAAAAGGGTATTGTGCTCACGTCAATGTCTTTTCTGTTTTAGGTATATTCAATTTTTTTGTAAAAATAGGGATTGGTTCATTATAAGCCTATTTTTAAAGCCAAATGACGTCCTACATCAACTCGAGGTAGTCTGTTCAGATGAACTATTGATACCAACGATTACGCGGCAACGCGCGAATTCGAATGACCCTAAATGAATTCGATTGAAAAAAGTGCAAAATTGAGCGGGAAAACCTATACTATACTTGTAGGTTTATTTTTAAATATTGAATGTATAATTTGATATTATTTAATTTCGAAATGTCACAAATAAAGTTGAAGACAGAGACGATAAACACTCGATATCACTACACATAAAACTATGACAATTCAGGGCTGACGTTATTAGCAACTCCTAAATCCAACAAAGTTAATTCAGGATTGTTTCAACACCAAGATGCAAGGGGAGCACACTTTGTCTTTAAGCCTATCCGGTTATCCCTGTATTTCTAATCGATGTAATCCCACTGACGTAAGTAGCTACTTGTTGGTACCAATTATAGTCATAAAAGTGGAAGAAAGTTTTCGATGTTAGTGTGATGCGAAGAATTAGCGCAAACGTAGGCTATATGAAATCCCTGCAAGTCAATGTTATATATAATATAAATCATAACTTTGCGTTTATTATTGATCTTTCTCAAAAATATTACATGAATATAGGACAAGGCATTATCTTTCAACGGGTTAAGTATATACATGTAGTTAAATAGCATAATAAGCACGATAGTATTAAGGGGAGCAATCAGAACCGATTTTTTTTTTTTTTCTCGAAACAAATATGTATTATACTGCTTGCATGTATCATTGGGAAATAATCCTTATTTTAATTGTTTTATCATATTTTGGAAATTGCGCAAACCGAGCACGAACACTAATAAACGCTAACTTGACGCATCTATTTAATTGCTAAAAATAATGAATGCGATCATTTTCTGTACAATACTGGGGATGTGTTTCACAAAGATCCTAAGTTGAACTTTACTTTATAGTTGGACTTAAAACTTATGGAAAGCTGTTTAATTTTTTTTAAATTTGTAGAAGTTCTTTAAAAAGGCATAAAATGTTGATTCAAATCATTCATATGTTCCATTATCAAGGAGATTTCATGTTCTTATATCGTACAATTCATGGAAAGTCTGAAATACTTGTATTTTGCTTTGAATATATTTTGTATTCCGAGGCTACAAATAGCTTACGATAAGTTTTAAATCCAACTTAGAGTTAAGTTCAACTTAGGATCTTTGTGAAACACCCCTGATCTCATATGAAATTATATTTGCTTAAATTTGTTATGTCAGCTCTGGGGGTGTTGCACAAAGAGTTGCAATCGATTGTTAAGTTGCAGATAATTGCAACTCAGAGCATAATTATGCTCATTTGAACCATTCAGATTTGCGAATTATAATCACATGTTTCTGACTTGCAATTAATTGCGACTTCACAATCGATTTCGATTTTGAATGCAACACACCGCAGATTTGATCAATTTAATATACGTAAGGAAAATGATATAATATTATATATTGTATAATAATTGTTTAACAAATAAGACGGAATCATGCAACATCAATTGAAAGAAATCTCGTTCAATGAACGAGTTTTGACATGCGATCGGTAACCAATCAAAATCACAAAACTATACCAGCACAGGACTGACGTCAGTAGCTCTTGAACCCAACAAAGTATAATTTTCATTGCAGGGTTTGTTCAACTCTAAGCGAGACGCAAGGTGAACACCTCAATTCTATCCGATTATCCCTGTATCTTTAATCATGTGCATTGTAACTAAACAACGATATACTCCCAATGACGTTAGTAGCTAAACAAAGATATCGTAGGATTAATATTTCTTTTGTACCAAATTAGGTGGATTGTTCTGTTGTGTTAAACTGATTCGAAGAATTAGCGCGAACGCATAATGAAATCCCCTGCCTGCAACGTACGCAAAGGTCTAATGATGACTTCGCGTGTATTTTGTATTTTCATTTCTTTAGAGAGAAAGTACACCAATCCCAGGCGCGCCGGAAGCAGTTTTGGATTGGGGGGGCAAAACCCTAAGGGGGCTCACGATTTATGTGTTTAGGGGCTCATGCCCAACCGCACTCACAGGGTTGCCAACTTTGAGCCAGAGAGTGAGACATTGCGAGGATAAAGCGACCAAGCCCGAGGGAGAGAAGTGACTGATCGGTGTGTCCCCCCCCCCCCCCCCCCTCCCACGGTAGGGAGCTTTTGCATTTTTGACTTTAAATTGTGCAATCTGGTGCATAAAAACATGATCCAACAACATAGCGTACAGCCAAAGATGAGTCCCGAGGGAGCGAAGCGACCGAGGGCTTGGGCAGAGCCAGAGGGGGAGGGTTTGGGAGGGGGTATCCCCTCCCACGGGGGAAGATTTTGCATTTATATACTTGAAATGGTGCAATCTGGTGCATAAAAACATAAACCATATGCCACATTTGTATGATCCAACATCATAGCTTACAGCCAAAAAATAAGTCACGAGGGAGCGAAGCGACCGAGGGCTGGAGCGGGGAGGGTTTGGGAGGGGGCATCCCCCTTCCACGGGGAAGATTTTGCATTTATATACTTGAAATGGTACAATCTGGTGCATAAAAACATAAACCATATGCCACATTTGTATGATCTAACATCATAGCTTACAGCCAAAATGAGTCCCGAGAGAGCGAAGCGACCGAGGGCTGGAGCAGAGCCAGAGGGGGAGGGTTTGGGAGGGGGCATCCCCCTCCCACGGGGAAGATTTTTGCATTTATATACTTGAAATGGTGCAATCTGGTGCATAAAAACATAAACCATATACCAGATTTGTATGATCCACATCATAGCTTACAGCAAAAAAATGAGTCCCGAGGGAGCGAAGCGACAGAGGGCTGGGTACAGAGCCAGAGCCAGAGGGGGAGGGTTTGGGAGGGGGTATCCCCCTCCCATGGGGAAGATTTTGCATTTATATACTTGAAATAGTGCAATTTGGTGCATAAAAACATAAACCATATGCCACATTTGTATGATCCAACATCATAGCTTACAGCCTAAAATGAGTCCCGAGGGAGCGAAGCGACCGAGGGCTGGGGCAGAGCCAGAGCCAGAGCCAGAGGGGGGAGGGTTTGGGAGGGGGTATCCCCCTCCCATGGGGAAGATTTTTGCATTTATATACTTGAAATAGTGCAATTTGGTGCACGTCACACAAACAGCCAGAGCAATAACAGCTTTCACAGGAACTACGTGGACCGGTACAGAAAAACCCACCCCAGACGTACCATACGCATGTTACACAACAAACTGAGATTATTTGTTTGCGCGCGAAGCGCGCAGCGAAAACTTTAAATGGATGTATAACTTAGTTTGTAAACGTTAGAATTGGCTGATACATGTAATTGTTTCTTTTCCTTTTTCTTTCTTTCTTTCTTTCTTTCTTTTTTTTGTTTTTTTGAGGGGGGGGGGGCTTTTTGGGGGGGCAAAAACGCGTTTTGCCCCCCCACTTTTTGGATTGGGGGGGCGGCCGCCCCCCTGCCCCCCCCCCCCCACTTCCGGCGCCTATGCACCATCCCTGTAAAGAGAAAATTGACCAATCAACTACGCCAACACAGGACTGACGTTAGTAGCTCTTGAACCCAACAAAGTATAATTTTCATTGCCGGATTTGTTCAACACCAAGCGAGACGCAAGGTGAACACCTCAAGTCTATCCGATTATCCCTGTATCTTTAATCATGTGCATTGTAACTATACAACGATAATAATCCCAATGACGTTAGTAGCTTAACAAAGATATAGTAGGATTAATATTTCTTTTGTACCAAAACTGTGTTGGACCTAACCTCTTTTGAAAAAAAACCTGAAAATTCTTTGTAAATGTTTACAACTTTCCAGAATGAATTTCATTTTTCTGTTAGCTTTACCGGATAGAGCTGCTCATAATCTATAATTAAGCTTTAAAAAATTGAATTTTGATGGAAAAATGGACCTAACCTCTTTTGCATGGAAACGAGCTCTTCATATATAAATGCAAAATCTTCTCCATGGCAGGGGGATACCCCCTCCCAAACCCTCCCTATTTGGCTCTGCCCCAGCCCTCGGTAGCTTCGCCCCTCGGGACTCATTATTGGCAATAGGCTAGGTTGTTGGATCATACATAATGTGGCATATGGTGATGTTGGAACTGTGTATGACGCTAAATATGAATACAATATTTGTGTTTGTGTTGGGGTGCATACTCATTAGTGTGTCAATTATTTGTTTTCTTCGTGAAAATATATTTACAATTTCTGGTCGATCAAATCATAACACGCTTTCTCAGAAACAGTCAATGTTAAGCCCGAATTTCCTATCTAGGTAAGCACCAGATTGCACAATTTCAAGTCCAAAAATGCAAAAGCTCCCTACCGTGGGAGGGGGGACACCCCCACACCCTCCCCCCGCTCAGTTACTTCGCTCCCTCGGGCTTGGTCGCTTCACTCGTTGCAATGTCTCACTCTCACATCTGGCTCAAAGTTGGCAGCACTGTGAGTGTGGTTTAGCATGAGCTCCATCACACACAAAATCGTGAGCCCCCATAGGTTTCCCCCCAAATCCAAAACTGCTTCCGGCCCGCCTGGTCACGACCATCTAAATGTCTAACCCCCCCCCCCCCCCCCCCCCCCCCCCCCCCCCCACTGAGAGGACTTTCAAGAAATTGTCTTGGTCTCGAAATATTTCGGCAGGTGGTCTCGGCCGCGAACAAATTGGTCTTGGTCCAGTGAACGGCAAATCATCCCCCCCCCCCAGGTGTAAGAACATGTCTACGTCACTGCTCCTATCACTTTATTAACGTTCATGAATTTGGTATCATTGGAAAGCTTGTATTCTCCCCTTTACATTGACATGACATGTGCTATGAATATTGTATCATGGAATGTGCATGACACCCGAATATGGGTCAAAGTCAAAAGTGAAATGTTGCAAAATGCATTGATATTGTCAACAATGTACCCTCCTTTTGTTGGGAGAATAAATGATGAATGAATGATGTTCAGTCGGTCATGCGTGAATGTCAGTGGCGTATTAACGTTTTCTTTGGAAGATGAAATGTGTCTTTATGATTTTGAGGTGGTGCAATAACGTTTGTGTATGTTGTTAGGAAGATGTAATGTGTTTGCTTGACTGATGGAGAAATTATCATTATGTTTGACTTTTACACAGATTATTGCAAGTTTGTCAGTTTTCCAAGTTTACACAAAATCCACCACAATTACAGTACAAACGTCACTTTCCAGTGTCCAAACAACACAATAATTCATTATTGTATTCATGACCGCTTCAAAATCATTCCATCCTCCAGGGTAATGATAATGCGCCGTTGACATCATGCATGATCGCTTCGACATCATTCAACATATCAATTACTCTCCCAATAACATGATAAATCATATTGACAATATCAATGCATTTTGCAACATTTCACTTTTGACTTTGCCCCTTATTCGGTTGTAACGCACATTATATGATAACATAATCATAACTAATGTCATGCCATTGTAAAGGGGTTAGACTAAGCTTTCTAGTGATACCAAATGTATGATCAGTAATAAAGATATAGGAGAGATATGAACGCTCAAACTTGAATTGCGGAACTTTTAGCAAAATTCTGTGTACAAATAAAACATAATGATAATGTATCAATTAGTCAATAAAACACATAACATCTTCATAACAAGATACAAAAACTGTATTGCACCACCTCAAAATCATGAAGGCACATTATTTTCATCCTTTCAAAAATATGATAAAAAGCCATTGACATTCACGCATGACCGACTGAACATCATTCAGAACACTTTATTCTCCCAACAAAAGGAGGGTACACTGTTAACAATATCAATGCATTTTGCAACATTTCACTTTTGACTTTGCCCCATATTCGGGTGTCATGCACATTCCATGATACAATATTCATAGCAAATGTCATTCCACTGTAAAGGGGAGAACACAAGCTTTCCAATGATACCAAATTCATGAACGGTAATAAAGTAATAGGAGAGATATGAACGCTCAAACCTGAATTGAGGAACTTTTTCTGAGGGGTTTATATCTAGCTCTGTACTTAAAATACTGTATTATGTGTTAAGTTGTATTCATGTTTTTATGACATTCAGATCTGTGTCTCGTGGCATAGAGATACAATCTAGTTACAATTAAGTCAGAAAATGTGCACGTTTTAAACAACCAGATTTGCGCATTAAAACACATGCATGATCTGACTTACAATTAATTTGAACTTACACTAGCTTGTATCCCTTTCTGCAATGGGCACTAGTGTAAAGTACTCAGCGTTTCTATAGTTTTATATGCGCTCTTTGTAAAAAAAAAATAAAATAAAAAATAAACCATATTCAAACTCCATATTTCTATAGAAGTATTGTACAAAAATCGATAATTGAAGGAAATCAGCAGGTCAGATTTCAGTACCATTTTCTGAATTAGTACGTTTTGCTTTTAGAAATATATACTATGGTGTATTATTCAATTGTCATGAGATCATTATGCTTAACATAGTGCTTCGATCCCTTTTTTATGAATTAAAGAAAACAGTATAAAACACATATTACATCATTTTTTTTATCTGATGCATATTATGTTTCGTTATAATGTACTAACTTGTTCGGGTCTTTGTCTGTGAGCGTGTGCATGTTTATGAGGTCATGTCCGTATGTGTATGTGTGTGCGTGTGTGTGTGCGTGAGTTTGTGTGCGTTTGTGGGTATTAGCGTGTTTGTGTGAATGTGTGTGTGTGTGCATGAGTGTGTGTTTTGCCATTTAGATACACTCACATACACTCAAATACAAACTTGTATATACAAACACACAAACACGAACTAATACATTTCATCATCATGCATTGCATTAAAACAATACTTGTTCAAACACCAAGTCTTAATAATTACTGCATCAAAAACTGTGTAAAGATGTAATATACAATAAAGAGTTGGGTAAAGTTTCATACAATTTTATTTAGATTTCAACCAGCCGTCACAGACGGAAAATATGAAGTATAAACAATAACTGTTACATGAATTAATTTATATAAAATCTATACACCTGCCGTACCAAACGGAACATTACCACATATAATTTGTTTTAAAATAATTAGTTCAATAATGTCATGGCATCTTTTTATGTAACATATTATATTATGAAGAGCTTAATTCCAAACGGCGCAAATTTACTTTTTCAACGTTGGAGTAAAGCAGGTTTCTTTGTCAAACGTTGTACATATGCCTATGGGAATATGAACATGGAACGTGCCATATAAACATAATTATTTTGATTTCGAATGTGTAATTTGTCCTAAAATGTGGATTCTAGATAATTACGTAGCTTATAAATGTACTGATATCGCTAACTAAATTTTGTTTAATGGAAAATGGATTTAGCGCATTTTGGAACTAAGCTCTTCCTTATTTATGCTGACGTACATTAAACAAATTGGGCTTTGAGGTATTTATGTTTAAACAATTATAGACACGATTGCATAATTCTTTGGCATTATTACTGTATGATCAATATAAAATGTATATCCTCTACTTGTTCTAAGCTTAAATTCATAAAATGATTACTATATAACATCAATCTTAACTACAATTGCCGTTACAGCTAACTCTTGGCATTGCAAAAAAGGAAAATGTTTGTTCTCAAAATAATGTCGTGAATTTTCCATATATAGCAGAGATTGGTTTCCGTATAATATTGTTAATTTCAAGAACGGTATAAAAATATCCGATCGTCTATAACATATAAAATACAGCAGCATTTCAGGTACACTTACTGCAATATTCATTATGCGTTTAATAAAACGATATATACGAATAGTGCATTTCAAAAGAAGCGAGTAAGACATACTAAACCATAAGAAATACAGTTTAAAATACATTTCAAAAAGTCATCTTCGCTAATCGTTTGGTTTAAAAAGAGAAATATATAGTACTGACACTCGCCAAAACATTACATACAAAGGCTAAGTATACGAAAGCTGCAAATTTGCAAACGAATTTGTTTTAATTCACTCACATCATTCAGCTAATTCATTATCATACACCTACCTACTATTATAATATACCTACTGTTTTAAAGAAGATACATGTATACCAGGCTAATTTTGAAAGTGAGTAAAGAAATATGTCTTTATGAAGGATTACATTTCAACATTTACTTCAATGTCACCACCATCTGATATCGATGGAAACTAATTTAATAACAGGAAACTAACTTTTCACATGTTATTACGATATCGACGACGACGACGATGACGGTGACGGTGCTCTACAGGTCGATTACACGATAGCTAGCCTTGAAGCCGCCCGAAGTGACCGATCCGTCTGTCCTCAACGTCAGTACCATCTGGTTGCCGAGGGAAACCAACGAACCGGCAGGCGATTCGCTTCCACACAGTCTGAAAAGGAAAACAAAAAAGGAAGAAAAAGAAAATCCAATTAATTGTTGTTGAACAGACAGGCAAGATTTAATGAATGATTGTAGTGAGAATACAATCTACAATTGAAAAAGTGAAGTATAGGACCGAACTTAATCAAAATAAAAAATTGCATAGAAAGAAATTATATTGCAATTTGTAGGTAATCTTCTTGTCTATTTTACAGCAACGTCTTTAATGCAATTCACATTTTCAAAGTTTTTAATTTTTTCATTCAACAGCCCACTTTTATTTGCTCATTTGTCATTTATAATATAATTTATATTACTTGTCAGTTTCTTCTATCTTTCAATCAATTAAAAAGAGTACATATCAAAATGCAAAATTTTGTAAAAGGATATAATTTCACATTCTACAAATACAATTGCTTTGTTCTTAAAAGTCATTTATTTAGCAACTTGGTTTTCGTATTTAAATAATACTTACTTCATGGGAACCTTGATTCCGTCTCCGAGGTCGACCTCCACCGCGTCCCAGCCGCAACTCGATTGATCCTCGAGAGAGAAGTCAAGAAGGCTGAGCTCGACTCGACGACCAGCCTCCACTTCGATGTTGTAGACACAGTTGAGGTTGTTGTCGTAGTTATCGGGATAGTTGGGCGAGGCCATGGCGCCGCTGTTGCCGTCGAAGTCTCCTCCGCAAGTCCCCACGACCTCCCCTTCGTCATCGCCTACGATAACGTAAGCGGCCCTGAAGCCTCGACCAACAACGCTGTAGTCGGAGGTGAAGGCAACCATCATCTGGTTCCCGGTCGACGTCTGAACGGGAGGGAGGTCGCTGCCGCAGAACTTCTGGCCGGAAGCACTGACATCGTCCGTTCGGACCTCGACTGCGTCGTATGCGCAGGATGCGTGGCTCTCGATCTGCAGGTCAAGGAAGGTCAGCTCGATCGTTGTCCCTGGAGCTCCCTGGAAACAAAATTTGAAAAAAATAAATATACTGTTTATTAGTTGAGATACCCTGGAACAGAACGTTGCATTTAGTGATTGCGTATTAATTATTATATAACTTTCGAGATGACTAATTATTTTTGTTTAAAAATAGGAAAGACAAACAAGGATGAAGCACGTAATTTTTTTAATTTAAGAGACTCGCTGTATATGCCCTACTTACTTCGATCAGGAAGAGGCAGTTGTGGTCGTTGTCGTAGTTGCTGGGGTAGTTTGGTGACGTAATCTCGCCCTCTCGGTCAGTGAGCCGGAACACGCATTCATCGGTCTCGTCGACGGTCTCGCAGCGATCTCCGCTGAAGCCGGAGGGGCAGACGCACACGCAGTTGGGGTCCAAGTAGCCGCCGTTCTCGCACTGCAAGTCGCTCTGGCAACCCTCGACGTCGCATTCGTAGTAGAGGTTAGCGAGTTGGATGTCGGCCATACTGAGTCCAGCTCGGTTTCCAAGACGATTCATGTCAAGTGGGTTTATGGTGGTGATGGTTGGCAGACCGTTCTTGGAGAAACCCTGCAATAAGAGAAGAAGTCAGACAATATTGCTATATTAATTTAAGGCGCTCTATTACCCTTCTATTCAGCATGTAATGACGATTCTTATGCAGTTTCTCAATAAGTAAATGCATTTTAAAAATTCGGACGGTATTGTAATTATTCATTTGATTAAAACTACAAAGTATCATCTTCGCCCCTAACATCTAATAGGCCAATGCTTTAAATAATACGTCAAGCAATTTAAAAAGAACATTGACAGTTTGTATAGCATTAATTACCAGTTTGTATAAGAACATTCAAGGGCTATTTACTTGCTATGATTACTTACATGTGATCCGTAGTGCATGACGGATCCGATGTCGTACTCGACGTCGTGTGTCTCGATCTGGCTCCAAGTATATTTACTGAACTGGTTTTCGTAGCCATCGTAGACGTTATCGAGGTGAACCGTGATGTAATCGTCTCTGTCTGGTCGGGACTGCTCGTGGTGGAAACCGATGGCGTGTCCGATTTCATGGGCGACGACTCCAAGCTAAGGGGGGAAAACACAGCGTTATAATATGAAACTACTTATATGTTATTGTTGCATTATTCTGTTATGTAAATACGATGTATTGCGGAAACGTAGTTTCAAATGAACTCAAATGACGTCACAACGGTAAGTAATTGCAAACGACACACTCAAACGGTCGCATATAATTTCACTCTTTCAGAACGTTTTTCTCAGAATTTCTTCCATGATTCTTCTTATTCACCTTCTTTCATAGCAAACATCAAATTTCTGAGGTGAAGTTTTCTCTTAGATAATGATTATTTTGTATGGAGTGACTGAACAAATAATTAGTATATACTTACAGAAGCACACCCTTCGCCGATGGAAACTGGTTGCCTCCCGTTAAAGACTCGGCCCACATAAGACCAGCACCCTTGATTTGCCTCTTTGAACAAAGACAGGTACGAGCTGTGGTCGAGTTGAGCACTGTGTGACGAGGTTTGAGGTTCGAATCGCAGACAAGTATGTTCCTCCCAGTGGTCCATGGCGGCACGGATGACTCCAGCATCGCCCACTAAAAAATGATAATTTTGATATATTATAGAACCATAAATATACACGTTTGAGGAGATAAATTATTTCAACAACTTGTTACGTCCAAAGTTTAACAATCAAGAAGATAATCATGTCTTATTATGTGTCGGAGATTCAAATGCTAAAGACTATGTCTCACTAACCAAACTTATAACGTTTAGTATAAGGCATTTATGTCAACGAGACTGTTCGAAAGGAAATATATTTGTAATCAATGGCATTATATTCAACTTTACTTTTCATTGACATGATTGATTGATTTTAATCAACTAAATATGTGTAGTCAGTTTCCTTTTTGTTTGCATTCAAATAACTATTCTTTTGAAAGAATACATGATATTCGTCTTCTTCAAAACATTTCAATTTAAATAAATGACATTGGTCTTCCACTTGCACACACATACACCAAATACACAAACAAAACGAATAATGAATTATATGCGTGAGATGAAAAAGGCGATAACTTACGGGATGAATCTTCGATGACGTAGGGTACGATGTTGAGGGGCCAGCGAGTGTTGAGGTCGGACGTCGCCTTCCGTTTCTTGCGGCCATTCTGCTGGTCATCGACGGCCGCCATGACCTCCTGGACCTGCTCGAAGGTCAGCATCATGTCTCCCTGGAAGGCTCCCGGTGAGTTCTCCTCATCCTTCGGCTCCTGGTGGGCCTCCGTTGGCATCTTCTCCACCGACACAGGTGCATCCGTTACATCCTTCTTGGGAGGGGGATTCTCCTGCAAGGAAAGAAACGCTTATCTAGTTAGTCAAATCTAGGCATACAATTATTATGTGATAGTGTTGGTGGTGGCGACGACGTTTTGTTATCATACAGATTCAAAACAAGATACAAGACTTAAAATAATAATATACAGTATAAACATTCGATTATTACATTTCAAAGAGAATCTAGTGACGAAGAAATCCGATTTCTCTCTATGCCATTCATCCGAAGAGTGGACTTCGTTCTACTCTTGCAACAATTTTGCATGGCGATATGAACAAGACTCTCTGGTCAAAATTAAATATTAAGTTTTTGGTGCAGACATATAAACAAATAAAAAGTAGGAAACTTACCATAGGTGCATCTTTCTCTGGCTCGGCTTCACGAGCCGATCTCTTCAGGGCACCTCCGCCGATCGGTCCGGCAAGGAGCACCTGGACGAACAGGGCTATCAATGCGAGTACGAAAAAAGTCTTCATATCGAAGTTGCTTTGCTTCGTTCAGATTTACTTCATTCGCGATTCTAGAATGTTGTTCAGTATTAAGTTGGTATCTCGATCTCTGATGTTTCTCTCTCCCCTTCTTGAGTCTTCTTCTTCTCTCTGGAGTCTCTCGATGATTATGAGACATCTCGGCTAAAGTTGCCATTTTTATAGAGATTTCCTTGGACTCATCACTCGGTAAATGTTTTGAAGTTTGGAAGATGACGTCTTGACCCTTTTCTCCAAATATGGAGTTCGTCATGACACTGTCGTCACTGGGGGTAAGATGCATTCAATCTACGACGATGTTACGTAATAATGGTCACCCAACCGGCCAGTTATCCCGTGTGCGGTCGTAAGGGCTTTGTCTGGACCGACACACATCTTTAGAACTTTTCGGGACAGTTTTATCGATTTGGGTTAAAATCAAAGGATTCCTACGTCATTTGATCTTTATAACAACAAACGGACATTAAACGGGGTCTAAAACTTACAATATACGTACATAGGGTTTCCCAAAGTGACTTGGACAAACATTCTCAAAACACAACGTTTAGGTAAAATAGTAACTATACAGTTAATAATAAACTTTTGTTGCCATTATGTAATAGCGTTTCATAAAAGTCACGAAAAAGTCAAAAGCAGGATGAATTTAAATAAAAAAGTAATGAAGATTTAACATATAATTCTATATTTCCTAGTAAATTTGTATTTGTATTATTATAATGCTCGCTCAACGTGAAAATGCGTTTCCTAAAATCGTTATTACATAATAGTCTAAAAGCAGGATAATTTAAAAACAAAACCATCCCTTTTCCCATATTTTCTAGTCCTAAATAAAATAGCAGAAACTTGGAGAGAGAGATAAATCATTCACAAATTAAAACCATAATTAATTCCATTTCCAAATTTAACGAAAGAAAAATGTCACAATAGTCATATTGATTTTGAGCGTAACCTTTTTTTAGAATTGTTACATTTTTTAAAGGTTTTGAAATGAGGTGACATTGGAGTCTAGATTGGCATAAAGGCACCTGCTCCTCCCTCTCCTAATAATGTGAGAAAAACAAATCATTTCATGTTTTTTATCGCATGAAAATAAGAAATTCAAGAAATACATATAGTGCGGCACCCCTGAATAAACCGAGTGCCCACCCCCCCCCCCCACCCCCGTCATAACAAAATCATGCTTTAACGTTAATCTTCAGTGTTTCCCCCTATATATATTGTTCGTAAACTCTTCGACATCCTTGCAGAGATGACATACTTTCACTTTAATAAATGAAAATACTAAAGAAACGCGAAGTCATATACTTTTGCGATTGCAGGCCGGGGATTTCATACGTTCGCGCCAATTCTTCGAATCAGACCAACAACATGTTGGTACAAAAGAATGATTATCAATACCAATCATACTTTGTGTAGCTACTAACGTCATTGGGATTTATAACATTGATCTATAATGGTTACAATACTCCTGATTAAAAATACAGGGGTAACCGGATAGACTTGAAGTGCTCACTTTGTGCTGAAACTTAATCTATTTTGTTTGGTTCATGAGTTGCTAACGTCAGTCCTGTGTTGGTATATGATCTCGATTGGTTATTTTACCTGCCCCAAATTAGTTGTGACCATAGGCGTACCCAAGGGGGGGGGGATTTGTAAAAGTCTCGAGACCACTTTTAGCGGTCTCGACCATCATAATCAATGGTCTCGGCCCCCGAATACGCAACTTAAGCAGTGGCCTCGGTCTCGTAAATTATACGGACACCCAATAGAATGGAACTCAATAACGTATACGTAATAATACAAATTCGTGAAGAAGACAGGTGGGCGGGCTGTTGAAATAAATCCAATCTCTATAATATGAGCAAAGGATGGATGCGAGCGAAAGAAGCTTTTTACATCCTAGCGCGAAAATCAAACAAACCATGATCTTTAAAGCGATCTATACGTAGTAACAATGCAAAGTGGTATTTACCATCTAACTTCACTTAGTTTGTCTGGTTTGAAGACGGTTATTATTATCCAGTAGATAATTAAACATCCGAACGCTTCATCGTAACCGTATTATCAGTATAAATATGGAGCAGGTTTCCGTTTTCCGAATTTCTCTTTCGTTATCAAGATATTTATGAATGAAGTGTTCGGATATGTAATTGTGTACTGGATAATAATAATCGTGTTCAAACTAAGTGAAATTAGTTGGTAAATACCACTTTGCATTTTCGCTCATAGCTATGTCATATGATATTCATTTACCATGGCATAGTCACATATCAAATCACAAAGTACATATTTTATCAGCCATTTATCATGTTTGGGCATGTCAACAACATTATTAGATCCCTTAAATGCCGGCAAAAGGAATATCTTGTATCCCGTTTTGCCGTTTAGACTATATAATAAAGGTAACGTGAGTTGAACATGTTTGAAACGAAAAATGAGCAAATAAAACAGGGTTTCTCCGGGATTCGAACCGAGACCTCCGGACTGCAGGGTTGCAGTCGAGTCCACAAGTTATGAGTACGAGCCCCCAACGAAATAGCATGTTCCCATTTGTTTTACATTGTGACTAGGCTCCGAGTCCGAGTCACGAGACCATCAAAAGCAGTCTCGAATCTAGACTGGCTATACAGCACTGCCGGAATGATAGACCGGTGCTCTACCAGCTGAGCTATAGAACACCTTAATTTCTTTGCTTATTTTCATTTATATTCAATCCACGAAGAATTGTTTAATAACCATGCGAGTGATACAATAGTAGTTTGAGTATCCATTTTATCACTAGCAATTTTATTAAGTACAGACAGGATTGTCGAAAAAGTAATATTTTGAAGAATTTCTAAAGATGTGTACTTCAAGCAGCAAGCAGTACCGCTAATTCATTGTATACAGTGAATGTCCATGTTTCAAAATGAAAAGAATACATAAACTATACAGGGTGGCCCAGAAATAACGGAACGGGGTATTTGCCATTGTGATAATATGTTCACTGGATAGATAATCTTTTTAAAAGAAATTCGTTATTCCGAGCACCCAAACAAAAACATTACTGTTGATGATATCAAAGTTCTTTTTAAAAGATTATCTATCCAGTGAACCTAGTCTGTATGTTTCTTTATAATGGAAAGTACCCCGTTCCGTTATTTCTGGGCCACCCTGTATACATAACATAATACATGTATCTATTCCTATTACACATCGGTTACATTTGGATGTTCATACATGCTCTATGTTTCTTTCTCTTTTAATTTGTTATCAATTTCATTCATTAACTATATACTTTTTTGATTTTTCGCTGTGAACACAAACATTCTGAAGGGATCTCCCCAAGGGGTGACGTCATACAAGAAGTTGCCATGCTCGGCGGAAGCTAATTTGAAGTTTTGTGCCAGTGTTTTGACCCTCCTACAAAGAATCTAGGTGTGTATGAATACCGTGTTGAATAGATCCTACCCTACGTATGCTGATCGATCGATGGTGACGATATACTGCGCACGTCATCGATCGCACGCATGGACAATTTTCTGATCAAATATTCGTGATTCCGCCATTATGACTTAAGTCCGGCGCAGACAGAGCCGACTCGACCTGATCCGAACCGACCCGACTGAAAGCCACAATCGGTCCGATTCAGTCTCGCCCCTAAACGCAACAACATATTGAAATTTGGCCCGATTGGCTTCCGACTGGCTTCCGACTGGCAAAATCGGAATCGTGAGGCCACGCACACAGAGACGATCCGACTGAAAACCAGTCGGATCGGGTCGAGTCGGCTCTGTCTTGCACCGGGCTTTAGAAGGAATAAGACAGTGATGCACGTCTGTCATGGCTTAGTAGGTGTCAAACATTGTGGTCCTGACATGAGGTATAACTTCCGTGTAATGATCAGTAAGAAAACGTATGCAGGCCCGCAGCCATGATTTTCAAGGGGGGGAGGGTGCGTAATTTACAAAAAAAAAGTGACCGAGACCGATCGTAGCCGAGACCGAGATATACTGCTTGAATCGTTTAAAGGGACTTAGTAACATTGTCCAAATCCTCAAAATCCACTTGGAATTCTAGCGGTTCTCCTCATACCTTGTTGTGTTCGTATTAAAAATTAAAAAATGACATGTTTCGGTTTTTCAAATTTCTCTTTCGTTAAAAAGATATTTACGATTGAAGTGTTCAGGTATTAAATTATCCAATGGATCGTCGAAACCGTGTACAAAGTCAGTGCAATGAGTTAGTGAACACCACTTTGCATTTTTGCTCATTACTCGGCCATATAAGGTCCATTTAACTTAAAACTTTCACACAATACCCAATCGACATATCAGCTAACAACAATATACACTGAATCAACCATTCATCACTTTTTGCATAATTATGTCAACAAAGTTACTAGATCCCTTTAAGCAGAGGGGTGGGGGGGGGGGGGGGGGGTCTATAACAAGACCGATCGTCGCCCGAGACCACGGGTTTAGATGGCCAATCGAGACCGATACAAAGTGGACCTTTCTGATTACGGGACCCAACGTATCCCCTGGCTACGGGCCTGATATGCAACCACGTCTCATTGAAACTTTCCCTTTTTGCAAGACAATGTCACGCTCCCTTACTAGGATCTAGTAACTTTGTTGATATGTGCCCAAAATGATGAATGGTTGATGTATATTGTTGTTATCTCATATTATGTCTACAGGGTATTGTGTGAAAATTTCAAGTAAAATGGACATTACATGGTCAAGTAATGAGCGAAAATGCAAAGTGATATTCACTTACTCACTGCACTCACTTTAACGATAAGAAACACTCCGGGGGAGTTTTTCTTATCTCTATACTTCGATCGTACATATCTTTGTAACGAAAGGGAAATTTGAAAAACCGAAACCTGTCACATAATTGTAAAATTTTATTTTGAGGATTTGGACAATGTTACTAAGTCCCTTTAAGGGAATCTAGCAACATTGTCAAACTCGTCAATTTTTTACTTAGAACTCTAGCGGTTACCACACACCTCGTTGCATTTTGTGTTCCCAATAGAAGCATGGAACATGTTTCGGTCTTCTTAATTTCTTGTTTGTTATACAAATATTTATGATTGAAACTTTTATTTTGAAAGTCTCTCTGGGTTTAAACTGATTTTTTCCTTCTTCAACTTCATGTCAAAGGAGGGCGCCCTTATAGTCGACAAGATTCGTGCTTCTTATGGGTGTTACCCGTTACATTGTAACTGTACAAATTTGTATCAGATCTTTTTCCTGAAATAAACGTTGAATTTAATTAAAAACTGTGTACTAAGTGAATGCAACGAGTAGGCAAATATCACTTTAAATTTTCGCTCATTACTCGGTCATATACTATCCATTTAGCATGGCAATTTCACGCATCATTCAGTTGTCATACCGTATCGGATCACATAAATTATATATGCACATTTTATTAACACTTTGTTAGCTTTTGCATATGTCAGCAAAGTAACAATATATTAAGTTGATAATTGTAATCAAATCAGAGCTAAAATAACGAATTCCGTACGTAAGCGAACAGCAATTAAGTGCGATCTGCAATTATTATTATTAACAGAAAATTATGACAATTTTTGAATAGCAATTAAACATGTTCCTCAAAGTTACTATTCAATCCATCACTTTTAAAGGGATCTAGTAACTTTGTTGACATGTGCAAAAAGTGATAAATGGTTGGTACAATGTATATTGTTGTTATCTGATATGTCCACTGGGTGTTGTATGAACATTCAAGTTAAATAGACATTATACGGCCGAGTAATGAGCAAACATGCAAAGTGATATTCACTAACTCATTGCACTTACTTTGTACACGGTTCTCGCGATCCACTGGATTATTTAGCATCTTAACTGCACTTCAATCGTAAATATCTTTTAAAAGAAAGGGAAATTTGAAAAACCAAAACCTGTCCCATGCCTTTTTTGTTAATACGAATACAACAAGGTATGAGGGAACCGCTAGAATTCCAAATGGATTTTGAGGATTTGGACAATGTTACTTAGTCACTTTAAGTGTCCCCTTTCGTGTCTTTATTTTCTTTGAAATCTGATGAATCGGGAGAGCATTATGCTAAATATTATTTTGTTTCGAACGAATGAATGTGGTGCCGATTACTCCTTGATATCATCGTATACGTACTTCATGTATCTGTTTTTATCCTCTGAAAGTTGATATGATATTTTCTCTATTTCTGTAAATAAAAATTATGTTATGCGAAAAGTTCAGTCTTATAAACCAATACATTCATTTTTTCAACTTTAGATAAGACTTCCATTTATATGAAATAATGTCTTAAAATTATAATTTACTTCAAAATGAAGTTTTGAATATATCTGATTAAACCTGTCACTATTTTCCTAATTATTTATTTAAATTGTTCTATCAGCAGCTTTGACGCAATTATCCTGAATTCTTAAACATATTTTGTATTGGTCAATTCATGTATTAAAACCTTTTACGTGTTTCCACAAAATATCGTGTCAAAACTTTAGGCAACAAAGTATCCACGTCATTGATTCAATGCATATGCATCAATCGTTTTGTTACGATAAGTCTTTTTTCAAAACCCCTCCGGAAACCCCCGATGTATGTGTACAGTGGTCCCCCTTTTTGTCTCTTTCATGTTCGTCTTGTATACACGTAATGTCCATTTTGAAAAACCCTAATCAATCATGTCAATACAGTTGTAAAAGTCGGTAAACTTAAAGTTCTAAAAATGTGCGTCGGTCCAGACAAAGCCTTTACGACCGCACACGGGATAAGTGGCCGGTTGGGTGACCATTGTTACGTAACATCTTCGGAGAATGAATTGCATCTTGCCCCCAGTGACGACAGTGTCGTGACGAACTCCATATTTGGAGAAAAGGAGAAGATCGTCGAGACGTCATCCGCCAGACTTCAAAATATTTACCAAGTGATGAGTCCATGAAAATCTCTATAAAAATGGCAACTTCTGATGAGATGTCTCATAATCATCGACAGACTTCTAAGAGAAGAAGAAGACTCAAGAAGAGCAGAGAGATACTTCGGGAAGAGAATTTCAAGAAACATCATAGATCGAGATACCAACCGAATACTGAACAGTAGTCTAGAATCGCACTTAAATTAACTCTGATAGAAATAATTCAGCTTCGATATGAAGACGTTATTCGTACTCGCATTGATAGCCCTGTTCGTCCAGGGGCTCCTAGCCGGACCGATCGGCGGAGGTGCCCTGAGGAGATCGGCTCGTAAAGCCGAGCCAGAGAAAGATGCACCTGTGGTAAGTTTTCTATAGTAATTATTTTGTCTTAAATGCCAGCTATATAAATATCATGCTTATTAACTTTTGTCAGTTCAAAGAACTTCATTAACTCTCAATCGCCAGCGAGTCTGGTCCATATCGCCATGCAACATTATTACAACTGTACAGGGGCCAAAATATAGTCCACAATTAGGGATGAATGGCCTATGGAGATATCAGATTTCTTCGTCACCATAATCATTCTCTTTGAAATTGAATAATCGAATGCCTGCCCTAAATTATTCGAAGGCATGTTTCTTGTTTTGAGTCTGTATTATAAAACTACTATCACCAACAGCAACATAATATTTATGTACCGTATATGACTAGATTTGACTAACTTGGTTAATATGTTTCTGTCCTTGCAGGAAAATCCCCCTCCCAAGAAGGACGTAACGGATGCACCTGTGTCGGTGGAGAAGATGCCAACGGAGGCCCACCAGGAGCCGAAGGATGAGGAGAACTCACCGGGAGCCTTCCAGGGAGACATGATGCTGACCTTCGAACAGGTCCAAGAGGTCATGCTGGCCATCGATGATCAGCAGAATGGCCGCAAGAAACGGAAGGCGACGTCCGACCTCAACACTCGCTGGCCCCTCAACATTGTACCCTACGTCATCGAAGATTCCTCCCGTAAGTTATCGATGTTTGTTTAAGGTTTATTTCTCTGGCACAGTTGATCATGTTTTTTTCTGGAAGTTCATATCTATTTCTTTATTACAAACACAAACTTTGTTAATTACAAAGTTTAAATGATGTCGATCCTGACAAGTGATTATTTAATTTGTTTAGTTTGGCTAGTTTCGCATAAATTTGAAGTTTAAACGCCAACAAATTATTAAACGTGGTTTTTAAATTATTGCACTGGATCAATCACTGTCCTGAAAAAATCTCTCTAAACATGTACTAATGGCTCTATACATATCCAAATTATCACTCTCAGTGGGCGATGCTGGAGTCATCCGTGCCGCCATGGACCACTGGGAGGAGCATACCTGCCTGCGATTCGAACCTCAAACCTCATCACACAGTACTCAACTCGGACACAGCTCGTACCTATCTTTCTTCAATGAGGAAAATCAAGGCTGTTGGTCTTATGTGGGGCGAGTCTTTGACGGGAGGCAACTGGTTTCCATCGGACAAGGGTGCGCATCTGTAAGTATACCATAATATACGAATTATGTGTGCAGTCACTTTTTAAATACAAATAATGATTATTATAGAATAAATCACACCAGAAATTCGATTGTTCGTATGAAAGAAGGTTGAGTAAGAAGTATCATGAGCTTTTAGTTGCAAACACAAACAAATTAAAAACATTAAAGATCGACTGAACTTTGTTCCGATTGTGTGTAACCGTTGTAACGTTATTTGCGAATTTGAATCTCATTAAAAAACATCTTCACAATACACGGTTTGTAAATAATAGAATGATGCAGCAAAAGCAAAATTTTAGTTTTATATTTTAACGTTGTGTTTGTTTTTGTTATTTTCCCCGTAGCTCGGAGTCGTCGCCCACGAAATCGGACACGCCATCGGTTTTCACCACGAGCAGTCTCGACCAGACAGAGACGATTACATCACGGTTCACCTCGAGAACGTCTACGATGGCTACGAAAGCCAGTTCAGTAAATATACTTGGAGCCAGATCGAGACACACGACGTCGAATACGACATTGGATCCGTCATGCACTACGGATCACATGTAAGTAATTGTAGCAAGTAAATGATCATCGAATGTTATTATGGCAACTGGTTAATATAACGTGTAATTAACGCTATACAAACTGTCAATGTTCTTTGTTAATTGCTTGACGTATTAATTAATGCATTGGCCTATTTGATGTTAGGGGCGAAGATGATACTATCGTCTTTCCTATTTCAGTTTCATGTCTATTTGAAGTTTTAATCAAATTAAATAATTACAATACCATCATAATGTTTTTAATGTATTGAAAAACTGGCCAAGAATCGTCATACATTAGTGTAAGATTAGTATTTATGATGTTCAAACGTTCGCATTATTCACGTTCTATTCACTGTTATACTTGTTGATTTGTTACCATTCTGTTATCAACCACTGGAGTCGGGAGGAAGGCTTTTAGCCACAGTTATTCAATTAGCTTTTTCCAAGCCCTTGCATTCCAGTGGGTGCAATTTCCTTACTTTGTACACTTTTCTTGTGTATTTAATTAGCCGAATAAAATAATAATACTACGAATAATAAAGAGAATCGTCATAGAGTGACTTAAATTGATATAGCAATTTTGTCTGACTTCTTCTGTTATTGCAGGGTTTCTCCAAGAACGGTCTGCCAACCATCACCACCATAAACCCACTTGACATGAATCGTCTTGGAAACCGAGCTGGACTTAGTATGGCCGACATCCAACTGGCTAACCTCTACTACGAATGCGACGTCGAGGGTTGCCAGAGCGACTTGCAGTGCGAGAACGGCGGCTACTTGGACCCCAACTGCGTATGCGTCTGCCCCTCCGGCTTCAGCGGAGATCGCTGCGAGACCGTTGACGAGACCGATGAATGCGTGTTCCGGCTCACTGACCGAGAGGGCGAGATTACGTCACCAAACTACCCCAGCAACTACGACAACAATCACAACTGTCTCTTCCTGATCGAAGTAAGTAACTTAGGCCATATTATTATGTCTCTTAAATAAATAGTTCTTTAAATGCTCCATTCTTTTCGAAATTATTTAAAAAATAATATTCCATCATCTCGATTAAGTAATTAAACGATTTAACTTACTGTTCGAATCTCAACTAATAAACGGTTTATTATGTTTTTGTTTTTTCCAGGGAGCTCCAGGAGCAACGATCGAACTAACCTTCCTTGAAATGGACATCGAAAGCCATACATCGTGCGCATACGACGCAGTCGAGGTCCGAACGGACGATGTCAGTGATTCTGGCCAGAAGTTCTGCGGCAGCGACCTCCCTCCCGTTCAGACGTCGACCGGGAACCAGATGATGGTCGCCTTCACCTCCGACTACAGCGTTGTTGGTCGAGGCTTCAGGGCTTCTTACGTCATCGTAGGCGACGACGAAGGGGAGGTCGTGGGGACTTGCGGAGGAGACTTCGACGGCAGCAGCGGCGCCATGGCCTCGCCCAACTATCCCGACAACTACGACGACAACCTGAACTGCGTCTACAACATCGAAGTGGAGGCCGGTCGTCGAGTCGAGCTCAGTATTCTTGACTTCTCTATCGAAGATCAATCGAGTTGCGGCTGGGACGCGCTGGAGGTCGATCTCGGAGACGGAATCAAGGTTCCAATGAAGTGAGTATTTTTATGATTATATTATAATGGGGTTAACCGTTAAGTTGATTCAACGTTAAACGTCGAATCTTTTCTTGGGAGATCATGAAAACTCTCGAATGTAACTTTGGAGTTCATATTTTATTTCATTTTTAAGGGGTGGGGTAGACGTTAAATAAAAGTTTCTTAAACTTTGAATATGGTTAAAATGTTGGTACAAAACTTAATTTAATTTACCTCTTTTGGCCCTTTTAACAATCTTTCTTAGCTTTATATCTTGAACATTTATGAACAAATACCAATTAATATAATATTCTTTTTATTTTCATTTTTAGACTGTGTGGAAGCGAATCGCCTGCCGGTTCTTTGGTGTCCCTCGGCAACCAGATGGTACTGACGTTGCGGACAGACGGGTCGGTCAATGCGGGCGGTTTCAAGGCTAACTATATTGCAATCGACCTGTAGTACATCGTCATCTACGTCATCGTCGCCCTCGCTGTAATGTATCGTAATGAATATCTAAGGTTATATGTGTAGGTTGATGTAGATGGTGCGATGGTGCGATGGGCCCCTTCAAGGCTAGCTATCGTGTAACAAAAATGCACGATAGATAGTAAACTTCTTTTCGTGCGATTATGTCGAACATAAGCATTATTAAAATATATTACTTCCGTGTGAAGGATTGTTGCAAGAAAATAATCCTTGAGGTAAAATGGTTTTGTCCCCAAACTGAAATGCAACAGAGCGAAGAAAACTAGGCGCATTATTACAGAATGAATTTCTCTGATATTTTAGTGTTTAATTTTCCCAGAATTGCCGTTGTATTTAAATTCCTCTGAAGATGACAATCTAACGCAGGGGTGTCGATCCGTTTTTGAGATTGGGGGGGCGAAATTTGAAAAATTTTCCAGAGTGACCACTGAGAGAGCTAAAAGCCCCACATTGGCATGCCCGGAAGTTTTATTATGCGCTCATTGAAAGTGTCTTGATGGCTCGAAGACCTGACTTTGGGGGGCACCCACATTTGGGGACAATAATGGGGGTCCAGGGGGCGGAGCCCCCGGAAGCTTTTAGATTTCAGACATTTGCTCCTAGCATGGGTGTTAAAATTGTATAAAATAGTGAACCTACTCATAACGTATTTTTAAAGGGCATAGCGAGGAAAAGACTGAGCCTTGCATGAGATGGATCCACGTGATCATGTATACTATAGAGCCATCGATATAGTCTAGGGCATTGGGCTCCCATGAAACTAAGCAAGGGCGTCAACAATTTCTCAAAAGTGTAGGGGAGACATTGCGAGGAAGCAAAGCGACCGAACGGGGGAGGGTGTGGGAGGGGGTGTCCCCCTCCCACAGTAGGGAGCTTTTGTATGTTTGGGCGTGAAATTGTGCGATTTGGTGCACACCTGAGACAGAAATTTCACGTAATATGAAGTATATAGGTATGGAACCAAACATACATAATGACAAAGGGAGGGGGACAATCTGCTCCTTTTTCAAATGTGGGGGGACATGATATTCCAATTTGATTTGCGTTCAGCGCATATGTACCGAGATTATTTTATTTTCTGTGACGGTGTGCTATCTATAGATGGGGGTTTAATAAACTTCGTTTGAGGTGTGCGTTTGAGAAATTACGCTGCCCACCACATTTCAAAAGGTGAGTTCCCGCAACCCAAATGAAACTTGCAATATGAGAAACTGTATGCGCGCGAAGCGCGCGGCAAAAAAGAGATTTACAGTCCTTTTCAAACTAAAAAACGGCTATTTTTAAGATTAATTATTGATAAATGTGTCTTTCCCCTCTTTGGCATTATATCACTCGATTTTTTTCTTCCTTATTTTCGGAATTATTGGGGGGGCGAAATGATATGTTCGCCCCCCCAATATTTTCATTGGGGGGGCGACCGCCCCCCCTGCCCCCCCAGGATCGACACCCCTGATCTAACGTAATTCCAACGTTCTCAACGAACGATTGATAATTGGACAGTATTAACATCAATGATTAATACGCCATTCGTGTTCATATATTAGTATGAGAAACGATATTGTATTTCGTTCAATAATGCCAAAGACTAATGCTATTGTAAGATATAAGAATAATTCATTATGGTTATGATCATAAAGTAAAGTATAATTGATTGGCATGTTTTTTTTAAGTAAAAGACTTGGCCCCGTTGCAGAAAGAGATACAATCGAGTGTAAGTCGGAAACTTTACGCCTCTAACCAATCAGGGATGCTCAATTAGTCACATGATCTGACTTGCAATTAATTACATCTTTTCAATCGATTGTATCTCTTTCTATAACGGGGCTATATATTCCACATGCAATGCCATTAATGCATATTACTAAGTAATAAGACCTCGACGCCATTTTGATATTTCTGAATTGTATAACTCTATATAGATACATATCAGTTTATTTGACAATAATTAGTTGTATTTTCTTTATACTGAACGTGAATGTATATATTCAAAGAAACCATTTCCGTCTGGTACGGCTGGCATTAACACGTGTTCTTACATAGTTTGTTTTTTATTATATATTTAAATCAAGAAAACTCTGCCGAAAAGCTAGGTTTTATACGACTCTCATAATATTTGAATTGTTACATTTTGAAAAGAATTCTCCGTCTGTGACGGCTGGTTGAAAACAGAATTAATAGAAATATATATCCAGTTTTATACTTGAATATTTACTTGAATATTGTTTGTTTAATTTGGTTGTTGGTGTTAAACTTGTTCTGAGGTACAAGACAACGAAGTGAGTTTGATTATTGTGTTCATTGAAATACATGCACGAAATTGTGTGTTTGTAATCCGTGTAAATGTGTGTGCATGTTACAGTGTGTTTGTGCGCGTGTGCATGTGTGCATACGGTATTGTGTGTGCCGTGTGTCTGTGTGTGTTTGTGTATGCGTGTGTGTATGCGAGTGTGTTTGTGTGTGTGTGTGTGTGTGTGTGTGTGTGTGTGTGTGTGTGTTTGCGTGCGTTTGTGTGTGTGTGTATGCGTGTGTGCGTGAGTAGGTATGTTTGCATATATATGCCATGCGATGGAGCACTTATTAATATGTATTTTATAGGTATGATGTACATTATTTCATTGTATGTGCGTGTGTTTGTGAGGGTGTGTTTGCTTCAAGTTTATTTCCACATGTATAACACAAAAAAACAATGTTAAGTGCAAGATATATACAGTGAAATATGTACAAAGAGCATGTATAAAGGCATATAGTAAAATTAGGAATCAGGTCACAGGTCACAATATCTATAATGTTATTCATGTTAATGTGTGTGGGGTGGGGGGGGGGGGGGGTGACAAAGGACATCAATTAATAAAGGTTTTTTTCCAAGAATAAGACATTTCAAATAAACATGCTCATAAAATAATGTAAGGTATACATAAAACGATACAAATAACAATTATAAAACAGGACAGGGCTTTATTACTACGATACATAAAAACAAGAGGCAAATTATACACTATATTATAATCTATAATGCTATTGTAAGTTTTGCCAATAATGTTTCCATTTTCTATTTTCTCTTAAAAGATGTGGGTGATGGGCATTTTCCGTTCACTTCGTTTGATAATTAATTCCAAGTTCTTGGTCCAGCAAAAGTAATAATTGTTCTTGAAAATTCATACATAAAATAAGGCATGTACAAATTATAAGGCTTACGAGTTTCTTATCTTGGAATATTTCTATTTTCTTTTAAATTATTAGTAATCTAAAAATGTAGGCGCGTGCGTTTGTGTATAAGGAGCTTTTCCGATCTGTCAAACCGTCGTGCATTTCACGAAGTGACACATACCCCGAAAATCGCGTAAAAATTTTAGTTTTAGTCACATTTAGCATCTATGGACTATGGTCTACCTTTTAGCCAACTTTTAGATTTTAATTCTGCTTAATTACTGAAATAATTAAATTTACCTAGCGGCACGAGCCCGAAAAAGTCGAATCGTGAATTCCATGAAGTAACACACGCGTTAGCGCGCATGCGCGAACATCGCGCGTGCCAGTTCGTGAAATTTCGACTCGAGCGTCGCTGAGTTTCACGAAGTGACATATAACCCCCAAAATCGTATCTTATGTCATATATTGAGTTTTATTCATGTTAGACACCTATAATTAATTCATGGCCTACCATTTGGCCAATTTGTAGAATCTAATTGTGCTTAATTAATAGCAAAAGTAAGGTTATCTCTGAGCGGAAAGTAAAGTTTAAGACCACCCTTCCAAAATGCAATAAATAAATCTTATGTCATATATTGAGTTTTATTCATGTTGGACACCTATAATTAATTCATGGCCTACCATTTGGCCAATTTGTAGAATATAATTCTGCTTAATTAATAGCAAAAGTAAGGTTATCTCTAGGCGGCACGTCGGCATACACGAACCCCAAAAGTCAAATCGAGAATTTCACGAACTGTACTGACACGTACAATCAGTCCTGTCAGATTGCGCATGCGTACATGCGTATACTATTGTGCGCGGTACTACGGTTCGTGAAAGCGTCGCAAAGAATATTACGAAGTGATACATACCCGAAAATCGTATCTAATGTCATATATTGAGTTTCTTTTTAGTTTTATTCAATCTTAGCATCTGTAATTCAGCCATAGTCAAACATTCAAGTTCAAGTTCAAGTTCAGTTTATTTAACACTTCATAAAAACAACAAATTGACAAGGTAAGAACAAAAGAAAATCAAGGAATACAAGTTCTACATATACAAAGTATACAAAATACGGACAAAATTATAAAGTGTAAGGAGTCGGTAGAAAGGCTGTAATTGCCTTATGTAAAAACCGACCCCAGTAAAGCAAAGTAACGTACATATACAAACGATACATCTAGGTAAATATACAATACTTTAAGCCCCTTGTCTTGATGGGGTATATAATGTAATGCACGTTATAAAATATCCATAATTATTCAAGCATAATACTCACACATACTCACACACACACACACACACACACACACACACACACACACACACACACACACAACACAAAACCTGACGTGCTGATTGTAAGAAATTAAAAATATAAATACAGCAAAATGTAAAATATCATACGAAATTCATGATTGCACAGAAATATTTACTAAGTAACAAGCGTTTATACGAAAGTTTAAAAGCATTCAATGTTCTAATTGTCTTCACAAATAAGGGCATATCATTCCACAGTTTTGATCCTTGGAAAAATATTGATTTTTTATACGAGGATGTTCGTATCTGGGGTAAATGAAAATTTGTAGAATTTCTTGTATTATAGTTATGAAAAGCATTATTTAACTCATAATAGCTTAATAAAGTTATAGGGAGCATTTTATTATTACATAAAAACATGTGTATTGCACTTTGTAGTAAATAAATATCATATTTGAAGATTTGAATTCTGCTCAATTATGGAAAAAATCAACGGCACGTACCAAGAAAGTCCAACTGGGAATTTCACGAAGTGACACATCGCGTGCCAGATCGCGCGTTCGATGTTTTCACGAAGTTACACACATTTTTGAAGCCTCTCTGTGTTTTCATCTATCTGTCAGATTATTATTAGACACGACATGAACGGGTGAATTCTCTTCTTTCTTTTCATGTGCAATTCTTAATATTACAATAAGTTATTCATCCCGAATTCGCTGTTTGAAAATTCCGAAACCTTTATTTGCGTTTTATTCAAAATGTGGTTTCGTGCTTATGCGCACGTGTACATGTGTCACTTCGTGAAATGCGCGACGATTATTTAACGGACTAAGGAAAACCCTGAATACGGTATATAACATCATTTATTCTTCTTTGTATAAAGTCAGTGTATTGAACACTTTCGTGAAATCAAGGATGTTGATTGATGAAGGAAATAAATGTTTAAAAATGGAGACAATAACTTCTGTAAAGTTGACATACTAATCGGGACGATGACTTTATTTGGATAATATTCGTATAATGGATGTGGTGTGGCAAGATCGGTAGAGCGCGCGCTTTCAGATCTCGAGATCCCGGGTTCGAACCCAGCCCACTCCGTTTGTCCTTCGGCAAGACAATTAATCCACATTGCTGCTCTCTACCCAGGAGTATAAATGGGTACTTGGTCGGGTGTTAATTAGCCTTCAGCACCCGGTGGGTAGCTGGGCTAGTATGCTCCCCAGGGAGTTGAGATGGTGCGCAAGATAATTGTGCGGGTTTGACTTGTACCTGATGACCAAGGGTAATAATAATGCGCTTAGAAACATCCGTATTAAGCGCCTAATACATGTTGTGTATTATTATTATTATGTATTAATAACCGCAAAATCAGAGGGAACAAACATCCATTAATAACTAATTTTTCCAATAATCATGACAATGAAATAAATAGGTTACGTTTATTCTTTACATTATGATCGGAGTACAAAACTTGTTGTCATGTGCAAATAAGTTTTTTTATGGATGGGTGATTTTTTATAATCATATAAATATCCTTTCCTTCTTCCCTTCTGCGAAAATGTGTCTAATGGATTTTAATCTGGCTAAGATTGAAGCGGACATTTTTATTGTTATTATTTCAAAGAGGATTTTCCCTGTATATATTTCTGTTTTTCATATTATTCTATCATTTTGATTGATTGCCAATCTCTCTAAAAAACCCAGCAAAATCATTATCATCATCATCATCATCATCATCAAAGTTATGCGTTTTGAGTTATGAGCAAAATAATAAAATCATTATTGCAGTTCGTTTTAAAATATAATATCTTTGTTGTCCGCAAGTGTTCATTTCTTATGTCCGGTTCATGAGGTTTTTAACAATGATTATTTTGGTATCTATTTGATTGATTGATTTTTAAGATAAAGCATGAACAACCAGGACCGTCTCTATAAAAATGGCAATTTCGACCGAGATGTCTCATAATCATCGAGCTACTCCAGAGAGAAGGACAAGACCCAAGAAGAGGAGAGAGACGCTGTTCCTGAAAGAGAGATTCGAAAATCGGCAGAGATCAAACCATCAACTAGATACATTCATTAAACAGCTCAAAATATTATTATTCATACTCCGATTCCAGTATGAAGTCGATATTCGTACTCGCACTGATAGCCCTGTTCGCTCAGGGGCTCCTGGCTGGACCGATCGGCGGAGGCGCTCTCAACGGATCGGCTAACAGTAATACAACCGAGAAAGCTGCACCCGTGGTAAGCCAATTGATACAAACAACGTTTGAAACTTAAATTTTAAAAATTCTTTGAACACTGAGAACAAAATCAATAATAGCAACAAATAATACCATAATCAGTCAGTAGGAGAGCAAAGCGACAGAGCCGTGATTGTTGTGGCATAGTGATGTATTATTTGTATTTGTGGATATAGACAACGGTTTATAAGAGGTCTAGAAACGCGTAACATTGACATGTTACACTTTAATTCATGCAGAAAGTGCATCAGCTATTTTATTCATGAAACCATAATTTTAATTTTAATTCAAATCGAATTTTTTTTGGCAGGAGGATATTCCCGAGAAGGAGGGGAAGTCGATGGAGGGACTCAAGGAGCCGAAGGATGAGGAGGACACACCAGGATCCTTCCAGGGAGACATGATGCTGACTCCTGAACAACGCCAGGAAGTCATGGAGGCCATCGACGACCAAAAGACAGGTCGTACGAAGCGGAAGGCGACGTCGATCACCACCGCCCGCTGGCCCCTCAACATCGTCCCATATGTCATCACACAGTCATCCCGTAAGAAACTTTTCATTTATTTGTATTTATTGTTTTACCCTATTTCATTACACTGATCAATATCCATACAAATGATATTTTTTAATTCTTAGGGTACATGCATAATACTATGAACTTTTATTTTAAAAACTACCCGAAGTATGCCAAGCGCACAATTCTTCTGGCTGGAAATCGAAATGAAATTATTGTATACGTACATAAGTAAATTAGTATTGTGTCTAGAATTAGGTTGTGTTAGTAGTAATCACAATATGATATTTGTTGGTGTTGGACTTGTTTTAATATACAATTTTGTACATGTTTTCTAGTTTCGTGACTCGACTTTCATCGAATTCTTTGACCGATTATTAAAATACTAATACAAATGTTTAAAGGGGTAGTTTAGTTTTGGTAGAAAGGGCGCTGCTCATCACAATTTGTTTGTGAGGTAATGAAAATCTGAGTGTCGAATTTGAGAGAACATGCAATTTTAATGGCAGAATAAACTTTATTTGGTCAAAATCGACCCAGAAACGGCTGAAATATCAATAAATATATCTGATCAAATAATTATTTGGGGCCCAAAAAAATGCTTGCACTTTTTCAAAAATTTTCAAAAGCGTTTTTTAAATAGTTGTTGTTGATCTCTCTATTTAATCATTGTTTCAATAAAACATCACATGCATAATGTTGTATAAAAATTGTTGAAACCAATGCCTTTTTAGAAAGCGCCCTCTTATGTTTTAATGGCTCTTTTTGAATGATAACGGGCTTTTTACTTAGTTGTTTGTAATTTTGTATACATTTCGAGCATGGTGGAGTTATAACTATTAGTTTATAATGTTACTGTCCAGGTTTGGTTACTAAAGTTCAGCCTTACCAAAACTGTACCAAAAAGTATTTGAAATGTTTGTTTCGTCATGTCATGAATTCGATGACAACGCCATTTTCAATCACAACTACTTTTCATCCTCATTCTTCATTACATAGAGGCCGATAGCAGCATCATTCGCGCAGCCATGGACCACTGGGAGGAGCATACCTGTCTGCGATTCGAACCTCAAACCTCGTTACACAGTGCTCAACTCGGACACAACTCGTACGTGTCTTTCTTTCAGGGTGGAGGATGTTGGTCTTACATCGGACGGCTTGTTCAGAATAACGGGGCGCAGAGTATATCTATCGGAGATGGATGTGCCACTGTGAGTATTTCTGCAACCTTATCCCATTCTTGTATAATTTCAAAAAAGTTGGCTTGTTTTTTAGGTTGCAAAATCCACTGTTCAAATAATTGTTGCGTTTTTTCAGTTCTTTTATAATTTAAAGCGAGTTCGTAGATAAATATTACCAAGTACTTTAAAGACAAAGTATGAAACATCACTGTGATTATCTGTGTGTCTCTTTTCAATTCTATCAAATTGAGTTTGTTCGTCAACTGCGTGTACTTTTGGCACAGTATCAACAACAAAATGTTTAGCTAAATTGATAATCAATTTCCTCAAACTTATAATTATCTACAATCCTTGGTTTTTAATACACCTGTCAGTTGAAGCAGTTTACGCTTGGGAATATATACACACATGTATACTGGGATAGTATATCCATGTATAGCTTCATCCAGTGACATCTGGGTTGTCATTATCACAAATGCGTTAAAAGCTATGGAAGACGGCGTAACATGCTGGATTATATAAAATATAATATGGAATGTTTTAAATACATGTAAAACGACCATTCTTTGCCATCGCTTTTCTCCTGTTATAGCTCGGCATCGTCGCACACGAAATCGGGCACGCCATCGGTTTCCACCACGAGCAGTCACGACCAGACAGAGACGATCACATCATCGTTCACACCGAGAACATCCTCGTAGGCCGTGAAAGAAATTTCGAGAAATATTCTACGAGCCAGATCGAGACACACGACGTCGGGTACGACGTCGGATCGCTCATGCACTACGGAGCATACGTAAGTTGTATTGATATTGATTTGATTGTGTCACAGGTATTATGCCTATACATAATTGCTTACACGATATGTTACATGATGAACTAGCTCTCAAAACTTTGTATTAATTCCGACATTTCCGAGTTCAAGTAATCAAGACGTACGGTGGGGGGGGGGGGGGGGGGGGGGGCTAGGTGGGCTGCAGTGGGCTTAGACAGAAATAACCGTCTCTTCATGGGATTTATTATAATGGGATGATTATAGTGTAAACAATCCGATATATAATAAATCCCATGAAATGACGGTTATTTCTGTCTAACATTGGGCTGCAACCCAGGGGTGGCACTGGGTGGGCTGCAGCCCTCGGATATATATTTTTTTTTAATATGGGGGGGGGGGGGGATGCCTCGAATTCGGGCAAAACCATGTCATATTTGGGCAAAATCATGTCATATTCGGGAAAATAATGACATATAATTCGGACAAAGTTTACTCATGTCATATTCGGGCAAACTCATGTCAAATTCAGGTATGGTGTTATTTTAAGGCAATATAACGTCGTTTTGGGGGTAAAACCGTGTCATATGACATATTCGAACAACTCATGTCTTACTCGACATGTCTTATTCGGGCAAACACATTTAGGTATGAAATGATGCTATTTTAGTACAATATATCGTCGTTTCCGATAAAACCGTGTAATATTCGGGCAAAATCATGTAATTATCTAACTTCATCATCAACATTAACATCATCTCATCAACATCAACATCATCAACCACATACCGTATTCAACATCTAAGTGGTGAAAACCTTCTTTCTGTTGCTTGTCGAGTGAAAACGGGAGGGATTTTATTCAGGCATAAGACAAAATGTGCCTCTATAACCTATAACCTTGTTCCGTGTTAAGGGGTACACATTCGCCATAGAACCCAGCTAAACGGCTTCGTACTCTTTCGTCTCCTTCTATCAGGCTTTCACCAATAACGGTCAAGCGACCATCACTACTCTGGACCCCATGGACATGTCACGCCTTGGAAACAGAGCTGGACTGAGTATGGCCGACATCGAACTCGCTAACCTCTACTACGAATGCGTCGTCGAGGGCTGCCCGAGCGACTTGCAGTGCGAGAAATGGCGGCAACTTGGACCCCAACTGCGTGTGCGTCTGCCCCTTCGGCTTCAGCGGAGATCGCTGCGAGGCCGATGAATGCGCGTTCCTGCTCACTGACCGAGAGGGCGAGATTACGTCACCAAACTACCCCAGCAACTACGATAACCACAACGCGTGTACTTACAGAATCGAGGTTAGTATAATGAGATTCGTCTCCCTACGGAATTTTGATCTCTCAGTTAATTTTCAAAAAATTATGTCATAGAGCAGTTTTTCCTAATGAGCACTACGTTCTTAATACCGTGCTCATTTATGGTAGGCCGAAATCAAAATCAACAAAATCATTATGTTATCATAGCACCAACTACATGTATAATGATAATGTAGCAAATTGACTGCCGAAAACTGAATGAGTACTGCAAAGCCGGACTATCTTGATACGCACATACATGCATACACACTAAGAAAAAAATGGTTGATAAATGGTGCAAAGTAACGGAAAAGGGTGCAGAGTCGGCTTTGGATTAAAGTTGCACCACATTATACACCTACAAAGGTGCATTTCTGCTAAAGTGCAAAGTCGCACCTTCATCAGTCTTGTTCCTATACCGTGGTCCTGCTGCACGCATGTTTTTATGTACTCCATATATGTACATTTGGTTCTCATTGTGACGTCATAATACAATCTATTTTGCATAGCGCGCGGGTGATATACCTCTCTGCCCATGTGTTATACAAAAAATGACATGTCAATCACGTGACTGTGTTTAGCCAATCAATGACGCGTATTTTACTAAGTCCGATGATATAATAAAATAGTATGGCAATCACGTGACTGTGTTGAGCCAATCAATGACTCGTATTTTACTAAGTCATATAATATGATAATTAAATTGACTGGCTATAGTTCTTTCGTGATATATCAGAAATTTGCATTCGCTAGGATCATATTACACTCGTCTTCGACTCGTGTAATATGAACCAAGCGAATGCAATCTTTCTGAGACTTCTGACATACCACTCAAGGCCAGTCAATATTATATAAATAAACTAAATAAAATAAACATAATCATCCATCAGCATAATCATAATGTTATGGCACAATCTATAGTGATAATGTATATAGCACTTCGATATGCAGTTTGATTATAATTATGATTTATCATAAAATAAAATAAACATAATAATCCATGAGCATAATCATAATGTTATGGCACAATCTATAGTGATAATGTATATAGCACTTCGATATGCAGTTTGATTATAATTATGATTTATCACAAAATTATTGTACACTGCCGAAAACTGAACGAGGACAAAGCCAGGCTATCTTGATACGCAAATGAATAATCTGCGAGACGCATTAGCCATCAAAAGCATTCTACTTATCAAATCAACCATTCGGGTAAATATAAACTAATAAACGATTTGTATTTTGTCGTTCCTTTTCTTCCAGGGAGCTCCAGGGACAACGATCGAACTGACCTTCCTTGACCTGCAGATCGAGAGTCACTCATCTTGCGCATATGACGCAGTCGAGGTCCGAACGGACGATGTCGTCGCTCCCGGCCAAAAGTTCTGCGGTAACGTCCTCCCTCCCGTTCAGACATCGACCGGGAACCAGATGTTGGTCGCCTTCACCTCCGACTACAGTGTTGTTCGTCGAGGCTTCAGGGCCTCTTACGTCGTGAGGGCCGTGGGGACTTGCGGAGGATACTTCGACGGCAGCAGCGGCGCCATGGCCTCGCCCAACTATCCCGACAACTACGATAACAACCTGAACTGCGTCTACAACATCCAAGTGGAGGCTGGTCGTCGAGTCGAGCTCAGCCTTCTTTACATCTGTCTCGAGAATCAATCGAGTTGCGGCTATGACGCGCTGGAGGTCGATCTCGGAGACGGAATCAAGGTTCCAATGAAGTGAGTATTTTCATAATGATATAATGGGGTCAACCGTTAAGTTGATTCAACGTTAAACGTTGAATCTTCTCTTGCGATATCATGCAAACTCTCGAATGTAACTTTGGAGTGTATATTTCATTTCATTTTTGAGTGGTGGGGCAGAGGCTGATACATAACAAGTATCTTAGGCTTTGCATTAACATTTTTTGGTTACAATGTTGGTACAATTCTTAATTCCATTTTCCTACATCTCAACACCTACTCTGATCTTTTGGCTTTTTAGCAATCGTTCTTAGCTGTATATATACTCCGCAAAAAAAGAAACTGGACACTTGTATGAGACTAAATATTTCGTATTCTTTAACGATAAAATATATGATATTGTATATCAAATTAAAGATAAAATTACCCTCTTCAATATTCGCATGAAATCCAGATGAAATCATTCATGCATGACTTGTCACGGTCAATTAACCACACCAAGGTCTGTTTTCAAAAATAGCAAAAATGGAACATCCACTCAACCATATAAATGTTGATAAGCATAATGTAAAACGCTATATTCATGAGATGGCATAATTTTTTATTACAAATGTGATCTTTTCTATCTTCATCTCAATAAAAAGTATAAATGAAGACAAATTGTGAACGTTATAGGTGTTATTTTCATCCCAAAGTAACAAAATGGGGAATTCCATGGCAAAGCTTTATGAGTCAAAACCACAGTTTGTGCCCTTATTTCAGCATGAAAATGGTATAAATTCTTCTCAAGAATTATACCGTAGTCCAAAGATCTTCAAAAGCTGAAGTCACCCTTGGTCAAACAGTTGGGCAGTCTTTAATATTTCATTTGGTTAAAATTGCAGGGGACACATGAAATAGACAAGCTTCATGCCTGTAATACAGACCAGTATGATAATGCTCTCACAACCTGGCCCTGTTTTATTGACAAATTTGTATTTCCAGAATTTGTTCATAACAATAAAGTTGAATAATGTCATAATTTACTTGCCCCGCTCATCTTGTTTTACGTGAAACGCTTACTATCACCTCAGTCGAATGGTGTGGTTCTCCATTGTTTTGCTATTTTTGAAAACAGACCTTGCTAGTGTTAATTGACAATGGCATGTCATGCATGAACGATTACACCTTTAAGTTATACCCTGCATGTAGAGGACTAAATTCCCTTTAATTTGATATATAATCATGTACACTTTATCGTACATTAATATGCAATATTTCAACTTATACAAGTGTCCAGTTTCTTTTTTTGCGGAGTATATTTATATTTTCTATTTGTCTATTCTTGTTATTTTCACTTTCAGACTGTGTGGAAGCGTAACGCCTGTCGGTTCTTTTGTGTCCCTCGGCAACCAGATGGTACTGACGTTGAGGACAGACGGATCGGTCACTAAGGTTGGTTTCGAGGCTAGATATAATGCAATCGACCTGTAGGACATCGTCATCGCCGCCGTCGTCGCCCTCGCTGTAATGTATCGTAATGAATATCTAAGGATCTATAAATGTGTGTAGGTTGATGTAGATGATGCGATGTGCACGAAAGTAAACTTCTCTCCGTGCGATTTAAGTCAGCAATTCAAATCAGTAAAAGCAATTATTCTTAATACTAGTGTATGTTAAACAAAAGTGTGGTATTAGCACAAGGAATTGACAGCATGTCTTTACTTCTTAAAGGGATCTAGTAACTTTGTTGACATGTGCAAAAAGTGATGAATGGTTGATGCCATGTATATTGTTGCTATCTGATATGTCCACTTACTGGGTATTGTGTGAAAAATTCAAGTTGGACGTTATATGGCCGAGTAATGGCCAAAAATGCAAAGTGATGTTCACTAACTCATTGCACTGACTTTGTACATGGTTCCGACGATCCATTGGATAATTTAACATCTGAACACTTCAATCGTAAATATCTTTTTAACGAAAGGGAAATTTGAAAAACCGAAACCTGTCCCATTATTTTTTTGTGAATACAAACACAAGGTATGAGAGAACCGCTATAATTCCAATTGGATTTTGTGGACTTGGACAATGTTACAAAGTCCCTTTAAGCTATATCATACAGGGCTCTACAATTATTTGTTTTTGCCTGACTGGACATGTTTCTATGGTAATATATTGTCACAAAACATACATCACTTGGGGATCACTTGCCCACGTTACCCGTTTAAAGCGTTGCTGTGAATGATTTCCTTCCATTTTTAACCACATAATCATGTCAATTCAATAGTTTGCTATTTATAGCTTTGATCTATGTAGATTATAATTGCCCTGGTTGGAAAAGTGAGTTCCACTTATATACCCCGGGCAAACAGTTTTAAACTTTTAATGGGTCCCTAATTTTAGAAGAGATAATGATCAGATGTTTGCCCCCAATAATTACAAGATGTATTATATGTTACTAAAATATTCTTTCAAACATAAGGAAACTGACCAGATGCATATGATATACAGTCAAACCTGTCTTAGTGGCAACCTGTCTATAGCAGCCAACCTGCCTATAGCGGCCACTAAAAGTGTTCCCATGAAAAGAAAGACAGTGTAAAGGAACCTGTCTATAGTGGACACCTGTCTTCAGTGGCCACTTTTCTTGTTTCCCTTGGGTGGTCACTATACACAGGTTTGACTGTACATGAAAAGGGGAACAAAGAAAATGGTGTTTCTCTGGGATATTACTTTCGTGAAGGATTGATGCAAGGAAGTGGTACAATGGTTTTGTCCCAAAGGGCCAAAACTGAAATGCAACAGAGTGAAGTAAACTATAGGCGCATTATTCAGTAAAGAATGTATTTATCCGATATGTTAGTGTTTAATTTTTCTAGAATGTCGTTGTATTTAGTTTTCTATAAAGATGACAATCTAATGTAATTCCAATGTTCCTAACTTCCGATTGTATAGTTGGACTTGAACAGTTTTAAAATCAATGATTATTACGCCATTTATGTTCATATATGATTAAGAGAAACGAAATTGTATTTCGTTCAATAATGTCAAGGACTAATGCTGATGTAAGAATTAAGAATATTTTATCTGGAAATCAAAGTTTTCAAATATAAAAGCATTTGAAAGGGAATGATTCTCATTTTACATGTTTTATTCAAGGAACTTTCAAATGGAATTAAACGCAACCAATTTAGTGTCAAGGGGCATTTCGGGAAGTACCAATACTCAAGTGTACCTTTAAAGAAACCCTTTCCGTCAACACATAGTTATTTATAATTATAAAGGGGTAGTACAGTTTTGGTTAGGCTGAGCAAAACCTGCACAATAACATTAAAAAAATAATAGTTATAACTTCACCATACTCGAAAGGTATAGAAAATTAAAAACGACTAAGTAAAAAACCTGTTGTCATTAAAACAATAGAGGGCGCTCTCTTTAAACAAAATTGGGTTCAACCATTTCCATACCAAATTATGCATATTATATTTTGTTGAAATAATGATAGATAGAGTCATCATCAACAACTATTTAAAAACTTTTTGAAATTTGTTGAAAAAGTGTGAGTATTTTCAAAAAATGTTTTTGAATCATCGAATAAATCTGGGCTTCAAATTTATTCAGATCGAATATATTCATTGATATTTTAGCCGTTTCTGAACCGAAAGTTTATTCTGCCATTCAAATTGTATGCTCTTTCAAGTTTACATTCAATTTTTCATTATCTCACAAACAAATATTTCGTGCAGCGCCCTCCAGGCCTATACCAAATTGAAATACCCCTTTAAATTGTTAAATTTGGAAAAGAATTGACGGCTGGTTGAAAACATAGTTCAATTATTGAAATACAAATCCAATTTTACTTGAATATTTTATCTTTAATGATTGTTTGTTTATTTAATTTTGTTTAAACTTGTTTACTGGTAGGTATACACTGCGATGAAGTGAGATTGATTATCGCATTCATTGAAATACATGCATGATAGTGTGTGTTTAATCCTGGTAAATGTATACATGTATGTGTGTGTGCGTGTGTGTGTGTGTGTGTGTGTGTGTGTATTTGTTTGCCTATGGGTGTGTGCGTGTGTATGTGTAAGCGTGAATGTATTATGTACCATAATGATAAACCACATAAGTATGCATTGTAGGCTTATATGTTTAATGTACATGACTTATATTTATATGCAGGCCCATACCCAGGGGTGCGTACGCCCCCCCCCCCAAAAAAAAAAAAATAAATAAAAAATAAATAAATACAAAATAAATGCAAATAAACAAAAAAATAATAAAAATAAAATAAATAAATAAATAAAAATAAATACAATAAAATCAATCAATCAATCAAATGAATATAAAATGAAAACACAAATCCAGAAAGGTCCACTTTACATCTCAGCCTCTGCCACGAACACCCCTCCCCTACTTAAACAACTAAACCAGTGGTCTCAGTCTTGGCATGATCGGTCGTGGCCACTCCCCCTCCCCTACTTACACAACTAAACCAGTGGTCTCGGTCTTGGCCACTCCCCCTCCCCTAATTACACAACTAATCCAGTGGGTCTCGGTCTCGGCCATGATTGGTCTCAGGACACTTTTGTAAATTATGCAACCAAAATCCTGTCTACGGGCCTGGTATGTGTGTGCGTTTGAGGGTGTGTTTGTATGGGAGCCTTTTCTGATCTGTATAAACGGGCTTATGGGACCCCCAAATATAGCATAATTTTGTTTGTATACAGGGTGGCCCCAAAAAACGGAACGGGGCACTTCCCAAAATATAGTAACAAATGTGTTATGTCCATCGGATAGGGTGTCTTTTCAATGAATTTGGTCGTGCATTTTTTGTTTTAGAGCGCTGTGAGTGACACCATGTCAGGTTATCTTTTTTGTCAATTTTTAACAAGCCAGTGCTTGACACATCGCACGTACCACCTTTCATAGCGTTGATAACGCACGTCATTGTTAGTGTGCACTCAGCAGGGGCCTGGGAACGATTTTTTCACCGGGGGTGCTGAGATATATATACGTATATATATATATATAAGCGAGAAATAAACTAATACATACAGCTTCGGTTTCTTCCAATATATAACTAATTGCAAGGAGTAATCATAAATGATTAAGAAGGAAGAATGATAGTAGGCGTAGCTTAATAAGCAATGTTCCTCCTTTTAATCCGCCAAATGAAAAAAGGCACTGGTCGAAAAATTGGTCTCCGCCAGGACCAATTTTTTTTGTTCACTTTTAGTGATACATTTTCACTTGGCAGCCCAAGGGGGGGGGGGGGGGGGATTTAAACCCCCTAACCCCCACCCCCCCCCCCCCCCCCCCCCCCGTAGATCCGCCACTGATTATGTCAAGGTGCATTTTCCCGTCTGGTGTTGATATGTTCGTCTGAGTGATTGATCTTTGTGAAGATTAAATAGTTTACAGAAGTTGTAGCAAGCTGACCTTCCTGCCCAATATCGTCTAACCATAATTTGCATATATCCAAATTATCCCAAAGTTAAAAAAAGAAAGAAAAAAAAGCGTCATTTGTGGCTGTCGGCTGTGTGACAATTTCGTAAACGAAGCATAATGATATACATTATAACATACAAACAACTTTCGCGGGGGTGCTGCAGCACCCCCGCTTCCCAGGCGCATGGCACTCAACCGTGTGCCGAGAGAATAGGCATGGTCCATCAATGGTATTACGGGCAGGGAGTGCATATTAACTGTCGCCGACTAGGTAAACATTGACAAACATTGGTACCTGACAAGGTCTCACTCGCAGCGTCCTAAAACAAAAACTACACGACCAAAATTACTGTCCTTGGTATCGCTTTTCATTGGACAAGACACCCTAACCGATGGACATAAACATGTTGGTACTTCATTTCGGAAGGTGCCCCGTTCCGTTTGTTTTGGGCCACCCTGTATAGTGTATTGAACACTTTCGTAAAGTCGCGGATGTTGATAAATGAAGAAAACAAACCAATACGGAGACAATAACTGTAAACTCGACATTTTAATCGGGACGATGGCTTTATTTGGAATTAACCAAGTCCTAATTCGTAATACCGCAAAATCAAGAAAATAAATATTTTTAAATGGAGACAATACTGTCAAATTGACATTTTAATCGGGACGGTGGCTTTATTATTGGGAATCAACCAACTCCAAAGTCATATTACCGCAAAATCAGAATAAAACAACCTTCCTTTAGGAATGTATTGTTCCAATAACCTCGACAATTATGACGAATTGTCAACAAGTGACCAATCAATCATGCCAATCAAATATGTCGGTTACTTTTATTATATAGGATTTCTCGGTCAATTTCGTAAGTTGGCCACACAAATTCATTTTGTGTGCATTCAATTTCGCCGATTTTGTCACCGCAGCTGTATTTTGCAGTTCAAATCTTTGTTTTAGCATTCGAATTCATATAACAATCATTCGAAAACATTTTGTTTGCATTCGATTTAGAACGTATTTCTATTTCGTAAAATTGTCATTCAATTTAAAGCGAGAAAATTTGTGATTACGTAGTACCGCCTTCCGTGAAATTCATTGGCGAAATTGAATGCAAATAGCGTGTTGTTTTTTAATTGAATGCTAAAAGTGGTAAATCACTTGACCGAAGAGCTATAAAATCGTATGAACAAAATTGCAAGCCTTCAGCTCAATTTCGCGAAATTGAATGACACGCTTATCAAAACGAAGAGAAGCTTACGAAATTGGCCGAGAAAACCTATTTTTACATAATGATAACGAGTATAAACTTTGTTGGCATGTGAAAACAAGTTTGATGGATGGGTGATTTATATAATCATTTTAGCATCTTCCCTTGTATTCCAGTCTGCAAAAATATGTCTAATGGATTCTATTTTGGCTAAGATTGAAGCGGACATGACAGTGGCGTAGCATGGTTGGCCCATTTTGTTTAGGGGGTACACTCTATGATCTTCTCAATGCTCATGCTGAGCCGCTTGGAGAGAATGCTTCCCAGGGAGTGGAGATGATGCACACAATGCGTGTAGCTTTGTATTCTATGAACGGGGTCATATAATAGTGTAAAGCGCTTTGAGATGATATTGTATCTTATTAGGCGCTATAATGACCGAGAATATGTTTTTTTAAGAGAATTTTCCGTGTATATTTCTTGTTTTTCTTCATATTATTCTTTGTTTAAAAAATAGATTGCAACTATAACCCATGTGGCAAGTCCACGAACCGAGTACAGTAATGCAAGCGCTCTGCAACATTTATCAAAGTACTGTTTATACTCTTTACGCGCTTTATCGCCACTGACGCAAAAGCATTCGATGATTATTTTAGCAAAATAAATAATTAATTATTGCAGCTCTAGTTTAATATATCAGTAATATTTCATTTATATACATATTCATAGAAGAAGAGGTCAAGTTTTAAATGATATTGGATTCGATCAATCGCCAGTGATGCAAACGCTTTCAAAAACTCAGCAAAATAATCAATTTATCATTACAGTTCTTTAAAAGAAAATCTAGTTTGTACTTTTCGCAAACGTTCACCTGTAGGCTATATGTCCGATTCATAGATGTAGAGGTGATGTTTTGAACAATATTAATTTTATATATATTTTATATTGCAACGACGTAATCTCTTTAAAAAAACAGTACAATCATCATTATCATAATGATGCTTTTTGAATTATTCATCCAATGACAAATGTTGGCATTATGTTTTATTCGCAGAATAAAATTTCAATCTGATAATAAATGAATCCTGAAAATTAATAGTATTCAATTATGTCATGAACAATAGACAGTGAAGACTCATCGCGAACACCCGATTACGGCAAAATGGGTAGGTCGTGGTACGAGGCTGGTACCATAGCATGATGAATAAACAAACCAACCACTGGTTTATAAAAAATAAAAAAAAAATAATAATAATAATAGTAACAGCAGGTACAATGGTTATATGGTGTGCATGCGATGTCAATAAACGTCGATCTTAAAAATCTTCGATGAATGGTGCTAATCCAACATAAGCACGTTGGCAGGGTCTCGCGACTGAATTGAATGCATGGCAGGGACGGGAAGGGAAAGGTTGTTATTATTTTTTTTAAATGTTATAGACGCATGCAATCAATTATGATTATTACGTATGGACAGCCCTTTATCGCCATCATGCATCCGAGATCAGAGCTCTGACAACTAGACCTTACTATCACACGAGCCCACGAGCAGCACCAACCAAAAGGCATTTCGCATATTTTTCTTTTACATATCGGAGCTGGAATTCAACTTGATATTATATATTGTTAACTATATCTTTAAATCGATGTTAAAATAAGTACAATATGAGCGTGACGAAAGTCACATTGTGCTACTCGCCAAACCTCTATAGTTTCCCATCACCAGTTGATAAGACAGTTAAAGATTATTTTCGATTAAGGTTGTCTTTTATTACACATCACATTTTGTCTACCGAAATTCCTCGCTCTTGGATTGGTCAAGAGTAGGTATCATTCGATGTTGATAATACATGGATCGTTTACTCACATCATTTTGTCGATGTGTCTAGGATCGAACTTTTTAAACACTAAATTCACGTCATAAAATTGCAGTAACCAAATTACGTCAGTTGGAAATGGTACCGCAAGGGCCTTTGTTACTGAAGCGTGTCGTGTTGTAAGGGGTGCCTCACCTATATAAAAAAAGGGGCTCTATATGATAATCAAAACATGCAATAAATAACCAATAATTCGAAACTGTAAAACACATTTAAATAAGAAATCTACAAACGGCCCAATTGCAGGCAGCAAATGCTTATGAAATTAATAAATTGTTTTATTTAATTAAGTTCACTCATCAATTTAAGATATATTTTAATTTCATTGTTTCTTTCTTCTTCATAGCTTATAAACTTTGCAAAACTGAAAAGTTTAACTTAAATATATATATATATATATATATAAAGCGAAGAGTGCTTTAACCCACGTACACGTTTGGATACCAGTAGTGAACATATTAAGTAGAAAGAAGGGCTGCTGGTGAGGCGTAGCTAGCTTTTTTCTTCACTTTATTGTGCCAATATTTCGTCCGTAAAGGACTTCATCAGGGCTGTTCAAATCATAACAAAAGAAAAAGAGAACGGAACATACTAAACATTTGGAAAATTACATAGTGTTACATTATATAACATGGCAAAATAAATGAAAATATATATAAATAAATAAATACAAAACAAATTATAAATAACATGCACGCTCGAAATTCTAGTTGAAACATGCTATATATATATATATATATAAATTAGAGTTGCGAAAATTCGGAAACTATGTTTTCTTACGGTGTTTTCTTTACATTTTTGTCTAACTAAATTATATATAAATTATATATATATGTACAAGCGAAAAGTGAACTAATACATACAGCTTTGGTTTCTTCCAATATTTAAATAATTGCAAAGAATAATCATAAAAATGATTGAGAAGGAAGAATAATAGTAGGCGTAGCTTAATAAGCAATGTTCCTCCCTTTAATCCTCCAAATGAAAAAAGGCACTGGTCGAAAAATTGGTCTCCGCCATATCAAACCACTGTATGTATCATGTTCACTGTGTGTTTAGTAAGATTGTATCACCTTTAAAGGCGAGCATTGGCATCACCTTTAAATGTTTATACATTTTTGTATTATAAACTTAATAAATGAAATTTGTGGAACCGGAAACCCCGATATAAATCTAGGAGTGTACCCCCACCCCCGCCCCAACACACGTTCTTGCTATGTCATAGTTCGTCCCCATTTGCGTAGTACCTACCTTTTGTGATTATCCCAGAAAATATGATAAAAGATTATAACAAAAAAGTCATTCATAATTCCAAAAAGGGTGACTGTTGCACGCGCACTGTGCCATGAAACAAACAAAAAAACAGCGATCATGGTCTATGATCTTTATGAAAAGAAAATGGACGGTTCAATACCTGCATTGAGAATAATATGGCACCAGTGACGATAGTTATAACCATGTCAATGGACCAATGTTTATGACCATATTTGGAAAACGGTGCGAACAAATTCTACACAATGTTAAATATTTACCGGATGACACATCCAGGATGATCTCTATAAAGATGGCAACTTTGGCAGAGACGTCTCATAATCATCGAACTATTCCAGAGAGAAGAACAAGACCCAAGAAGAGGAGAGAGACGCTGTACCAGAAAGGGAGATTCGAAAATCGGCAGTTATCAAACCATCAACAGATACTAGATATTAAACAGCACAAAGTATTAGTACTCATAATCATATTCCAGTATGAAGGCGATATTCGTACTCGCGGTGATAGCCATGTTCGCTCAGGGACTCCTAGCCGGACCGATCGGCGGAGGCGCTCTCAACGGATCGGCAGGCAGTAAGAAGACCGAGAAAGCTGCACCAGTGGTGAGCCAATTAATTATGTTATGTTTTTATAAACGACGTTTGGAACTTTAAGTTGGTAATTCTCTGAACAAAATGAATAATAACATAAAATAGGCAATGGAGCAAAGCAACAGAGCCGTGTTTGTTGGGTATTAAAGGATAGTGATTTATTTTTTAATTGTGGATCTAGACAACTGTTTATACTAGTTTTAGAAACACGTGTAACTGAAAGTTTACAGTTTAATTAATGAAAAGGTGCATCAGCTATTTCATTCATGAAACCATAATTGAAATTTTAATTAAAATCTAACATTTTGTTTGCAGGAGGATATTCCCGAGAAGGAGGGGAAGTCGATGGAGGGACTCAAGGAGCCGAAGGATGAGGAGAACACACCAGGATCCTTCCAGGGAGACATGATGCTGACTCCTGAACAACTCCAGGAAGTCACGGAGGCCATCGACGACGAAAAGACAGGTCGTACGAAGCGGAAGGCGACGTCGGACACCACCGCCCGCTGGCCCCTCAACATCGTCCCATACGTCATCACAGAGTCGTCCCGTAAGAAACTTTTCATTTGAAAATAAATACAATTTATTTTTGTATTCATTGTTGATTTACAATGATACATATCCATAACAAACAATACGAACAATTATTACGGTACATGCTACTCTACATGTTATTCTAAAACTACTTGAAATGTTCCAACCGTATATTCAAGTAATATGTAAATTTAATATTCTAATTCTAATACATTTTGGCTTAAATGTTAAATCATTAAGCCTAAAATGTTAAATGAATGAATCCGTTAAGACATTATTATTACTTATTTGTATTGTGTCCAGTCTGAAGTTGTGTTAGTAGTAATCATAACATAATACCATTGGGTGCTGGACTTGCTTAATGATTCGATAGATTATATAATTGATGAGTTTCAAATAGATCATTTACGTAATATATATTATTGGAATTATTTCACGAATATATTATATTTATATAGGATATATAACTTTGCACATGGTATCTAGCTTGGCCCTTTTCGTGACTCAAGAAGACTTATATCAATTTATTTAGCCGATTATAAAAATGAACTAATGCAAATGTTTTAACAAGAAAATAAGGGTAATCTCACTCAAAAGTTTGTATTATGTTTAAATTCGATGACAAATCCATTTTCAATCATAACTACTTTTCATCTTCATTATATAGAGGCCGATAGCAGCGTAATTCGCTCAGCCATGGATCACTGGGAGGAGCATACCTGTCTGCGATTCGAACCCCTAACCTCGTCACACAGTGCTCAACTCGGACACAACTCGTATGTGTCTTTCTTCAACGAGGTAGATCAAGGATGCTGGTCCTACGTCGGACGGGTACCTTTCTTTAACGGGGCGCAGAATATATCTATCGGAGATGGATGTGCCTATGTGAGTATTTCTGCAACTGTTTCCAATTAGTTTATGATTTCCAATTAGTTCGTTCGTTTTAGCACCGTATTAAAATCCACTGTTCAAATATTGTTGCGTCTTTTTCAGCTCTTTTATCATTTAAACGAGTTCGTTGGTTGATATATATATTAGCAAGTACATTTTAGCAAAGTATGAAAACCACTGTGATTATCTGTGCGTCTCTTTTCGATTATTTTATAATTAAATTGAGTTTGTTCGTCAACTAAATGTAATTTTAGCACAATATACAAATGAATACAAGTAAACAGTCATGTTGTGTGTCTTTGTATGTATGGAGCTTATTCTGACAGTTCTTTGTCATCCTTTTCTCATGGTATAGCTCGGCATTGTCGCCCACGAAATCGGACACGCCATCGGTTTCCACCACGAGCAGTCTCGACCAGACAGAGACGATTACATCATAGTTCACACCGAGAACATCCTCGAAGGCCTTGAACCACAATTCGAGAAATATTCTACGAGCCAGATCGAGACACACGACGTCGGGTACGACGTCGGATCGCTCATGCACTACTACGGAGCATACGTAAGTTGTATTGATATTGATGTTATTGTGTCAGGGATGTACCTATATTATAGTTGCTATAATGATATCAGATATGTTGTACTTGGTGTTGTGAAATAGCTCTCAAAATATCGCATTATCTCCGACATGCATGTCCGAGTACGAGGCATATGAGACGGGGGTGAGGGGGGGGGGGGGGGGGGGGGGGGCGCTAGGGGGCTCCTAGAATTTTGTAAACAGCAATATTCGGGGGCAAAAGTGCCTCGAATTCGGGCAATACCATGTCATATTCGGGTATAAAATGATATTACGTCGTTTTCGGGTAAAAACCGTGTCATATTTGGGCAAAATCATGTCATTTTCGGACGAAAACATCAACAACAAACCGTATTCAACATCGAAGTGGTAAAGACATTCTTTTTGTATTGTTTGTCAAGTGAGAAACGGGAGGTATATTAATATTATTCGTGCATACCTCAGCCCCCTGACAAAAATGTACCCCTATACCCATGGTAAGGGGTACACAGTCGCTATAGAACCAAGCTAAACGGCTTGGTACTCTTTCGTCTCATTCTATCAGGCTTTCTCCAAAACGGTCAACCGACCATCTCCACTCTGGACTCCCTTGACACGCAACTTCTTGGAAACCGAGCTGGACTCAGTGCAGCAGACATCGAACTCGCTAACCTCTACTACGAATGCGGCGTCGAGGGCTGCCCGAGCGCCTTGCAGTGCGAGAACGGCGGCTCCTTTGACCCCAACTGCGTGTGCGTCTGCCCCTCCGGCTTCAGCGGAGATCGCTGCGAGACCGTCGACGAGACCGGTGAATGCGTGTTCCTGCTCACTGACCGAGAGGGCGAGATTACATCACCGAACTACCCCAGCAAATACGATAACGACAACGCGTGTATTTACAGAATCGAGGTTAGTATAATGAGATAATTCTCACTATATCATGACTACGGCATTTTGATCTCTTATTTAATGTTCAGAAAAATATGTTCTAGAACAGTTTTTCCTATTAAATTTATTTATGAGCACTACGTTTTTAAGGGGATAGTTGAGTTTTGGTATAGAGAGCGCTACACGCAATATTTTGTGTGAGATAATGAAAAACTGAGTACAAAATTTGAAAGAGCGAACAATTTTAATAACAGAATAAACTTTATTTGATCAAAATCGATTCAGAAATGGCTGAAATATCCATAAACATAACCATTTTGTAATAAATGTGGGGGCCCCACAATTATTCGATAAGTTTGAGTTTTTAGAGAGCGCCCTCTTGAGATTTAACGGCTCTTTTTGAATGATAACAGGCTTTTTACTTAGTTATTTGTAATTTTGTATTCCTTTCGAGCATGGTGGAGATAGTTTGTAATGTAATGGTGGAGGTTTTGGTTACTAAAATTGAGTTTGACCAAAACTGTACTCTCTGTACCAAAACTCAACTATCCCTTTAATACCATGCTCATTTATGGTAGTCCGAAATCGAAATAATCCATCAGCATAATCATAATGTTATGGCACAATCAATAGTGATAACAGGGGCGGATCTAGCTTTTTGCTAAGGGGGGGGGGGGGGGGGGGGGGGTTGACCCAATGACGATGCGGATACATAACTGTGTGGGTCTGGACACATGATGGCGTTTTTCTATGCACATCACATTTTCACTTGCAGCCCAAGGGGGGGGGGGGGGGGTTTAAACCCCCTAACCCCCCCCCCCCCCCCCGTAGATCTGCCACTGTATAATGTAGCACTTCGATATGCATGAAGTTTGATTATAACTATGATTTATCATATTGTACACTGCCGATAACTGAACGAGGACAAAGCCGGGCTATCTTGATACGCACATAGATAATCTGCGCGACGCATTAGCCATCAAAGCATCCTACTTATCATTTCGGGGAAATATAAGCTAATAAACGATTGTTGTTCCTTTTTCTTCCAGGGAGCTTCAGGACAACGATCGAACTGACCTTCCTTGACATGGACATCGAGAGTCAACGAACGTGCGTATACGACGCAGTCGAGGTCCGAACGGACGATGTCAGTGCTCCCGGACAAAAAGCTTCTGCGGCACCGTCCTCCCTCCCGTTCAGACGTCGACCGGGAACCAGATGCTGGTCGCCTTCACCTCCGACTACAGCGTTGTTCGTCGAGGTTTCAGGGCATCTTACGTCATCGTAGGCGACGTGGGGACTTGCGGAGGAGACTTCGACGGCAGCAGCGGCGCCATGGCCTCGCCAAATTATCCCAACAACTACGACAACAACCTCAACTGCGTCTACAACATCGAAGTGGAGGCCGGTCGTCGAGTCGAGCTCAGTATTCTTGACTTCTCTCTCGAGGATCAATCGATTTGCGGCTGGGATGCGCTGGAGGTCGATCTCGGAGACGGAATCAAGGTTCCCATGAAGTAAGTATTAGTTGAATTTTAGCATCACATTGTTTAATGCATTTTCCTTTAAAACAAAGCACTGGTATTTGAAAAATATGAAATACCATTAGGTACTCTTCAATAGATTTCAAAATGTTAATTGAAAGCAATTTACAAAGCTTTGATAATGTAAAAGGGTATAAAACGTTTTTGTTAATTTCTTTAGAAAATTACCTACAGACTTCAATAATATATTTTGCCTTGTATACGCAATTTCTATTTTGTATATACTAAATCTGACTTATCATCTTATACACCACTTTTACCAATTGTTATTATGGTTTCCATTATCATTAAAACCTGTCTGAGCAACATTTATTTGGATTTTCATTTTCTGTTTTGTTTTTTTCTTTTCTTTCAGACTGTGTGGAAGCGAATCGCCTGCCGGTTCGTTGGTGTCCCTCGGCACCGGATGGTACTGACGTTGACGACGGACGGGACGCAAACTGCAAGCGGCTTCAAAGCTAGCTATAGCGCAATCGACCTGTAGAACATCGTCGTCGTTAGTGTCGTTGTCGTCATCATCGGCGTAGTCGCCGTCATCGTCGTCATCGTCGATATCGTAATAAACGAATGATAAATAATTTTCCTGCTCTTTCGTTAGTTTCCATCGACAACAGATGGTGGTTTCACTGGTGGGAGTGACTTATGCTATCGTACGATAGAACGGCAGGCAAATTACGGTAATGCCTTTTAGAGAAAATAACGTTTCACTTCCTTTCAAAATAAGCATATCTATTCTAGTTAGTATAATAATGAATGAGTTTAATAATGTGAGTGATTCTAAAAATGCGATTACAAATTTGAAGTGATCGTACCTTTAGCCTTCTATTGTGTAATTTTCTTGGCGAGTGCCAACAATGATTTTAAAAGTTTTAAAGCTGTTTATTTATATTTTCATATTTCTAACACAATAATATATTGATAATTTTTTTAACAACCGATTGTTTTAATTTTAAACATAGTATTTGTATATTTGATTTGATTGGGAAAAAAACACATTTCTATGTCAAACTTAGATAATAATAATCCAGTAGTTGTACCTTAAATGCTAGTTTGTATAGACAAGCTGACATGTTTTACTGTTCTTGCAATTATTCATGATTTATTTAAAAACGATCACCACTTCATTAAAAAATCATGACATTATCTTAAGTTAAAACATTTGCAATGTTACAATGCCATGAATGCCATATTAGGTAAACGTACAATTTTGATTGAATACAGGCGAAGAAGCGAGTAAAACAAAAAAATGATGATTTAGTTCATATTTTATGCATACATAATGTCAACGTATATAGTATTATGCAAATGTGTGTAATGGTTTGAATCCGTTTGAACATGCCTGCCTCAACGCCGATTTTGTTTAATTTATGTCGGTACATATACATCGTCCGAAAAAGATGCAATATTTGATATTATTGAACATAAGTTATTTAAACCAAATTAGATTAAGCAAATGTCCGTCTGGTACGGCTGGTTTATATAATTTATATAATTTATATTTGTATGTACTTCAAACTTTTTTCGTCAGTGACGGCTGGTTGTAATCTACATATTTTATACAGAAATAATGTCAACGTTTATATATACATGTAGTATTACTGTATGCAATTGTGTGTAATGGTTTGATTCCGTTCGAACATAACTGCCTCAACGCCGATTTATGTCGGTTAGCGAAAAAGATGCAATCTTTGATATTATTGAACATAAGTTATATGTCCGTCTGGTACGGCTGGTTTATACAATTTATATAATTTATATTTGAATGTTCTTCAAACTTTTTCCGTCAGTGACGGCTGGTTGTAATTTACATGAATAAAAGTATGTGAAATGATACCTAAATTTGTTTCGTATGTTTCCTGGTTGTCATGTTTTTGATGCTGTTATTTTGTAACAAGTATTTTATGGTATACAATATGTACTTTGTAAGTATAATGTATGTGTATGTGTGCGCGTGTATGAGGGAATTAGTATGCGTGTAAAATAATTAGTTGATATATATACGAGTGATTTGTTTTATCAATCTATTCTACAAGCAATTGTAGAATAATGTGTCTAGAAAATGGTTAATTACTGCTGCGAACAAACCTCCATGCATAGGTCTGCAAAACAGACTAGTTATTTTGTCATGGAACAAGATATAGTCTTCTTCTGCAGACCCATGATCACATAAGTTAGTACGATGATAATTTTTAAAAATTATAATACAAATTTTTAGAAAACCATTTTGTCTGAACTACATTAGGTGAAATTACTACTAAAACTATTTTCTTTCATTTAATAATTATGACATTATTAGGGAACGTAGTTCCCTGCAATATTAGAACCCCAAAATGCGAAGCGCAGTAAGACCACAACATACGCATTTAAAAAAATTCTATTCCGTTTAAAGGTACACTTGAGTATTGGTGCTTCCCGAAATGCCCATTGACACTAAATTGGTTGGTTTTAATTCCATTTGAAAGTTCCTTGAATAAAACATGTAAAATGAGAACAATTCCCTTTCGAATGCTCTCAGAGTTGAAAATTTTGATTTCAAGATATTTTATTCATAAGTCTACCGGCCGGCCGGGGGACATTTTGACTTTTAAGAAAAATACAAAAAATGCTTATGACTACTTTGAACAAAATCAAAATAGGTTTTTAAATTGTTTTAAATAGATATTGATGATATGTCTATTGAATCATTATTTTATCAAAACATTAAATGCACAATTTTGTATGAAAGAATGGCTAAAACCAATGAGTTTTTAGAGAGCGCCCTCTTGAGTTGTAACGGCTCCTTTTTTCTTCTTAAAAAAAAATGATAACAGGGTTTTTACTTAGTCGTTTGTAATTGTGTATACCTTTCGAGCATGGTGGAGTTATAATTATTAGTTTGTACTACAGTTAAGTTTGACCAATACTCAACTATCCCTTTAATTCATCATCCAAATCGATTGTCTTCAATTGTCAGATAAATAAATCAAAACAGATCAAATAATGAACTAATCAAAAAGGGGAGTTTCCTCAAATGTTAAAATGTGGATCGAATGGAATTAGAAGAGCAGTTTTAGAATTCAAAAGTTACATTATTGCGTCAGGCTAGTTTTGCCACCCATTCTAGATGGCAATTAGCCAAAATGTGACACATTTATACTGACCATGCTAACTTTGTACGTAGATTTCTTTATAATGTGTACATTCCGGAATATCAATTGACTAGTTGATGAAATTCTACCTTAAAGGGATCTAGTTTATTTGTTGACATGTGCAAAAAGTGTGAGTGGTTGATACAGTGATTGTTGTTATCTGATATGTCCACTAGGTGTTGTGTGAAAATTTAAAGTTAAAATGGCCAAGTAATGAGCAAAAATGCAAAGTGATATTCACTAACTCATTGCACTAACTTTGTACACTGTTTTGACGATCCAGTGGATAATTTAACATCTGAACACTTCAATCGTAAATATCTTTTGAACGAAATGGAAATTTGAAAAAAACAAAACCTGTCCCGTGTTTGATATTTGTTGATATGAATATGACATGGTATGAGAGAACCACTGGAGTTCCAAGTAAGTTTTGAGGATTTGGACAATGTTACTAAGTCCCTTTAACATATCTGAACATACGAGTTGAGGGAAGGTGAGTGAATTTGTGAGAAAAAAGAAATGTTGTGAAGTTTGTGTTTTTTGTTTGTACCATGCTAATCATGCTATTGAAATGGAGTTTGTCTCGTGTGACATCACTTTAGCAAAAAGACAACTAAGAGGGCAGCATACAAGATTTTAATCAAAATTGGGAAAAATCATAATTCTAGATTGGGTTATCAAAATCTGCTCAAACCTTTGCCTTTTCCCCCCGAATTGTCATAATACAAATACATCAATACACTACATAGAACATAAGAGATAGATTTTAACATAACTAGAATTATACAAAGTCATAAAAGGTATTATGTAACACGTACGTTACTACGTCAGCTAAATAGACAGGTGGCCACTAAGACAGGTTTGAATGTATACAAGTAGCCCCTAACCGACATGGTAATCTTGGGTATGATCGAGATAAATAAACATTGATGACCCAGATTGAAACGTAAACGTTAATGGGATAGTTGAGTTTTGGTAAAGAGAGTACAGTTTTGGTTAAACTGAATTTTAGTAACCAAAATCCTGCACCATTACATTACAAACTAATAGTTATAACTCCACCATGCTCGAAATGAATACAACATTACAAACGACTAAGTAAAAAGCCTGTTATCATTCAAAAAGAGCTGTTGAAACTAAAGAGGGAGCTTTCAAAAAAAACATTTGTTTATACCATTTTAAATAAAATATTGTGCATGTGATGTTTTGTTGAAATAATGATTAGGGGGGGGGGGGGGGGGGGGGTAGACTCTACGATCTTCTCAATGCCCATGCTGGGCCGCTTAGAGGAAATGCTCCCCAGGGAGTGGAGATGGTGCACACAATGTGTGCTGGTTTGCATTGTATCCTGTGACCGGGGGTAATATTATCATTGTAAAGCGCTTAGAGATGATTATCAATCATATTAGGCGCTATATAAATCGAGTATATTATATTATTATTATTATATTTCTGTTTTTAATATATATTATTCTTGATGTTAACTTTGTTTACAAAAAATAGACAACTATAAACCCTGTTGCAAATCCACGAACTGAGTAGAGTAATGCAAACGATTTACAACATTTAGCAAAGTATTGTTTCAACTGCTAATTAACATAATGTTCGAATCATACTTTACGTAGAAGAAAATTTCAAGTTTTTTATATATACTATATATATATACGGTAGTTATTCTTTACGTGCTATCGCCACTGCCGCAAAAGCATTCGATGATTATTTTAGCAAACTATATAACTAATTATTGCTGCTCTCGTTAAATAATAATAATAAACAGTTTTTCTATAGCGCATATCACACCAGTGTTCTATTCACATGTAAAGAAAGGAAACATATTAGAAGGGGATAGGATGAATACAGAGATAGATAAGAGACAGAGAGGAAGAACGAATGCTATAACACAAGTGATAATGCCCCAAAACACAACACACATACATTATATTACATATTATTTTAAAAATAAGTGTTTTTAAATTGGTCCTAAACTTTTCAATTATAGTATCAGCTTGTTTTACATTCTCAGGAAGATTATTCCACAATTCTGCTGCTGCTAATGCAAAATAATGACCGTGCCCCATAAAATATTATACTAAATTGGGGCATACTAAGAGAGACTTAGGTCCTGTTGCAGAAAGAGCTATGCAATCGATTTCAAAGTTGCAATTAATTGCAAGTCAGAAAATTTGCGCATTTGAACCAATCAGATGTGCGCATTTGGTCACATGATCGGACTTACAATTTTTTTTTTTTTTTTTTGCAATAATATTTTATTTTTCTCTCAAACAACAAATTTACAATGTAAATCATTTGCAATACAAATCATATTTTTTCAACATAGTCATATGGAAAATCATAATTGACGTATACAATCCACATACAATTACAATTAAATGACACTTAAAGAGATAATCCTGATCATAATATATACAATTCATAACTTCTGTAAGTTTTGTTTTAACATATTTTCAAAAATCATCTCTTTTAATTCAAGCGCATAGAGACATGCAATTTTGCTTATGTGTTATGCGCTATATAAAAATGTTTCATTATTATTATTATTAATTTCATAGAAAAAACCCCCAATATATTTAATTTGAGAAAATATCATTTAAATACAACACTGGTTTTCTTAGTAATATTTCCTTTTCTCTCAAGTTATAATTATATTACAGAGAACACATTTTAGAGTAAAAATATAAACCAATCAAAATCATAATCAATGTATTCATACACAATTCTTAAAAAAGGAAGAAAAAAATAAGAAAAAAATGTATACACCATTATATTTATTTATCTATATAGTTAAATGCTATCAACATAAACTAAATAATGATCATTATGGTGTTTGAGAGAAAACCTACAAGAAAGTGGAAAGATAAAAGGAGGAAAAAAAAGAAAAAAAGGAAGGGAGGCGGTAGAGAAGAAAATGAAAAAAAAAAACAGAACTTGGTGTCTCTGTCTCATAATCTAAGCAGAAAGTGTGTCCCATTTTCTATAGTGGATTCGCAACGTCCCTCTCTGTTCAGCTATCTTTATTTCTTCCTCTTTATTTTTCATTAATGTATCTTTAATATCTCTAATAGTTGGAGGATAATCCTTCGTTCTACTATTAACGAATATCATACTTTTTATCAACAGTATAACGTGATTTAATAATTGGTCTTCCCCTGCATTACTAACTTTCATTCCCACATGAACCCCTTTCCAATCTATAATTTTAAATTCTTTTAAATCAAACGCATTACCACAATCTACCCAAATCATTCTTACTCTTTCACAAGAAAAGAACACGTGTTCATACGTTTCCTGTATTTTATGACAAAAAGAACATAAATTGCTATTTACTATATGAAAAGTATACATGTTTTTTTTGTATAAAATTAATAAGGTTATCCTTTCCAATAACATTATATAATTGTTCTATATTGCGAACTGCAGAAGACTTCTCTACCCTTAAGTTTAACGTTCATATATACTTTTTGAAGTTATACCACATAATAAATAATCTTTTTCATTCAATTGAAACTCCACATTCAATATAGTATCCTCCATCACGTTATAATTTCTACTTAACAATTGTTTCCATATACATGGTATATTTTCAAATATTTGTTTTACTATATCAATCTCTGACCTATCTAAGCCTAATCTAATAAATTCATGAACATATTTTATACTCCCATTACAATCAACTATATGATGTATTTTATAGACATTTTTTCAAAAATAAAATTTCATTAAAATAAATCTGTCCATTAATTCAAATGAATTTATTATTAAATAACATTTCATTTCTACTTCCAGTTTCCTTTAATAAAACATATTTTGAACCAATCCAAACTTCTAACATTTCCCTATAGAAAAACGGAAGTGACACATTCAATAAATCGAATGAAACATTACAAATTAATTGCAACTTTACAATCGATTGCATCTCTTTCTGCAACGGGACCTTATACGGTATGGGAGCGCAGATTCCTAGTAGGACAATATACGGTACCATGTACTTTTAACAAACTTTGAAGGTAATTAGGGCCTCGACCCTGCAAACACAAGAATGTTAAGGAAAATATATCGGTAATGTTTTATTTATAAACATATTCCTAGAAGGAGAGGTCAAGTTTTTAAAAAGCTATTGCTATTATTTATGGCGTTTAATCGCTAGTGACACAAAGGGTTGCACAAATCCGGACAAATAAGCATTTCACTAGTAATACAGTTCTTAAAAAAAAGAAAAAAGTTCACTTTTATGTCCGGTTCATAGAAGTAGAGCTGAGGTTTTGAACACTATTCATTTGTTATCATTTTGATTGTTTGCCACCGACGTAAACTCTTTAAAACAAATCCAGCAAAATCATCATCATCATATATAATTATATAGTTATGCTTTTTGAGTTATCAGCAAACAAAATACATTCATGATTGCAGTTCGTTTAAAAATATAGTATGGGCTTTTCGCAAGCGCAACGCGGCCGTACAAACTACGTGTCGTGTGCAAAAATCACCAATTTCCTGTAGTATCAGCGATCCCTCCGTTCCTGAACTGTTATCACCGACCGTCTTTGGTCAATTGTGCGGCCGCGCTGAGAGACCGCTCGATCCGGCAAACAGCCAATCAGCAGCGCTCCCTGCTCGTAGCGAGGTCAAACGTCGCTCGCAACGTGTGGAGTGTAGTGTGTAGTGTGCATGTGAAGTGTGCTGCCCAGCTGTTCAACCATCCGAGTCTACGGCGGCGTTGATCAAATAAGCGAAACGGCTTGTAAAACAGAGTTGTTTTAGCGCGGCCGACGTACCAATAGATCGTTCCTGCGTCGGTGAGAGCCGCCGCGTAGCACAGCGAAAAACCTCTAATGTCTTTGTTGTCCGCGAGTGTTCACTTTATGTCCGGTTCATAGAAGTATATCTGAAGGTTAGAACGATATTAATTTGTTATCATTTTGATGATAGTTCTTCTTTTTTAATTACTCATCCAATAACAAAATGTTGGCATTATGTTTTATTCGCAGAATAACATTTCAAGATGATAATTATTGAACCCTGAAAATAAATAGTGGTACTCTTAGAAGTATGATTGTCATGAACAATAGACAGTGATGACTCATCGCGCACACCACCCGATACGGCAATGGGGGAAAACCCTGGTACGAGGCAGGTACAATGGGCCTATGGTGTGCATGCGATGTCAATAAACGTCGATCTTTTATATCTTCAATGATCGGTGCGGCTAATAAAAACAAAATAAGCCTGTTGACAGGGTCCTGCCCCGGTCCCGCCCCGGTCCTGCCCCGGTCCCGTCTGAGTTGAATGCACGACAGGGACGGGAGGGGGATGATTATTATTATTTGTTTTAACAGACTCACTCAATCTATAATATATGATTATTCACGGCTGACCCATCCCTTTATCGTCATCATCCGAGATCAGAGCACTGACAACTATAGACCTGGCTGGTAAACGCGATTACTTAGTATCACACGAGCAGCACCATACAAAAGGCCTTTACGCATATTTTTCTTTTACGAATCGGAGCTGGAATTCAACTTTATATTATATATTGTTAGATTTATTATTAAATCGCTGCTAAAATAACTACAATTTAAACGTGACGAAGAACACCATGTGCTGCTTACCAAATATTGTACAAAATTATTTTCCCTTCACTGTTGGAGATTATTTTCGATTAACTGTCTTAATCGAAAAATTAATTGCCTTTTATTACGCATCATATAGTGTCTACCACAATTCCTCGCTCTTCGATTAGTCAAGAGTAGTCAAGGCATCACTCAATGTTGGGGTTTGTCGATGTGTCTAGGATCGAACTTTTTAAACACTAAATTCACGTCATAAAATTGTAGGTTGGAAATGGTACCGCACGTGCCGTTTGTCAGGTTTGTTTACTGGAGCGTTTCCTTTGTAATGGGTGCCACACCTATGCCATAAAAGGGGCTCTAGTTATGATAATCAAAACTGAGTAACATGCAATTGATAACCAATAATTCGTCACTTTAAGTGTAAATTTGAATTTGTTTTAGCAATGGAGGATATAATTTCTATACTAATTATGAAAAAGTAGTATAGGCCTAGATGTCATGAATATATTTTATTTAAATTGAATGGATAGATATACATGTATAGCTAAGTAAGAAAGGAAACCAATTTACATAAGAAATCTACAAACGGTCTATTTGCAGGCAGCAAATGCTTATGACATTCATAAATCGCTTTATGTAACGAAGTTCCCTCATAAATTGAAGATATATTTGTGTATTTTTATTGTTTTTCTCCTTTATAATTTTTAAACTTTGCAAAATTATAAAGTTTAACCTAAATAAAAAAAAAAATCCACTGCATGTATCATAATTACGTTTGTTTAAATAGTAAGATTGTATAACCTTAAAAGAGTAATCTGTTTTTACTAGAGTGGATGTCCCTTTTCAATCAGGTTTTATTTTTGCAGTTCTTGAAGGAATATTGATTATACAATACATAAATGAAATATGTGGAACCAGAAACCATGATATTAGTCTAGGAGTGTACCCCCGCCCCACACAGGTTCTTGCTTCGTCATAGTTCGTCCCCATTCGCGTAGTACCCACCTGTTGTGATCATCCCAGAAAATATAGTAATTCTTATACTGTATAAGTCACTCATAATTCCAACAAAGGATGACTGTCGCACGCGCACTCTGCCATGAAACCAGGCGCTTCCTTGGTGGGACCCCAAGGAAGAACAGCGGTCTTGTCTTTTTAATTCTGCTGCATTGGGTCAATCCCCCGTTGCACTTCATTGCTGTATACATTGTGGTGATTTCGGAAATAAACAAACAAACAAACAAACACACAATCAAACAAACCAAAAAGAAAAAAAAAAAAAAGAAAAGCAAAGAAAACTGGATTGGTGTAATTAACAACACGGTCACGGTCTATGATCGTTATGAAAAGAAAATGTACCGCACACTTTCTGCAAATGGCACCAGTTAATACGACCATGACAATGGCCGAATAATCATTACCATATTTGGAAACGGTGCGAGGGTTTGCTAATAAAACAAATACTTTTCCATATTTGGTAACGGTGCGAGAGTTTGCTAATAAAACAAATACTACACAATGTTAAATATTTACTATAGATGACATGTCCGGGATCATCTCTATAAAAATGGCAACCTCGGTCGAGATGTCTCATAATCATCGAGCTACTCAAGACAGAAGCATTCGACCCAAGAAGAGGAGAGACACACTGTACCAGAAAGAGAGATTCGAAAATCGGCAGAGATCAAACCATCAACTAGATATTTATTAAACCGCTCAAAGTATTATTATTCATAATCCGATTTCAGTATGAAGTCGATATTCGTACTCGCACTGATAGCCCTGTTCGCTCAGGGACTACTCGCCGGACCGATCGGCGGAGGCGCTCTCAACGGATCGGCAGGCAGTAACAAGACCGAGAAAGCTGTACCCGTGGTAGGCCAAGTAATCATTTTATGTGTTTTTTTTATTCGATGTTTGAAACTTTAAGTTGATAATTCTATTAAATATAAGCAAGTGCGATAATGTTGTGAAATTTCACGAGCAGGGAGAAGCGTAATAGCCATTTTTTTGTCGGTGGGGGCGGCGATGTCGATGAAGCAAATCGACAGAGCCATGTGTGTTGCTTAAAGTGGACTTCCATACGATTTCAAGCTTCTAATGATTGAAAGACAGATATTTTAGGTCAATAAACACAATTTTGCATGAAAAAGGTATGATTGTGGGTTCTTATAATTGGTTTTGAAATTCTAATGACACAAATTCGCGAGCGAGCTTGTTCTATCCCACAATGCACCAATTTTTGCACCTATGTTTTTACACTGCAGCGAATGTGTTCTTTTGATCGGACCAATACAATGCTCGATCATGAATAGTTTAGTCCACGCTGCGCCACTGACCGTGCCTTTGAGCATTACTGCATTGTTGAGCCGTTTGAAAATACTTGCCTGCCCGATATTGTAACACGTTTGGCTTTCATTGGAATTTGAATAGACACAAAGAGGTTATTGACCGGCTATTATGAATGACACATGCAGTGATCACAATGCAGTGGCACCGGATTCAAGCCTACTCAAGAAATTGAGCAAAGTGAGGGTGCTACGTAAGGGTCTCATGATTGTGCGCGGTAAATTTAATTATTTCCTCAGAGTTAATGACATTTTTAAAATCTCTTAGAAATCAACCGAAGTGAGTCAAATCCTGAAAATATTCAAGCACATCCCTAGATTTATTTCCAATATACTGTATTTGTTTAAAAACCGTCCGGAATTCTTCTTTAAGGTTTGGAATAGTTTTTGTTTTCATTGTTATCTTTTTATTATGGATTCTGAACAAGATTGGTATAGACATAACTTTCAGAAGCGGAATTATGGAAAGAAAACTTAAATACTATTAAATACTTTGGGCAAATCGTTAAGAGAAAAAAACAAAATAATGCAAGGCCCAATTGAAGGAAAACAATTTTATTCATGAAGACAAAAAATTGCATCATGTATTTTATTCATTAAACCATAATAATTGAAATTTTAATTCAAATCGAAAATTGTCTTTGCAGGAGGATATTCCCGAGAAGGAGGGGAAGTCGATGGAGGGACTCAAGGAGCCGAAGGATGAGGAGGACACACCAGGATCCTTCCAGGGAGACATGATGCTGACTCCTGAGCAACGCCAGGAAGTCATGGAGGCCATCGACGACGAAAAGACAGGTCGTACAAAGCGGAAGGCGACGTCGAGCACCACCGCCCGCTGGCCCCTCAACATCGTCCCATATGTCATCACACAATCATCCCGTAAGAAACTTTTCATTTATTTGTATTTATTGGTGTTACCACCCCATTTAATTACACTGATACATATCCATAAAAATAATCTTTAAAACTGTTAGGGTATCATGACATACTATTAACTTTTATTATAAAATCTACCCAAAGTATGCCAACCGCACGATTCTTCGGGCTGGAAATTGATATGAAAGAAATGTATACGTACATCAATAAATTATTATTGTGTCCAGACTTACGGTTTGTTAGTAGTAATCACACCATACTACCATTTGGTGCTGGACTTGTTTAATAATTTGATGGATTGTTATGTATTAGTAATAATATTGTCAAATATATCATTTACGTAAATGATTATAATTATTTCGTGAATATAATAGATAATACAACTTTGTACATGTAATCTAGATTCGTGACTCAATATGACTTTCATCGAATTCTTTGACCGATTATTATAATACTAATACAAATGTTTAAAATAGAAAGGTATTGCAATTTTTCTCTTAAATTTCCATCGCGTCATAAATTCGATGACAACACCAGTTTCAATCACAACTACTTTTCATCTTCATTCTTCATTACACAGAGGCCGATAAGAGCACCATTCGCGCAGCTATGGACCACTGGGAGCAGCATACCTGTCTGCGATTCGAACCCCTGACCTCGTCACACAGTGCTCAACTCGAACACAACTCGTATCTTTCTTTCATCAAGGGTGGAGGTTGTTGGTCTTTCGTCGGACGGATACCTTTCTTTAACGGGGCGCAGAATATATCTATCGGAAATGGATGTGCCTATGTGAGTATTTCTGCAACTTTTTGCCATTCATTTTTTTAAATATAATTTCCAAATAGCTCGTTTGTTTTTAACACCGTATCAAAATCCACTGTTTAAATATTGTTGCGTCCTTATCAGCTCTTTTATCATTTAAAACGAGTTCGTTGGTTAATATTAGCAAGTACATTTTTAGCAAAGTATGAAAACCACTGTGATTATCTGTGCGTCTCTTTTCGAATATTTTGTAATTAAATTGAGTTTGTTCGTCAACTATACATGTACTTTTAGCACAGTATCAAAATAAATACAAGTAAACATGTTGTGTGTCTTTGTATGTATTGAGCTTTTTCTGACAATTCTTTTTCATCGTTTTTTCATGTCATAGCTCGGCATTGTCGCCCACGAAATCGGACACGCCATCGGTTTCCACCACGAGCAGTCTCGACCAGACAGAGACGATCACATCAGGGTTCACACCGGGAACATCCTCGAAGGCTATGAAGGAAATTTCGAGAAATATTCTACGAGCCAGATCGAGACACACGACGTCGGGTACGACGTCGGATCGCTCATGCACTACGGATCATACGTGAGTTGTATTGCTAATGATTTCATTGATTCAGGGATGTACATATATGGCAATATAACGTCGTTTTCGGGTAAAACCGTATCATCTTCAGGCAAAATCATGTCATTTTCGAACCTAAAGGGATCTAGTAACTTTGTTGACAAGTGCAAAAAGTGATGCATGGTTAATGAAATGTGTATTGGTGTAATCTGATATGTCCAGAAAGTAATGTGTGGAAATTTTAAGGTATTCGGATGTTATTTGGCCGAGAAATGAGCGAAAATGCAAAAAGATATTCACTTACTCATTGCACTTACTTTGTATACGGCTGAAAAGGTCCCGTAGATAATTTCATAACCGAACACTTCAATCGTAAATATCCTTTGAGCGAAATGGATTTTGAGGATTTGGACAATGTCACTAAGTCCCTTTAATCAATAACAACATACCGTATTCAACATCTAAGTGGATAGACCTTTCTTCTTGTGTTGGCTTGTCAAGTGAACAACGGTTGGGATATTATTAGGGCATAAGACACCAGCCCCCCCCCCCCCCCCCTGAAAAAATGTGCCCCTATACCCATGTTCCATGTTAAGGGGTACCCAGTCGCCTTAGACCCCAGCTGAACGGTTTGGTACTTGTTCTTCTCATTCTATCAGGCTTTCACCAAAAACGGTCAAGCGACCATCACCACTCTGGAACCCATGGACATGCCACGCCTTGGAAACAGAGCTGGACTCAGTATGGCCGACATCGATCTCGCTAACCTCTACTACGAATGCGCAGTCGAGGGCTGTCCGAGCGACTTGCAGTGCGAGAACGGCGGGGAAGTGGACCCCAACTGCTTGTGCGTCTGCCCCTCCGGCTTCAGCGGAGATCGCTGCGAGACCGTCGACGAGACCGATGAATGCGTGTTCCTGCTCACTGACCGAGAGGGCGAGATTACGTCACCGAACTACCCCAGCAACTACGATAACGACAACGCGTGTATTTACAGAATCGAGGTTAGTATAATGAGATCCGTCTCACTACCATGACTACGGAATTGTGATCTCTTATTTAATGTTCAGAAAAATATGTTCTAGAACAGTAATTGTTTTTCCTATTAAATGTATTTATGAGCACTACGTTCTTAATACCATTCTCATTTATGGTAGTCCGAAATCAAAATAATCCATCCGCATAATCATAATGTTATGGCACAATCAATAGTGATAATGTAGCACTTCGATAATTATGCAGTTTGATTATAATTGTGATTTATCATATTGTACACTGCCGAAAACCGATCTTGGTACGCACATAGATAATCTGCGCGACGCATTAGCCATAAAAGGCATCCTACTTATCATTCGGGGAAATATAAACTAATAAACTGTATAATGTTGTTCCTTTTCTTCCAGGGAGCTCCAGGGACAACGATCGAACTGACCTTCATTGACATGGAGATCGAGAGTAATCGAAGGTGCTTATACGACGCAGTCGAGGTCCGAACGGACGATGTCGACGCTCCCGGCCAAAAGTTCTGCGGCAGCGTCCTCCCTCCCGTTCAGACATCGACCGGGAACCAGATGCTGGTCGTCTTCACCTCCGACTTCAGCGATGTTCGTCGAGGCTTCAGGGCCTCTTACCTCATCGTAGGCGTCGGCGAAGGGGAGGTCGTGGGGACTTGCGGAGGAGACTTCGACGGCAGCATCAGCGCCATGGCCTCGCCAAATTATCCCGACAACTACGGCAACAACCTCAACTGCGTCTACAACATCGAAGTGGAGGCTGGTCGTCGAGTCGAGCTCAGTATTCTTGACTTCTCTCTCCAGGATCAAACGTTTTGCGGCTGGGACGCGCTGGAGGTCGATCTCGGAGACGGAATCAAGGTTCCCATGAAGTAAGTATTAGTTGAATTTTAGCATCACATTGTTTAATACATTTCCTTTAAAAACAAAGCACTGGTATTTGAAAATATATGAAATACCATTATGTACTCTTCAATAGATTTCAAAATGTTAATTGAAAGCAATTTACAAAGCTTTGATAATGTAAAGGGTATAAAACGTTTTTGTTAATTTCTTTAGAAAATTACCTACAGACTTCAATAATATATTTTGCCTTGTATACGCAATTTCTATTTTGTATATACTAGATCTGACTTACTAATTGTTATTATGGTTTCCATAATCATTAAAACCTGTCTGAGCAACATTTATTTGGATTTTCATTTTCTGTTTTCTTTTTTTCTTCTTTTCTTTCAGACTGTGTGGAAGCGAATCGCCTGCCGGTTCGTTGGTGTCCCTCGGCAACCGGATGGTACTGACGTTGAAAACGGACGGGGTGCAAACTGCCAGCGGCTTCAAGGCTAGCTATAGCGCGATCGACCTGTAGAACATCGTCATCGTTAGTGTCGTTGTCGTCGTCATCGGTGTAGTCGCCGTCATCGTCGTCATCGTCGATATCGTAATAAACGAATGATAAATCATTTTCCTGCTCTTTCGTTAGTTTCCATCGACAACAGATGGTGGTTTCACTGGTGGGAGCGACTTCATGGTTATAGAACGGCAGGAAAATTAATGCCTTTTAGAGAAAATAATGTTTCACTTCCTTTCAAAATAAGCATTATCTATTCTATATAATGTAGGAGTTCGTATAATAATGAATGAGTTGAATAATGTGAGTGATTCTAAAAATGCGATTGCAAATTTGCAGTGATCGTACCTTTAACCTCCTATTGGTGCCAATAATGATTTTTTTTGTTCAAACTCAACGATTTGCCGACCGTTTTAAACAAGTTTTAAATCTGTTTATTTATATTTTCATATTTCTAACACAATAATATATTGACCATTGTTTTAATAACCGATTGTTGTAATTTTAAACACAGTATTTGTATATTTGATTTGATTGAGAAAACAACCATTTCTATGTAAAATTTAGATAAGGATAATACAGTAGTTGTACCTTAAATGCTAGCTTGTATAGACAAGCTGACATGTTTTACTGTTCTTGCAATTACTCATGCTATATTTAAAAACAATCACCACTTTATATAAAAAAACATTTGCAATTTTACGATGCCATTACTTATGTTGAAATGGACATTATAGTTCATAATTGATTATTAGGTAAACGTACAATTTTGATTGAATAATGCGAAGAGGCGAGTAAAAGAAAATATTGATGATTTTGTTCATATTTTATACAGAAACAATGTAATACCAATACCAACAGTCCTTTCCAGGACTATTCCAACAGTCCTTTCTAGTACTACCAACAGTCCTTTTTAGGACTCTCCTAGAAAGAATACCAACAGTCCTTTTCAGGACTATCCCAACAGTCCTTTCTAGGACTACCAACAGTCCATTCTAGGACTACCAACAGTCCTTCCTAGGACTACCAACAGTTCTTTTTAGGACTCTCCTAGAAAGAATACCAACAGTCCTTTTCAGGACTACACCAACAGTCCTTTCTAGGACTACCAACAGTCCTTTCTAGGATTACCATAGTCCTTTTCAGGACTCACCAATCCACCCATCTCACATGGTGCAACCGCAAACCACACGTATTATATACATGTAGCATTACTGTATATGCAATTGTGTGTAATGGTTTGATTCCGTTCGAACATAACTGCCTCAACGCCGATGCTGTTTAATTTATGTCGGTACATAATATACATCATGCGAAAAAGATGCAATCTTTGATATTATTGGACATAAGTTATTGAAACCAAATTAGATTAAGCAAATGTCCGTCTGGTACGGCTGATATATATAATTTATATAATTTATATTTGTATGTACTTCAAACTTTTTTCCGTCAGTGACGGCTGGTTGTAATCTACATGAATAAAAGTATGTGAAATGATACCTAAATTTGTTTCGTATGTTTCCTGGTTGTCATGTTTTTGATGCTGTTATTTTTTAACAAGTATTGTATGGTATACAATATGTACTTTGTAAGTATAATGTATGTGTATGTGTGCGCGTGTATGAGGGAATTAGTATGCGTGTAAAATAATTAGTTGATATATATACAAGTGATTTGTTTTATCAATCTATTCTACAAGCAATTGTAGAAAAATGTGTCTAGAAAATGGTTAATTACTGCTGCGAACAAACCTCCATGCATAGGTCTGCAAAACAGACTAGTTATTTTGTCATGGAACAAGATATAGTCTTCTTCTGCAGACCCATGATCACATAAGTTAGTACGATGATAATTGTTTTTAATTATGATACAAATGTTTAGGTTAGTTTTAGTTTTTTAGATTAGGTGAAATTATTACTTAAACTATTTTCTTGCATTTAATAATTATGACATTATTTGGGATCGTAGTTCCCTGTTATATTAGAACCCCAACATGCGAAGCGCAGTAAGACCACAACATATACATTTTGTTAAATTCTATTCCGTTTAATTCATCATCCAAATCGATTGTCTAAAAAATAAATCAAAACAGATCAACTGAACTGATCAAAAGGGGGAGTTTCCTCAAATGTTAAAATGTGGATAAAATGGAAGGAGATCAGTTTTAAAATTCAAAACTTACAATTGCGTCAGGTTAGTTTTGCCGCCCTCTCTAGATGGCAATTAGCCGAAATGTGACCATGCTACGTAGATTTTCTTATATTCATTCCGGAATATCGATTGACCAGTTGATGAAATACTTCCTTAAATACATAAACAATAAACTTTTCTTTAACATATCTGAGCATAAGAGTTGTAGGAAGATGCGTGAATTTTAGTGAAAATGGAATGTTGTGAAGTTTTTTGTTTTTGTACCGTGCTAATAATCATGCGTATGAGTTTGTCTCGTGTGACATCACTTTAACAAAGAGACAACTAAGAGGGCAGCATACAAGATTTTAATCAAAACTGGGATAAATCATAATTCTAGATTGGGTTATCAAAATCTGCTCAAACCTTTGCCTCCCCCCCCCCCCCCTCCCCGAATTGTCATAATACAAATACATCAATACATTACATAGAACATAAGAGATTAATTTTAACATAACTATAATTACAAAGTCATAAAAGCTATGTAACACGCACGTTACTACGTCAGCTAAATAGACAGGTGGTCACTAAGACCGGTTTGAATGTATACAAGTAGCCCCTAACCGACATGGTAATCTTGTGTATGATCGAGATAAATAAACATTGATGACCAAGATTGAAACCTTAATGGGATAGTTGAGTTTTGGTAAAGAGAGTACAGTTTGGGTCAAACTGAATTTTAGTAACCAAAAACCTGCACCATTACATTACAAACTAATAGTTATAACGCCACCATGCTCGAAGGGAATACAACATTACAAACGACGAAGTAAAAAGCCTGTTATCATTAAAAAAAAGAGCCGTTAAAACTCAAAAGGGCGCTCTCTAAAAAATCATTGGTTTCGAACATTTTAAATAAAATATTGTGCATGCGATGTTTTGTTGAAATAGTGTAGATAGATAATCAGCAACTATTTAAAAACCTCCTTTGTACATTTTTGAAAAGAGGAAACATGTTTTAATCTTTTTTAACTGCTGGTTCAAAATTGTCGAATGATTTTAGGGTCCCACAATTATTACAAATGGTTATGTTTATGGAGATTTCAGCCGTTTCTGAACCAATTTTTATAAAATAAAGTTTATTCCGTCATTAAAATTGTATGCTCTTTCAAATTTGGCACTCAGTATTTTGATTAACACACAAATGTTTTTTTGGTGTAGCGCCCTCTATACCCAAACTCAACTATTCCTTTAATACACGTCCAAGTAAAGATCTAACAAGAGTATTAATCCCCATGATACTGCAAACACAGTTTGCGTGTACTAATCCAATGGCCTTTTCATAACACAGTACTGCTGGAGTTAAAGCCAGTGAACTGGAAAATCGGGTATTAATGGGGTCTCTGAAAATAAAAGCACGTATCTAATTGGGCGGAGCAAACGCGGATAAAATATCGATTTGATACTACATGCTTTGTCTGGCTACTTTCTATAACTTTTTTGTGCTTTTTTTGTGAACTACGATCATTGTCTTTCGAATTAATATCTTGTTCAGCGCTTAACCACTTCGCTCCCAGGATCGTTCTTGCTGACGCGGATTAGTATTGTAAAGATGAGGGTCAGATGGTGGTATAGGTTAGTATTCATAAAGGAATTAATATGGAAGGGGCGGGGTAGGTGGGGGTTATTTGGTAAAGAATTGTATACGCCTCGCAATTTTCTCGGGCATCCGGGTTTGATGGCGAGGGGGCTGAGGAGTTTAGAAATTGGCGTCCAAGTTGGTTCATTATCATCTGAGCAACCAAACCAATCGGACGGATCTGCAATCTGCTGTCCCAGTTGGTATAGGATGTAGAAAGCTGAGATTAGAGAGAAATTATAATATTTAGTTTACATTAATTTTGAGAAAATGTTATCTGGACAATTTTAATTTACCTCAAGAACATAATTACGTGGTGTAGGTATACGCTGCCGAATGTGATATCAAACATATTGCATCCAGATGTGTGTTTTTTTTATCGAAAAAGCGAACTATATCAGATTGTTAAGTTAACAATCTGATTTCGTTAGAATATTATTGAGTGTACTCTACTCTAAACACATGTCAGAGTGTACAATTAGGCCGTGAGGAGAGACAGCTATTCGATCACTGACACCCCCCTCGAAAATTCTTCACCGACAACCCCCACCCCCACGAAAAATCTTCACCGACATCCCCCCCCCTTCGAAAGAGTCTTCACCGGTACCCCCTCTTGAACAAATCTTCATCGACACCCCCCTCGAAATTCTTCACCGACACCCCCCTCGAAATACTTGACCGACACCCCCTCGAAATACTTGGCCGACACCCAGCCCCTCGAAAATTTTGGTTGACGAAATACCCCCGATCACAGTATCAAAGTATATCAAGAACCATAATTCCTTGCTCTTCTTGTTTACACATTATTTACAAAAAGCACACCTTTTTTAATACTTCAGTACAACAAATACTAATATGCACTTCGAGTAAACATTTACAATTAGCCTTTATACATATTTCAAATGTGAGTGAACATCGTTGTGGTAGCCTTCACGAAAAGATTCCCTGTTTTTTTTTTCTTCAAATTTTGCGAGTTGAAACAACGCTCGACACAATTGCTCCGATCAGATCATGCAACGCAGACATAAACCACGCCGTGCATCGGGCCGTGCATTAGGTATTATATGTACATCGAGTCGAAGGCTCGAAGCATTCCGCAAGTAAACAACGAATATTTAACAGCTAGTTGTAAGTACACCATAGAGCTATCTAAATACAACCTTAAATTCGCACAAGTCGACAATGAATATCACTTTTATCAGTCATGTTCTGCTTCAAAATTAGAATATCACATCGCGATCGCGAGGCTTTCGCCCCGGCTTTCGCTCTCCGTATAATACCGTACTCGTAGTACACAATACATGCAGATGCACATGGTACCATGGTACAGTGCATAGGGTGCGTAGGGTAAGATATGGTATATGCTGTCAAATTCGTTCTATGTTTGACGCATCACTTTGGTTGATAAAACGCACTATCGGCTTGTTTTTTGCACGCATGTAACATAACGGTAGAAGCTGCATCGCGATTTTATTGCCCAGACGCGGCTTGAAACTGCACTCTGGACAAATCTTGGCGACGGACAAATCTTGGCGACGTACACATTTTGGCGACATACACGAACACCGTCCTCCTATTATAATATAGATGACCTTATTTGGGATCGTAGTTCCCTGTTATATTAGAACCCCAACATGCGAAGCTCAGTAAGACCACAACATATACATTTTGTTACATTTTATTCCGTTTAATTGATCATCCAAATCGATTGTCTTCGATTGTCAAATAAATACATTAAAACAGATCAACTGAACTGATCAAAAGGGGGAGTTTCCTCAAATGTTAAAATGTGCGGGATCAAATGGAAGGAGAGCAGTTTTAGAATTCAAAAGTTACATTATTGTGTCAGGTTAGTTTTGCCGCCCTTTCTAGATGGCAATTAGCCGAAATGTGACACATTTTTACTGACCATGCTACGTAGATTTTTTTATATGTATTAATTCCGGAATATCGATTGACCAGTTGATGAAATTCTACATTAGATACAGTCAAAATACAATCAACTTTTCTTTAACATATCTGAGCATAAGAGTTGTAGGAAGATGAGTGAATTTTTGTGAAAAATGGAATGTTGTGAAGTTTTTTGTTTTTTTGTACCGCGCTAATAATGCTAATGGAGTTTGTCTCGCGTGACATCACTTTAGCAAAGAGACAACTAAGAGGGCAGCATACAAGATTTTAATAATAAATCATATTCTAGATTGGGTTATCAAAATCTGCTCAAACCTTTGCCTTTCCCCCCCGAATTGTCATAATACAAATACATCAATATATTACATAGAACATAAGAGATAGATTTTAACATAACTAGAATTACAAAGTCATAAAAGGTGTTATGTAATACATACGCTACTACGTCTTCTAAATAGACAGGTGCATGGTCACTAAGACATGTTTAAATGTATACATGTAGCCCCTAACCGACATGGTGGTCGAGATAAATAAACATTGATGACCCAGATTGCAATGTTAATGGGATAGTTGAGTTTTGGTAAAGAGAGTACAGTTTTGGTCAAACTGAATTTTAGTAACCAAAACCTGCACCATTACATTACATTACAGACTAATAATTATAACTCCATCATGCTCGAAATGAATACACAAATTCAAACGACTAAGTAAAAAGCCTATTATCATTAAAAAAGAGCCGTTATAACTCAATAGGGCGCTCTCTAAAAAATCATTGGTTTTAAACATTTAAAATGAAATATTGTGCATGTGATTTTTTGTTGAAATATTGATAGATAATCAGCAACTATTTAAAAAACTCTTTTGTACATTTTTGAAAAGAGGAAACATGTTTTGATTTTTTTAACTGCTGGTTCAAAATTATCGAATGATTGTGGGCATGGTGGCCGGGGCCCCACAATTATTACAAATGGTTATGTTTATGGAGATTTCAGCCGTTTCTGAACCAATTTTTATAAAATAAAGTTTATTCCGTCATTAAAATTGTATGCTCTTTCAAATTTGGCACTCAGTATTTTGATTATCTCAGCGCCAAAACTCAACTATCCCTTTAATACACGTCCAAGTAAAGATCTAACAAGAGTATTAATCCCCATGATACTGCAAACACAGTCTGCGTGTACTAATCCAATGGCCTTTTCATAGCGCAGTACTGCTGGAGTTAAAGCCAGTGAACTGGAAAATCGGGTATTAATGGGGTCTCTGAATATTAAAACACGTATCTAATTGGGCAAGGGCAAACGCGGATGAAATATCGATTTAACACTGCATGCTTTGTCTGACTATTTTCTATAACTTTCTATAACTTTTTGTGCGCTTCTTTTGTGAACTACGATCATTGTTTTTCGAATTAATATCTTGTTCAGCGCTTAACCACTTCGGCCCCAGCTAGGGTCGTTCTTGCTGACGCGGATTAGTATTGTAAAGATAAGGGTCAGATGGTGGTATAGGTTAGTATTCATAAAGGAATTAATATGGAAGGGGCGGGGGGGGGGGGGGGGGTAGGTGGGGGTTATTTGGTAAAGAATTGTATACGCCTCGCAATTTTCTCGGGCATCCGGGTTTGATGGCGAGGGGGCTGAGGAGTTTAGAAATTGGCGTCCAAGTTGGTTCATTATCATCAGAGCAACCAAGCCAATCGGACGGATCTGCAATCTGCTGTCCCAGTTGGTATAGGATGTAGAAAGCTGAGATTAGAGAGAAATTATAATATTTAGTTTACATTAATTTTGAGAAAATGTCATCTGGACAATTTTAATTTACTTCAAGAACATAATTACGTGGTGTAGGTAATACGCTGCCGAATGTGATATCAAACATATTGCATCCAGACGTGTTTTTTTTTATCGAAAAAGCGAACTAAACCCCTCAAAAAAGTTCGGAAACTCAAGTTTGATCGATTATATCTATTTTATCAAGAAATCATAATGGTTATATTTGGTATCACTTGAAAGGGTGTGTATACCTCTTTAAAATGATACCAAATTCGTAAGCATCACGAGCACGATGTATGCGCAGTATACTTGAGAATGGGGGAAAGTCAGAAGTGAAATGTCACAAAATGCGCCAACTTCAGTTGGAAGGTCTGACACCCATATCACGGTCTTTCTCAAGTTCAAATTCTTTCGACGATGAATATCTTGTCAATACAGACATACTGTTGAATATGGTATCAGACAAAAGCATGTTTAATTATCTTTCCAATGACACCTCACTTGGAATAATTATGAAAGCCGGGTAGGTACAATTAAGGTGAATATTTGGGAGGATCGACAGCAAAATGTAAGCAAAATGCATTTGATTGTGTGAAATTGAAGGCGTTGCATCCAAAAACGACTTTTGTGGAGATATCTTAGTACTTTACTTTACATAATCATTATGAAATTCAACATTATGTTAAAGCGTGTTAATTTGTCAATGATAATGCCCCATTCATAGTGGTTATGTGCTTGAGGTGTGTGTAGTACCTCTAAATGTTTGGGGCTCAAAATGACACGTTGCTAGGTCGACTTTCTACCGTTTGATACGTGGTAATAAGGGCATACCTACACGGTCGAAGAGGGCGCTAATATGCCAGTTCTGGCCAGTTTGCGTAGGTTTAGAGAAATTTGAAGCATTTTCAATACATCAAGTTTGTGAGTTTCCTGTATTACACACTCACATTCAGCATAATCATTGCAAATGAGACATCATATTAAAGGTAAATTAACGAGCTTTCTGATAGTGCAAAACGTAATGATGATAGAGTTATGATTAATACAACAATATCTTACCGGAATCTTGAAACAAGAAGACATGGTCTTAAATTCATAGCATTTATAGACCCCCATATCCGGTTTTACTGCACACACCCCAATAGCATAATTATTACAGGTGAGACATGATTTTAAAGAAAAATAAACACGCTTTCACATGATACTAAATTTACTGATGATTATGCAATTTAGAACCCTAAAACATCCCTCCAATAGTCGTTTTTCGATGCAACGCCTTCAATTTCACAAAAAGAAATGCATTTTGCAACATTTCCCTTTCGGCCCTCCCCATGTTCAGCTGTACCATACTTAACCTGTTAATACAATTGTTACGGACATAACCGTATTGAAAAGATAGACACATGGGCTTTAAAATGATACCAAATTTGATAAGTTTAAATCATTTGAACACGCTACAATCTTCGATACAACTTGAACATTAAAAAATACGGCACAAGAGTCAAATTTCCCAACTGAATACTTTGCGACATTTGACTTCTGACCGTCCTCCATTCTGAAACGCACTGCGTATTCCCTGATTTGAAATGAATGACAAATAATGTACCATTTCAAAGGGAAATTATCATGCATTGCAATGACACTAAAAGCAAAAAAATACAATTTGAAAATAAAAGTGATACAATCGATCAAAGTTGAGTTTCCGAACTTTTTTTGAGGGGTTTATATCAGATTGTTAAGTTAACAATCTGATTTCGTTAGAAGATTATTGAGTGTACTCTACTCTAAACACATGTCAGAGTGTACAATTAGGCCGTGAGGAGAGACAGCTATTCGATCACTGACACCCCCACTCGAAAATTCTTCACCGACAACCCCCCCCCCCCCCTCAACAAATCTTCACCGACAAGCCCCCCCCCCCTCGAAATACTTGACCGACACCCGGGCCCTCAAAAATGTTGGTTGACGAAATAACCCCCCCCCCCTCAACAAAAATTAACGGACACCCACTCCCCTCACAAATTATTCACCGACACCCCCCCCCCCCCCTTCGAAAGAATCTGCACTGGTAACGGCCCCCTCTCGAAAAAATCTTCACTGACACCCCCCTCGAAAATTCTTCACCGACAACCCCCACCCCCTCGAAAATCTTCACAGACATCCCCCCTTCGAGATTCTTCACCGACATCCCCCCCTTCGAAAGAGTCTTCACCGGTACCCCCTCTTGAACAAATCTTCATCGACACCCCCCTCGAAATTCTTCACCGACACCCCCCCCCCCCCCCCGAAATACTTGACCGACACCCCCTCGAAATACTTGGCCGACACCCAGCCCCTCGAAAATTTTGGTTGACGAAATACCTCCGATCACAGGTGAAACAATAAACAGTATTAATTAAATCGTTGGCAAGTAGATCAATAACCCTAATTCCTTGCTCTTCTTGTTTACACATTATTTACAAAAAGCACACCATTTTTTATACTTCAGTACAACAAATACTCATATGCACTTCGAGTAAACATTTACAATTAGCCTTTATACATATTTCAAATGTGAGTGAACATCGTTGTGGTAGCCTTCACGAAAAGATTCCCTGTTTTTTTGTCTTCAAATTTTGCGAGTTGAAACAACGCTCGACACAATTGCTCCGATCAGATCATGCAACGCAGACATAAACCACGCCGTGCATTAGGTATCGAGTCGAAGGCTCGAAGCATTCCGCAAGTAAACAACGAATATTTAACAGCTATTTTTAAGTACACCATAGAACTATCTAAATACAACATTAAATTCGCACAAGTCGACAATGAATATCACTTTTATGAGTCATGTTCTGCTTCAAAATTAGAATATCACATCGCGATCGCGAGGCTTTCGCCCCGGCTTTCGCTCTCCGTATAATACCGTACTCGTAGTACACAATACATGCAGATGCACATGGTACCATGGTACAGTGCATAGGGTGCGTAGGGTAAGATATGGTATATGCTGTAAAATTCGTTCTATGTTTGACGTATCACTTTGGTTGATAAAACGCACTATCAGCTTGTTTTTTGCACGCATGTAACATAACGGTAGAAGCTGCATCGCGATTTTATTGCCCAGACGCGGCTTGAAACTGCACTCTGGACAAATCTTGGCGACGGACAAATCTTGGCGACGGACAAATCTTGGCGACGTACACATTTTGGCGACATACACGAACACCGTCCTCCTATTATAATATAGATGACATTATTTGGGATCGTAGTTCCCTGTTATATTAGAACCCCAACATGCGAAGCGCAGTAAGACCACAACATATACATTTTGTTAAATTTTATTCCGTTTAATTCATCATCCAAATCGATTGTCTTCGATTGTCAAATAAATACATTAAAACAGATCAACTGAACTGATCAAAAGGGGGAGTTTCCTCAAATGTTAAAATGTGCGGGATCAAATGGAAGGAGAGCAGTTTTAGAATTCAAAAGCTACATTATTGTGTCAGGTTAGTTTTGCCGCCCTCTCTAGATGGCAATTAGCCGAAATGTGACACATTTTTACTGACCATGCTACGTAGATTTTTTTTAATATTTATTCATTCCGGAATATCGATTGACCAGTTGATGAAATTCTACATTAGATACAGTCAAATACAATCAACTTTTCTTTAACATATCTGAGCATAAGAGTTGTAGGAAGATGAGTGAATTTTTTGTGAAAATGGAATGTTGTGAAGTTTTTTTTTTTTTGTACCGTGCTAATAATCATGCGTATGAGTTTGTCTCGTGTGACATCACTTTAACAAAGAGACAACTAAGAGGGCAGCATACAAGATTTTAATCAAAACTGGGATAAATCATAATTCTAGATTGGGTTATCAAAATCTGCTCAAACCTTTGCCCCCCCCCCCCCCCCCCCGAATTGTCATAATACAAATACATCAATACATTACATAGAACATAAGAGATTAATTTTAACATAACTATAATTACAAAGTCATAAAAGCTATTATGTAACACACACGTTACTACGTCAGCTAAATAGACAGGTGGTCACTAAGACCGGTTTGAATGTATACAAGTAGCCCCTAACCGACATGGTAATCTTGTGTATGATCGAGATAAATAAACATTGATGACCAAGATAGTTGAGTTTTGGTAAAGAGAGTACAGTTTTGGTCAAACTGAATTTTAGTAACCAAAACCTGCACCATTACATTACATTACAAACTAATAATTATAACTCCATCATGCTCGAAATGAATACACAAATTCAAACGACTAAGTAAAAAGCCTATTATCATTCAAAAAGAGCCGTTATAACTCAATAGGGCGCTCTCTAAAAAATCATTGGTTTTAAACATTTAAAATGAAATATTGTGCATGTGATTTTTTGTTGAAATAGTGATAGATAATCAGCAACTATTTAAAAAACTCTTTTGTACATTTTTGAAAAGAGGAAACATGTTTTGATTTTTTTAACTGCTGGTTCAAAATTATCGAATGATTGTGGGCATGGTGGCCGGGGCCCCACAATTATTACAAATGGTTATGTTTATGGAGATTTCAGCCGTTATGAACCGATTTTTATAAAATAAAGTTTATTCCGTCATTAAAATTGTATGCTCTTTCAAATTTGGCACTCAGTATTTTGATTATCTCACAAATGTTTTTTTGGTGTAGCGCCCTCTATACCAAAACTCAACTATCCCTTTAATACACGTCCAAGTAAAGATCTAACAAGAGTATTAATCCCCATGGTACTGCAAACACAGTCTGCGTGTACTAATCCAATGGCCTTTTCATAGCGCAGTACTGCTGGAGTTAAAGCCAGTGAACTGGAAAATCGGGTAAGCGGTCTCTGAATATAAAAACACGTATCTAATTGGGCATGGGCAAACGCGGATGAAATATCGATTTAATACTGCATGCTTTGTCTGACTATTTTCTATAACTTTCTATAACTTTTTTGCGCTTCTTTTTACGATCATTGTTTTTGAATTAATATCTTGTTCAGCGCTTAACCACTTCGGCCCCAGGGTCGTTCTTGCTGACGCGGATTAGTATTGTAAAGATAAGGGTCAGAGATGGTGGTAGGTTAGTATTCATAAAGGAATGAATATGGAAGGGGCGGGGGGGGGGGGGGGTGGGGGTTATTTGGTAAAGAATTGTATATGCCTCGCAATTTTCTCGGGCATCCGGGTTTGATGGCGAGGGGGCTGAGGAGTTTAGAAATTGGAGTCCAAGTTGGTTCATTATCATCTGAGCAACCGAGCCAATCGGAAGGATCTGCAATCTGCTGCCCCAGTTGGGATAGGATGTAGAAAGCTGAGATTAGAGAGAAATTATAATATTTAGTTTACATTAATTTTGAGAAAATGTCATCTGGACAATTTTAATTTACTTCAAGAACATAATTACGTGGTGTAGGTATACGCTGCCGAATGTGATATCAAACATATTGCATCCAGACGTGTTTTTTTTTCTGGAAAAAGCGAACTATATCAGATTGTTAAGTTAACAATCTGATTTCGTTAGAAGATTATTGGAGAGTGTACAATTAGGCCGTGAGGAGAGACAGCTATTCGATCGCGCCATTAGATATCGCTATATATAAATATACTTATTTTGTTTGCCCCACCATCACCATCGGGCTCAACGATGACGAAATTTGTTCATATCTTGACCATCATCGCCGTGTTCATCTACGCGATCGTAGGCGCACCAACGAGCAGTAGAAGACGGAAGACGACCACCATGACCACGGTAAGATATTTCGGGAAATGACAAGTTATTTTTTTATTTGATATCTTAAACATATAAGATGCGTTGTATAAAATAATAAAGGTTTCCTTGCAAAAAATATTAATAGTCATTATGAGGGACCCACGATCATATTACAAGGCCTGCTTTATACTATATGGTGGATCTTCTGTTTTTTCAATAAATTTAACTTGGTAATTGTGTTTATTACATTAGTAATGTAATGTATTTTTGTTGGAAACGAAAGTTTTTGAAAATTTAAAAACTTCAATCCATATTGGCCAAAATAATTGATCCATATTGTTGAAATAGTAAAAAACAAAACAAAAACAAATTGTGTGGTAAAATCCGAACCTTAGTTAGTACATGTATCGCTAAATGCAGAAATATCAGTTGAAACTTCAATGCACGACGCCAGCACGCAGCTGGGCCTACATTTACCAGACATTCGTCCCTTCTCCGCCCGGCTGGGTATTGGTAGCTAGTTATAAAGAAGAGTACATTTTACATGTATAATCAAGAGGGTGTCAGATATAAATGTTCAGTTCACATTTTACCTCCTTTTTTCAGTAAATACATGATAACATTAGGTTGATCAAATTTATGAAGATTGTTTATTTTCCCTTTTTTCCCTTCTTTTTCTTGTCAGTCGTTTCTTGCAGAGAGGGGAGGTGACGTCTCCCTCAAGACGGATTCGCCCCTCCTGGAGAAAATTCCAGAGTTGACCGTCTCCCCCGAAGAGAAGTCAGAGGTGCAAACTTCCTCCTCATGGACAGATACGCTTTCTCCCAAGAAGGTAATGTATAATATTTAAAATTTACATTTGGAATTCCTTTAATTTGATAATTAATTGACAAATTAAGGCAAATTAAACTTGGAGAAATATAATAAGGCGTTTCCCTTTACATACGCACTCGACATGTGATTAGACATTTATGTGATATGCTGTCAGGAGTACTTAAATGGATCTAGTAACTTTGTTGACATGTGCGAAAAGTGATGAATGATTGATTCAATGTAGTTGTTATCTGATTTGTCCACTGGGTATTGTGTGAAAAATTCAAGTTAAATGGACGTTATATGTCCAAGCTACGAGCAAAAATGTAAAGTGATATTCACTAACTCAATGCACTGACTAATTTGTACACGGTTTCAACGATCCAGTGGATAGTTTAACATCTGAACACTTCAATCGTAAATATCTTTTTAACGAAAGGGAAATTAATATAACCGAAACCTGTCCCATGTTTTTTTTTGTTAACACCAACCCAACAAGGCATGAGAGAACCGCTAACATTCCAATTGGATTTTGAGGATTTGGACAATGTTACTAAGTCCCTTTAAGTTTTGTAAATTCATGTTTATCTCGCCTTCATGTGTAGGGCATTGTATTTGTCTGTTCTCATGTTACACAACATGCCACTGTCTTATTCTGTATATTTTACCACGTACATTAAATAATAATAATACTAATAATAATGGTGGCTACTTATATAGCGCACGTTCTGTTTTCGACGCTTGCGGCGCATCACTATTATTACCCCGGTCATCGGATACATACTGCACTCAATCCAGCACACAAAGTGAACATTTTCCACTCCCTGGGGTGCATTCCAGCTAGGCAACCTCGTAGGTGCACACAGTGCTAAGTAAATGCAATATATATAAATTACATGTCTATCTATATATACATGTAGGTGGTGATGTCAACGCTGCCTCCTGTAAAGGTGTGGCTGGGAACCACTGCACAGCCAGAGACGTCCTTCCACGTCAACGAAACGGAAGTGACCTTGATACAAACGACCGCTTCATCTACAGCGACAGAGCTGAAGACGTCTGCACCCTCACAGTCGAATACGCCCCACCAAGAGGACGCTTTGGGGACATCCTTAAAGCCAGACGTGCCCGACCAAGACGGAGAGTTAGGAGCATCTTTACAACCAGATATGCCCCACCACCAGGAGGACGTTTTGGGGGCGTCATCACAGACGGTAACGCCACCAACTCGAGGGAGAAGTGTGGCGACAGAGAAACCTGTGGAGGCCGAACGCCAGCTTCCGAAGGACGAGGAGATCGCCACGGGAGCCTTCCAGGGAGACATGATGCTGACCTTCGAACAGGTGCGGGAGGTCATCGCGGCCATTGACGATCAGCAGACGACGCCGGGTCGTACGAAACGGAAGGCGACGTCCAATGCCAATCACCTGTGGACTGATGGGGTCGTTCCCTACGTCATCTCCCAATCATCCGGTGAGTCCTTATTCAAGAGCGGTGCTCAGTGTATGTTCCACTAAGACTTCTAAGTTGAACTTACATTTAAGTTGGACTTAAAATTACAAGCAGGAATGAATTAATACTTGACGACAAGTAATTTGTCAGAAACCATCATCATTTTCTTTTACCAACACGGCCAAAGAAATTATAGACATATTAATAATGAAATGTGTTGCTTTTGAATATGCTTGATTTCGATGCACAAATGCTTACTATGCTTTTAAGTCTTACTTATAATTTAAGTTCATCTTTAAATCTTAACGAATCACCCACTAGATCTTACACATCTCATAAGTGAATATGCTCTGTTCACTTAATTTTGCTTAAAATACATTCTGCATGTCACCATGGTCACCCATCTTTCTTATGTTTTATATTCGGTGGTTTAGTGAGCAAGGAGGAGGGGGAGTGGGGGGGGGGGGGGGGGGGGCAAAGGGCGTCTATTACGGCAGAACTCATGTGCACTTTTCATTTATTTAAACACATATCAAGCTAAACTATCTACACGTTATATCAAATGATTATCAAAGAATGCATTTATCCAAGCAATCATCCACTTTTGTCTTGCACCAATCTAATAACAGCAAATAATGCAGGCGTCATCCGCGAGGCGATGGACCACTGGGAGGCGCACACGTGCCTGAGGTTCGAACCGCGGACCCCATCGCAGACTACCTACATATCCTTCTTTAAGGGCTCGGGCTGCTGGTCTACCGTAGGGATGGTTTTTGTTGGTGTACATCAAATCTCTATTGGAAACGGGTGTGCCCATGTAAGTACATTAACATAATTATAATAGATAATTAGGAATGGGGTGTATTTCCCTTGATAGGTTAATTTGCGACAATCGACAAACACAAGAAAGAAGAAAATGTAAAGGCCTCCCTTCTGCAGTGGAGAGCATATAGGCTACATCTATAGAGAGAGATAGATAGAGTCAATTTGCTCCTAATTTTAATCAAATTATGATTCATATAGACGTTATATATATACCGTATTGTCATAATTATGTATTGTTAATGATGTAAAAGTTGTTTACATTCTAAGTGCGACTATATAAGCAACGTATCTACTTATAAATCGAAATTTAAAGTCAGACTATTCGACAGTCACACAAAACATTGATTAGTCATTTTCTAGACTTCTAATAAATTAATTGATGACTCGATTTCATACAGTGTATAGTACATGTATTATGATTCGTAGGGATAATAATCATGACGGCACAACTGATTCGTATTAAAATTCTAAATGGCTTTAGTAACCTTGTTGACAAGTGCACAACGTGATAAGTGATTAATGCAAATGTGTATAGCTGTGATCTGATATGTCCACAAAGTAATGTGTGATAATTTCACGTTAATTGGATGTTATTTGGCCGAGAAATGCAAAGATGCAAAGTGATATTAACTAAACTCATTGCACTCACTTTGTACGCGGCTTAAATTATCTGAACACTTCAATCGTAAATATCTTTTGAACGAAATGGAAATTTGAAGAACCGAAACCTGTCCAAATAGAGTTCCAAGTAAGTTTTGAGGATTTGTACAATGTTACTAGATCGTTTTAACATGGTGTATGTATTTCACTTATATAGGTGTCTTTTTTTTTTGTACTTATCTTCATCAATTGGTTAATAATCCAATAGTGACTAACAAGACTATTTGTAAACTGCGATCAGCGTATATAAGAAAAACATTATACGATGGTAAATAAATAATAATAATAATAATGGTGTCTATATATAGCGCATGTCCCGTCTTTCGACGCTCGCGGCGCATCACTATTATTGCTCATCGGATACATACTGCACTCAGTCCAGCAGACAAAGTGTACATTGTCCACTCCCTGGGGAGCATTCCAGCTAGTCAACCTCGTAGGTGCACACAGTGCTAAGTAACTCCTTTCCATTCTTCCGGGTACCCATGATGAATAGGGATAGGCGACACAAAACAATCTTGTAATTTGCTAATTTACCCATCTAAATAGTTTGGAATCGTCGTCCACGAGATCGGGCACGCCATCGGGTTCCACCACGAGCAGTCTCGACCAGACAGAAACGACTTTGTGATGGTCCACTACGAAAACATCTGGGACGGACTCGAGGACCAGTTCGCGAAATACTCGTGGGGCGAAATCACGACGCGAGGCGTCGGCTACGATGTGGGATCCATCATGCACTACGATGGATATGTAAGTGATTTTGTTTTGTTGGTCTTAAGCCTGGCGCAGACAGAGCCGACTCAACCCGATCCGACTGATTTTCAGTCAGGCTAGAGTCATTTTCGCTCAGTCGGAGCTGATCACACATGTTGAATCGGCCCCGAATGACCTCCGACTGGCACTTGAATGGAAAAACTGGAGACCTGAGGCAGCGCATACTGAGTTAATCAGGCTGAAAACCAGTCGGATCGGGTCGAGTCGGCTCTGTCTGCGCCGGGCTTTATACGGTTAGCGCAGTTCACATCGAAATGAATGTACCATATTTTGTTCACGACATTGTTTTATAATACTACAGATTGCGATTACAAAAACAATAACTCAAAATAGAGAAATGCAAGCGAAAATTTGTTGTATTTTTTATTTTTGCTTGCTATAAACATTTGTGGCATATACAGAGCTGCTCTGAGTGTTGTCCCTTATTGCGACAATTCATGTGGTCCCGGAAGTTGTGTTATGTCAGTGCCTTTTACTGACATGTGTTTAGAGTAGAGTATTTAAGTAATCCGAGGTGTCATTTTGGTTAATTTTGATGGACAGGATTTTAAGATATGATCATGCGAAAAATTATACTTTTCTTTTTGGGCCCAGTGTATTACCAATAACATGTTTGTTGTATTTTTTTTTATTTTTATTTTTTTTGTTCAATTAAAAGCTTATTAAACCATAGGCATGATAAGAGGTAACAATACAAATTTTCAAATAATGTGCTACCATATACAGAGACAAACAATAAACTTTGAAATTCATACTATTTCTTCTACACCAAATAAGGGGGGTGGGTGTTTCACTAAACATTACAATTGATTTTAGCATAAATAGATGATTATCCTCTTAGTTATCACTAAAACTCGATAATAAAAACGATCAAAAAGTGTTTAGTAAAACACACTATACAGGTTTATCCAAAATCGATACACAACATGTTGAATTTCACAAACTGTTTTTGTATAATTAACATACTGTATTTTAATCGCCTTCAACATGAATAGGCTTTCTCCAGCAACGGCATGCCAACGATCTCGACGAATGACCCCCTGGACGCTGCCGTGATGGGCCAACGAGTCGGTCTGAGCTTCGCCGACATAATGCTTGCCAATCTCATGTATCACTGCAGCGACCACTGCGAGAATCTTGAGTGGTCACGTTGTCGGAACGGAGGCTGCCTTGGACCCGATTGCGGCTGCGTCTGCCCCCCGGGCTTCCGCGGCGAGCACTGCGAGACGGTCGATGAGGAAGGGGCCGCCGCCGAACGGGGTTGCGTTCATCAGCTGACGGACAGGGAAGGCGAGATCTCGTCGCCAAACTTTCCCGCTAATTACGACAACAACGTGCACTGCCTCTATCTAATCGAGGTGAGAATGGTTGTGAATTTGTGAGGGGATGTGGTGGGTGGGGGGGGGGGGGGCGTTTGCCCCAACTGTAAGAAACATTGCTCATTAATATAAAGGCCTCTTCTCACATTATTGCCCTGGCGCATAATTTGTTTTACATATTGGTAATGATTAATTTTGGTATCGGACTATGGTCGCTCATCATTTTCCACGCTTCTGTTCAACACTGCAATCTTGCAATTTGTTCAAAAGTTATCATTATGAGTTACTCCCTTTCTTCTAATTCATTATTTTATATATATACGTCCGCCAAGCAGAACAAAAACACTTATGTCATAAAACAAAAATCATCAAATATTAGCAATATATACAAAGGAAATCAATGAATACATTTTTCAACAAATCAGATGCAAAAATAAATACTGTTAATAGTACCTGTTCACTGTGATAGACCTTCGTGAAAGTTTTTTCCCCTTCAAATAACAACAAATATCGTTGAAACGTAAACAGGGTCCCCCCGGAGCGACGATCGAGCTGACCTTCCACGACTTCGTGCTCGAGTTCCACGCGTTCTGTAGCTACGACGCCGTCGAGATCCGCTCGGACGACGTGCACTTTCCCGGCGAGAAGTACTGCGGTAATCAGCAACATCTGGAGCTGACGTCGACGGGCCACCAGATGCTGGTCGACTTCACATCCGACTACAGCCAGACTAAAAATGGCTTCCATGCGTCTTACGTCATCATCGGCGGCCATTACAATGGGACCGGCAACAGTAGTTCTGAGGTGAGTTTTTTTTCTTTCGATTTGCTTCATGAAATATATTTGTTGGTTATAGGGCTGGCTATACAGTGGTGTATCGTGGTCGTATTGGTCGATTGGGGAGGGGAAGGCACTCGAACGATTGGGGTTGCGCACGTCATGCATTTGATTTTATTCATTATGACCCCGTTGCAGAATTAGAAAGACTTACAATCGATTATAAAGTAGCAATTAATTGCAAGTCAGATTACGTGACTAAATGCGCAAATCTGATTGGCTCAAAAGTGTATATTTTCCGACTTGCGATTAATCGCAATTTTCAAATCGATTGTAATTTTTTTTTTGCAACTGGGCCAAGTATGTTTGTCTTGTTTTTTGCCCGTGGGCTAGACAAAACCCGCTCAGCGTTTTGAAATCACAAATTTACAGCCTAATAATCACCATGTCGTCCGCATTTGGGCAAATATATGTATACATTTTATTTAGGGAACAGTTTTGTTCTATTGTTTATGTACTGGACAGCAATATGGAGATAACTATTAGTCAAACTTTGGACGACAGCTAGGGGATCACAATTTACTGGCTAAATGTTGCAAAATATTATGTCTTTGTTAATTTTCTCTTACTATAGTAATCTGGTAAAGTGAGCGCACACTTTAGTCATATACTAAGTAATTGTAAGCATGAGCGTTATATTGTTTGTCTTCAAATTAAAAGAGTGAGTTAAAATTACATTTTATTATTTACAAATTGTATTTGCTTTATTCATTTGTAAAATGTAAATTTAGGCAGAGAAAATAATGTCAAAATAAATCTATAAAATCCCAGACAATTTGTGGTAAATCAAACAAAGAAGTATGATTGTAAGGGAACACTTAAGATGATTTTTATTACACCGTATAGTTTCGCTTGTTTGTGATTAAATATCATTCTACAAATATATTATTTTTGAAGGTTGACGACGGTGATGATTACGACATCAGCAGCAGCAGTATCGGCATCGATGACTTCGAAGGTGCGTGCGGCGGGCGTTTCAACGGCGAGGACAACGAGAGGGGGACGTTGGCCTCGCCCAACTACCCAGGCAACTACCAGAACAACCTCCAGTGCGTGTACACGATCACGGTGGAAGAAGGCCGACGAGTGGAGCTGAGAATTTTCGACTTGGCGCTCGAGAACCAGCAGAGATGCGCGTGGGACGCCCTCACCGTCAAACTAGGGTACTCGGTCAAGGTTCCCATGGAGTAAGTTAAATCTTGAGCCTTTAAACCCTTAATTCATATTATTGTATGCGGTGACAACATGTTTGCGAGTTACTGATACTTCGCAAGCATGAAAAGTTAGCTTTCTCATTCATTAATTTGATCATCCTACTGATACTGGAGAAGTTAGTCTTCCTCGTCATCATTAGTCATTATTTTGTCACGGACATATCTTTTGATTGAAAAAGAGCAAAGAAAATGGGATTCCAACGGTATTCGAACCCGAGACCTCCGGATTGCTAGACCGTTGCTCTTACCGACTGAGCTATAGAAAACCCTAATACGGCGTTCGCCCCAGAAACCCCTTAATTAGCATTGCTCGTGACATAAACCTGAAGGATAGAAATCAACTTGGGGATATATGCGAGGGATCACCGAAGTGAGGCAGCTTTTTGTAATAATTAATTCAAACAATTATAGAGAAACTGACCAGAAATATATAATGTGATTGAAAAAGAGCAAAGAAAATGGGATTCCAACGGGATTCGAACCCGAGACCTCCGGATTGCTAGAGGTATATTTTGTGAAGAATTCATGTCATGGTTAACTATTTGGTATAAGAACGAGAACATCAAGTCAATCTGACTCTTTTTAACTATCAATTTCGTGTGAATTCATGACATTGAGTAAATGATTATATCTGACTTTCTCATTTCCGTTTCCTTTCTCTCGACAGATTTTGCGGGACTGACTTCCCAGACGCTCCGATAGTATCGATCGAGAATACGATGGAGATAGTGTTAAAGACCGATTCGACGAGTACATATCGCGGCTTTGCTGCGGTCTATCGTGCGATAGATTGAAGGGTGGTCAGAAGCAACAAGCAGACGATTCTTCACTGTCGCGTGGTGGCATGTCATCTAATATGTTACAACTCTTGAGAACGATTGACAAATCGATATAACGATTGACACATTGATGGAAGTATTGATTCATCGATAAAACAATAAGACACATCGATAGCACTTACGGTTTACAAATCGATATACATATTGGCATATCGTAAAATAAGGACCAATCGATAGAGCGATTAATACATTTACACAACTATTGCCAAATCGATAAACTATTGACGAATCGATAGAGCGATCGATAAGTCGGCAGAATTATGACTGCCTTGGTGAACGATCAAATCGATAGTAACCTACTTACTATAAAATAATGATAACGAAGTGGAAATGGTCGGAAAGGTCACGTGATCTTTCGATCTTATACTATGTCTACAACCCCTTGGAGCCTGAATGATTTCCAATCTTCACAAAATTAATAAGTCTTCTTTATTGGGATAAGTATAGGTTTTCCCGCTCGATTTCGCGATTGTGCCAATCAAATTGATACTAGGAGCAAACAAATTCGCGCGATTTGCGATCGCCGTGTCAAAGCAGCATTCGAATTCGTAAATAGTCGTTCAAAATCACGTAGGAGCAAGTGAATTTGCTCAAAGAGCATACCTTTTCATCAATGGTTATTCAAAATGGCACGTAGTTTATGCTGGCGCAGAGGCGCTACTGCACATTCGCGAATTCGAGTGCCCATAAATGAACTATTGTGTCTATTCACGAAAGCGTATGCGTATGCATGCATATACGTTTGCACCTTTTCGGAATTTGAAAGACCGATACCAACGATCACGCGGCAATGCTTGAATTTGAATGACCCTTAATGAATTCGATTGATAAAAGTGTAAAATTGAGCGGGAAAACCTTTATTATCTGGAAAATTGACACATTGGATAACTTTCTGCTTGAGCAACGTATATAATCAGCATAGCATGGACAAAGTACGACCAAGGCAAAGCGAGTTGTATACATTAGTATTTATTATGGCAGGGAGTTTTACAATTTCAGATGTTTAGTATAATCCAGATACCTCTTTTCGTGCCCAGCCACTTGGGTTGGACACCGCCTGATGACCTAGGCTTACACATATATTGACAAAATACTATATTTTATTCAGCGTGTATATAATTATATTCGATTATGCATACCCATGATTATAAAAACACCATTTTAGTATTCATCGACAATTCGTTCAATTTTGCTAATTAATGTCATATACATGCAATATTATGTGAAACCATACATTGACAATCCAACAGTTTTATAATGACACGAAATAAATTACCTTTTTAGTTTTTCGCATATTTTGCCTAACATTGGATAGCGTTTATTTCGATAAATTATGATGCGTGTTTTTATTTAAAATCGACATAGCATTATTCGGATTGTTTTTTAATATATACATTTTGGGTAACTACATAAACAAAGTCTAATATTTGTTGTCGACGATATATTTGTCAAGCTCAATACAAAAATAAATTATCTTATTTGTTTTTAAATTCTCAAATTGTTTAATTAAAATGATTAATAAATTGGAGTATTTAAAGCCATTTCATGTTGACTTATTTTGTACAATTTTGTAACAATAATCTAAATTGGATGTACGAGGTAATTTATCATTATTGATCAACACCCATCCGTCTAATACAAACAATAATAATAATAATTTAGCTACCCATAATATGCCAACAATGTTGGGTTAATGTTGGGCCCCAAAACGAAGTGTTGTTTTTTATATGAATTGTGTTTGTCCAAAAATGTCCGTTAAAAAAACCCTCAGCAGAGGCTATAGCTCCATCTCCGACCCCGGCTCGAACGCTATGCACAATAATTTTACACGGTTATACCAGTGACTATATTTTTTATTTGCAGTACGCGTCCTTTCCATAACCTTTACTATAACCTTACCATAAACCTTAGTAATCCCTTACCATGTACCATATTTAAAAGTTAAAGTCCTTCCCGTTCCAATTTTGGCACATAAGGCATGTAAGGCGGCGCCTATCTCCGATTCATTTAGCCCTAGGCCGCACGTCTACTAAATGTAGTGAAAGCTACATAAAGGGGCCCGTCCTCTGGTAACTCGTGTGATTAACTTTCCCTTCTCCAAATGCTGGATTTCGTAGCTAGAAGGCAGTAGGTACCAATTTTAAATTCTTTGGTATCACCCGGTCTGGGTTCGAACCCGGGACCTCCCGTGCATGAGGTGGACTCTCTAACCTCTAACCACTAAGCCACCATGCTCGGTCCATACCATGTACCATAATACCCTAATTTCAATCCTAAACCTAATACTAACCATAACCTTAACCCGATACCTCCTACCCACCAAATAATCAGACCCGTTTTTCGACACGCGTCGAGTGCCCCAATCTGTACAGCAAATACATATAAACAATCCCGATGCAGAAACCAACAAGACTTCCACGGACAGGGTTATAGAAACACCCTTTTGCCGTACAAAATACGACGATAGTTCTGCAATCGGGTAAAGAGGGCCCCGATATCCCAAAAACTAAAACTCGAGCACTTCTGAAATTTGGCTCAATGAAAATTTTGACCTCAAAAACCCCAAATATGCAATAACAAAAAAGAGGCCAATTTTCGAGATACGCCTCTTTGCCAGACGACGGCCGATGTGTCTTAGCAATTCGCACATTTAGAATGGCGCCATCAACGGTCCATCCACGTTCAGTTATTGTTGGAAATCAGTCTATGGTCCTGGGGATGTTCCACAAAGATTTAAAGTTGAACACAACTCTAGGTTGGACCTAACACTTATAGAAAACCATTAGTCTCTCTGTAAAATTGTTAATCGAGTTCTTTAAACAAACCTACAATAATTATGATTAAAATCATTAACATTTTCCATTTATTAAAGAGACTTCAAGTTATTGATGTGAACCTTTGTGGAAAGCTTAAAATATTCGCATTCGGGCTCTTGAATGGTATGTTGAATTCCGAAGCTACAAATGGCTTTCCATAGTTTTTAAGTTCAACTTAATGTTAAAGTTCGACTTGGGATCTTTGTGAAACACCCCCGGTGTGGTGCCATATCCGTGACCTGCGAAATCCGTACCCGGTCGCAAATGCGCATGCGCTTAGACAGTTATGCCTATATATGGTGCGTGTCTTGCGAAAATCGTGTCCATTATTACGCCGCAATTTCATTCAAATAACAAATTGACACATGTTTTATCAAATTTTTAAATGGCGTGAATGGATTTTCTTAATCCACCGTCGGGTTTTGACCATGTTTTGACAACACTTTGTGCTGCAAGGAGCCTCAAGGAGGGATTTTGCATGCTTTATTACAAATGGCATGAATGGGAACGAATTTTGCAGGCAATTTTCCCACAGGTGCGCATGCGTATATGCGACTGCGTACGAATTTCGCAGTGCGTACGGATTTAGCGTGACACCGGGTCCCTATGTTGAGTAATACCATTGGTCTAGTTGTTGTTAGTACGCAGTAACAATTTTCAACAATTTGCCAACCGAGGGAACATACAGAAAAAGCGGTATAAGAAGGTTTATGATCCTTATAGACCGGTTCAATATTTTAAAAGCAAACCGTTACCCATGCAGTGGGTCAAGATTAATGATCATAATTGTCAGGGGGGGGGGGGGGGGGGTTGCTATAGTAATCCATGGTATGAGAGATCCTTTCGTGTTTCATTAACATTCTATAATTATGGGGAAGGGCAAGGGGGGTGGCACGACCGGGCGACACGTGCCTCCAATAATGTGTGGCACACATTGGCGTAGTTACCAATAATTTCACAAAAACAATAAATTAAAAAACATAAGGGGGAAATCTGTAAACAAATTAAGAAAATACAAAATGTGTGCCCCCAATCCGTCCGACCACGCTACGCCACTAGCAAAAAATACTTTTCATAACTCTGATTTGGAGTTAGCTGCACCCTGAAATACCGAGTATAGTTCCCATGATCATTTAGCAGTATATTGGGATATTTTCATTTCCGGAAAATGTTTCCTAGCTTCCACCTGTTAATTCAATCAGCGGTTATGTTATGACAATGACTATGTTATGAAAGCGGTATGTTACTTATAAAAGAGAGATACATTAATATAGCAATTGATCTCACTTTTCCCGGTTGAATACACTTTTGCTGCATATAATCCTTCAAAACTAATTTAAAATAAATTATTATGATGAACACCTATATTATCTTCCTGTCGGAAAAGAAAAATCGCCGACCTTCTCCGATTCTGAGAATGACCACTTTCTGAAGTAGCGATGAACGTACTTCCATTCTTTCCGGTGGAAGTGGATACGGCATGAAGATTCACGAATAATCGTGCATCGTCAAATATATAGTATAGCTGGAATCTTTATGTTATACGGGGCCATGGCATTAAAGGGATCTAGTAACTTTATTGACATGTGCAAACAGTGATGAATGGTTGATACAATGTATATTGTTGTTATATAATATGTCCACTGGGTATTGTGTGAAAATTTTCAAGTTAAATGGACGTTAAATGGCCGAGTAATGAGCCAAAATGCAAAGTGATATTCACTAGCTCACTGCACTGACACTGTACACGGTTACGACTATCCAGTGGATAGTTTAACATCTGAAGAAAACTTCAATTGTAAATATATTTTTTAACGAAAGGGAATGCTTTATATAATGCGTTCAATGCTTCTATTGTTCATACGAATACAACAAGGTATGAGGGAACTGCTATAATTCCAATTGTATTTTTAGGATTTGGACAATGTTACTAAATTAAAGGGACTTAGTAACATTGTCCAAATCCTCAAAATAAAATTGTAATTCTAGCGGTTCCATCATACCTTGTTGTATTCGTATTAACAATACAATCATGGGACCGGTTTTCGGTTTTTCAAATTTCCCTTTCGTTACAATGTACGATTGACGTATTCAGATAAGAAAAACTCCCCCGGAGTTTTTCTTACTGAGTACAAAGTGAGTGCAGTGAGTCAGTGAATATCACTTTGCATTTTCGCTCATTACTTGGCCATGCAATGTCCATTTGACTTGAAATTTTCACACAATACCCTGTGGACATATGAGATATCAACAATATACATTGCATCAACCCTTCATCACTTTTTTCACATGTCAACAAAGTTACTAGATCCCTTTAAATCATGTGCACGCCACTTCTAGAATGGGGGTATTATATCGTGGGGGGGGGGGGGGGGGGGGTGGGGATTCCTACTAAAAAATAGTGTTTCTATCCATCGGTATAGAATATTATTATTGGCACAGACTTTTTCAGGTTCATCTGCATTTTGATTGGGTGTATTGCTATAATGTTTATTCGATAGCATGCATTATTACACATACAGGCCAGTTTGTCGGTGGAATAAAAATGCATAATTCATGCGCGTTCTTGCTTTATTTTTGTGCGCGTGAAATATCAGACGATATTGCAGTCTTCCCATTGAAACCTGTGTTTAAAAAACGTGAAAATTATCAAGTGATATTGAACGGACGCGAAGATTTGCGTAAACGCGCTCAATGCCGCGCGTTAGTGCGCAAATTTATACGCGCGTCTATTAGTGACGTATGAATGGATTTGCCAGTGTCTAATTGTGACGTATGAATAGGTTTTCTGGTTGATCAGTAATTTGAGATGTAATGTAATATAATAATTTTGTACTTCTTCCATACACAAGACAGATGAAGAGTTATGTATTTGTTTGTGTTTTCCTCTGAATAGTATGTATAATAATAATAATATTGACTGCCTTGTTCTTTCGTGATATATCAGAAATATTGCATTCGCTAGGATCATATTGCACTCGTCTTCGACTCGTGCAATATGATCCTAGCTCATGCAATATTTCTGATATACCACTCAAGGCCAGTCAATATTATATAAATGTACATGTTGAACCTTGAACCTTGTAATATTGGCCTATGGGTGTTGTCACATATCACCGGATAGCGTAAACGGATGTCCGACGGATAGAACATTTGCGAAATCAAATTCATTGCTGCATGAACAAAACTCTCCGCCGGATATATTATAGAACACCAGACATCGCCTGACAATTAGGAACGCATTCGCCTATAAACAAACACCTGCACAAGAAACACAACTGAATGGAAACGACCGGTGCGGTGCTATATCCGTGACCTGCGAAATCCGTACCCAGTCGCAAATGCGCATGCGCTTAGACAGTTATGCCTATATATGGTGCGTGTCTTGCGAAAATCGTGTCCATTAGTACGCAGCAATTTCATTCAAATAACAAATTGACACATGTTTCATCAAATTTTTAAATGGCGTGAATGGATTTTCTTAATCCACCGTCGGGTTTTGACAACACTTTGTGCTGCAAGGACCCTCAAGGAGGGATTTTGCATGCTTTATTACAAATGGCATGAATGGGAACGAATTGTGCAGGCAATTTTCCCACAGGTGCGCATGCGTATTTGCGACTGCGTACGAATTTCGCAGTGCGTACGGATTTAGCGTGACAGGATTGAAAATGTTGCTCTTTGTCGAGCATAAGGGGATATGTGACAAGGGGAATTTATAGCTTGTAAATCTCGTTTCAATTTTAAATGTCACAATAAATCTCGTAATATTGGGACTCTTTAATTAGGATATACACTATAAATTACTATTGTTTTTCCAGTAAAAATCAGAGGGAAAATGCGTCCTTAAGTCTCTCTTGTCATCGTCATTGACGGAGAATAAAAGCGAGGGTAATAATAGACTGATGAAACTGTAATATTGTTTCCGAGATATGGCCTCTGCCAGGCCTATATAGGCTCGCAGCCAACAGAAAAATCTAGTTCATCAAGTTATTTGGACCAGTGGCGTAGCTACGGGGGGGGGGGGGGGGGGGGGGGTACGTGCCCCCGGATAATTTCACAAAAACATTAGGGGAAAAAGAAATACTTAAGGTCTGTCCCAAAATCATAACTAGTTAGTCAATAGCGATATAATTATCACGATCACATCTCATGACCCGCACGATTCATAAATATAAATGTATTTTGTGTCTGTTTGTCTCATTTGCAGTGGTGTGCAAGAACCAACTTACCTAATACAAACAGTGCCTACAAGATGAAGTATTGTACAAAGTACAAAGAATTAGTAAAACAATGACACACAATACATTTATTTCCGTCTTATTTGCAGTGGTGTGCAAGAACCAACTTACCTAATACAAACAGTGACTACAAGTTGAAGTATTGTACAAAGTACAAAGAATTAGTAAAACAATGAGACACAATACATTTATTTCCGCGAGCAAGATGTCAAAAACGTGATTCGAGCGATTTCCCTGCTCCTTCGATCGTTCTATGTTGCCAAAGAAACGTCACGTAACTAGGGTTACGGGGCTTAACCTTTGACCGTGATCGCGAGAATAACAAACTCTGAAGGTTTGTTCACCGAGGTTTTGCAAACTTAAAGGTATCTAGTAAATTTGTTGACATGTGCAAAAAAGTGATAAATGAGTGATAAAATATGTATTGTGATCTGTGTAATGTGAGAACATTTTACATTGAATGGTTATTATATGGCCTACAAAATACTGCATGGGGGATGTTTTGTAAGACTGTGTAACACAGTAAGTGCAATGAATAAGCAAATATCACTTTGCATTTTCGCTCATTACTCGGTCATATGACATTCATTTACAATGGAATTTTCATTCAAACAAACATCACTCAGTGGACATAATTATCAGATCACAGAAAATAATACACTTCTCATCAACGTCAGATTTTGCACATGTTAGCAAATTTACTAGCTCCCTTTAAGTTTAAAGGAATAGTTGAGTTTTGGTCAAACTAAATCTTTTGTTACCAAAACCTGCATCATTACGGTACAAACTAATCAGTATAACTCCACCATGCTCTAAAGGTATACACAATTACAAACGACTAAGTAAAAACCCTGTTATCATTTTTTTTTAAAAGAGCCGTTACAACTCAAGAGGGCGCTCTCTAAAAACTCATTGGTTTTAGCCATTTTTCATACAAAATTGTGCATTTGATATTTTGTTAAAATAAAGATATCATCAACAACTATTTTAAAATCTATTTTGATTTTTTTTCTTCAAAGTAGTCTATAAGCATTTTTTTTTTCTTTTCTAAAAAGTCAAGATGTCCCCCGGCAGGGTAGACTTAATATGAAAATTTTAATCAAATTTTTACAACTATATGAGCATTTAAAAAGGGAATGATTCTCATTGTACATGTTTTATTCAATGAAATTTCAAATGGAATTAAAACCAACCAATTTAGTGTCAAGGTTTTTTTTCGGGAAGTACCATTACTCAAGTGTACCTTTAAATGCATGGACGGTCTAGCTAAACGTTGGACTGCTGGATAAGGGAAATCCCCGTGATGTTTTTTTCTATCTAAATGTTATTGTAGACAATGTCTGTGGACCACAGATGTTTGACGCAAATATTTGGTTAACGTATTGATCTGTAGGTTCGACGTCTTTGTGCAACTGCATTATCCATTGCTACCTATGGATGCGAGTCTTGGGCCATGACAAAGAACGACAGAAAAAGAGTTGACGCTTTTGAATTTGAGATGGTTTTTACATGTGTCTTGGCAAGATAGGAAGACAAATGTTAGGATTCTGACAAAGATTGGTACAGACTTAACTATCAGAAGGGAAATTATGGAACGAAAACTAAAGTACTTTGGGCACATCGTTAGGAGAACTGAAGGAATTGAGAAAAGAATACTGCAAGGTGCAATTGAAGGAAAACGTGGCAGAGGTCGCCCACCGACATATTGGACAGTGGCGAAGAGAAATTAAGGGACAAAAGCATCCCCCCTCCCATTCTCGGAAAAGAATGAATCGCGATTAAGGAATTGTACTGTATTCCATTAGCCTATACACCCAGCAATACATCAGGAACCTTAATTCTTAAAACCGAATCGAGGCTCTTGGACCCTGACCTCTTAAATACAAATTCATCTTTTCTTTTAAAGAGGGTAATTTTCTTGAAATTTTTTTTTTTTTTCTTTCGAAAATGTGTAATTTTGTAGGATACTGTTAATTATGTTGTCGTGCAATAAAACATTATTTAATAAAACATTATTGTGTTGAATTCGTGAGTCATAATTACCGGTATATCAATTTACTCGTCTTGCTTTCCAGAATTGTCTTTGAAAATGCCGTGGCATAACGTATGATTAGTGGCTATGATACTAAGCACATGGATTGTAATCTCCTAGTACAATCCACGCTAATAAGGAATACGTGATTTTGAAGAGCAATATTGAAGGATTTCGTACAGCTTAAAGGTGCACCTGTAAAGTGTCAGACACAGGGGTGTCGATCCTGGGGGGGGGGGGGGGGGGGGGGCAGGGGGGGGGGGCGGTCGCCCCCCCAATGAAAATATTGGGGGGGGGGGCGAACATATCATTTCGCCCCCCCAATAATTCCGAAAATGAGGAAGAAAAAAATCGAGTGATATAATGCCAAAGAGGGGAAAGACACATTTATCAATAATTTCTGAAACGGGAGTGGCAGTATAACACCACCCCCCTCCCATTCCCCCCCCCCCCCCCCCCCAATAATTACTGTGGGAGGGGGACACCCCTCCCACACCCTCCCCCGCTCGGTCGCTTCGCTTCCTCGCAATGTCTCCCCTACACTTTTGAGAAATTGTTGACGCCCTTGCTTAGTTTCATGGGAGCCCAATGCCCTAGACTATATCGATGGCTCTATAGTATACATGATCACGTGGATCCATATCATGCAAGGCTCAGTCTTTTCCTCGCTATGCCCTTTAAAAATACGTTATGAGTAGGTTCACTATTTTATACAATTTTAACATCCATGCTAGGAGCAAATGTCTGGAATCTAAAAGCTTCCGGGGGCTCCGCCCCCTGGACCCCCATTATTGTCCCCAAATGTGGGTGCCCCCCAAAGTCAGGTCTTCGAGCCATCAAGACACTTTCAATGAGCGCATAATAAAACTTCCGGGCATGCCAATGTGGGGCTTTTAGCTCTCTCAGTGGTCACTCTGGAAAAAATTTTGCCCCCCCAATCTCAAAACGGATCGACACCCCTGGACTCAGACATATTGCCCCAAAAAACATTTGAGACTTCAATCCTAAACCAAAAATCATTGTAAGATACGTCCGTATGGCAAGCCGTTTTAACATTTATTCCTATTTCTTGATATCAAGAATTCGACTTCTTGATATCAAGAATTCATTTCTTGATATCAAGAATTCAATTCTTGATATCAAGAATTACCATTGCTTTACAACAGAAAATCATTTCTTGATATCAAGAATTCATTTCTTGATATCAAGAAATCAATTCTTGATATCAAGAATTCATTTCTTGATATCAAGAATTCAATTCTTGATATCAAGAATTCATTTCTTGATATCAAGAATTCGAATTCTTGATATCAAGAATTCGAATTCTTGATATCAAGAAATAATTTTCTGTTGTTAACCAATGGTAAATCTTGATATCAAGAATTCGAATTCTTGATATCAAGAATTCGATTTCTTGATATCAAGAATTCATTTCTTGATATCAAGAATTCGAATTCTTGATATCAAGAATTCGATTTCTTGATATCAAGAATTCATTTCTTGATATCAAGAATTCGAATTCTTGATATCAAGAATTCGATTTCTTGATATCAAGAATTCATTTCTTGATATCAAGAATTCATTTCTTGATATCAAGAATTAATTTTTTGATATCAAGAATTCGATTTCTTGATATCAAGAATTCATTTGGATATCGAACGCAAGATTTGAGCAGGAATACAATTTGATTTCGAACGCAAACTTTGAGCAGGAATACAATTTGATTTCGAACGCAAACTTTGAGCAGGAATACAATTTGATTTCGAACGCAAACTTTGAGCAGGAATACAATTTGATTTCGAACGCAAACTTTGAGCAGGAATCACCTGAACGGTGCGGTGTTTAGTCTAGATTCAGGACGTGCTTTATGAACACACACCATAGAGCTGTATGGGAAAGAGCTCTATGACACACCAAGGAGGTATAGTACCTCCTTGGACACACACACACACGTGTACACACCACGCTATACGACTCTCACTAGAGCCAAAGTAAACAAAACTGCGAGTATCTGAGCCCATATACCCACTGAACTCTACCCAGGGTAGAGTTCAGTGCATATACCGGCCACGTGCGTTTATTTCGTGATATGCTGCCAATAAACGTGCACAAACCTGTTGTAATGATTCTCCCTTGTGCAATAAATATGTCCATGTGTTTTTCTGAATGATCAATTGTAAAATATTACTTGTATTTTAGTTGAAATAGTAACGTCAGATATAATATTTTTAAAGCAAAATAACTTCTAAAAAGACTTACAAAATACGCATTGTAAATGCACAATTTGGCAACATATCACAAATTCATTAGTTCCGCATGAATTCATGAAATGTTGCCAATTTGTTATGTTTACAATGCGTGTTTTGTGAGTCCATTTAGATGTCTTTTTGCTAAAAATGATCAAATCTGACAGTATTATGTTAACTGACGTGATCAATATTATTTTGAAATGAATTGCGCAGTAAAAATGTGAAAATATCATTACACACGTGGTAATCTTTGCTACAGGTTTGCGCATTGTATATTGGCAACATATCACGAAATGATTTCTTGATATGTTGCCGTTTTACGTTTTTCAAAGACGCGTTTTTGTATGTTTTTTTTTACAAGTAATTAAACTAGAAAGAATCACATCCAACATTATCAATGGAACATTAAGCAAGGGTCTAAATAAACATATGATTGAAAAGTATGAAATGAAAATTTTATACAAGGAAAATCACCGAGACAGTCAATGCACTGCAAGCTGGCAACATGCATTCTTGCATTAGTTGAATTCTCGCGATACATTGACTTTCGACACCGCACCGCTCAGGCAGGATGTATTCGTGCTCAACTTTTGCGTTCGAAATCAAATCACAATGAATTAGTGCACAACTTTCGAGCACGAAATCAGAGTGGATTTCTGCATTACTTTTGCGCTCGAAATCAATTGTGAATTTTTGCATTACTTTTGCGCTCGATATCAAACTAATTATTGCAATAGTCTTGCGTTCGAAATACGAATTTAATTCTTGATATCATGAATTCTATTTTTTGATATCAAGAATTGAATTCTTGATATCAAGAAATGAATTCTTGATATCAAGAATTGATTTCTTGATATCAAGAAATGAATTCTTGATATCAAGAATTGATTTCTTGATATCAAGAAATGAATTCTTGATATCAAGAAATGATTTTCTGTTGTAAAGCAATGGTAATTCTTGATATCAAGAATTGAATTCTTGATATCAAGAAATTAATTCTTGATATCAAGAAGTCGAATTCTTGATATCAAGAATTGAATTCTTGATATCAAGAAATAGGAATAAATGTTAAAACGGCTTGCCATACGTCCGAATGATGTATGAAAGTTTCATTGAAAAAGAACACTGCTTTCCTAGCTAAAAAGGCGAAAATGTGCGTCGGCTTTTAAAACGAATTACTGTACGACGTGTATGAGTTTTATGACCGTCCATTAACGCTCCATTGAGCTGAATGATTATCAACGATAGATATCGTCATACTAAAGGGGCATTTGAAAAAAAATCCAAACTTATTTTATTCTTCTCTTACCATAAGCCAAACAACACGGTAGAAGAGAAATGTGGAAGCTCCAATTAATTTTCGTGGAGATAGACACTTTACTGGTTTCACTTACTTTAAGAAAAGGAGATAAATATAGAATAAGGAATACGTGATTAGGGCTTCATCATGGAAATTTAATAAAGTGGAACTAGAAACTTTATTTGAATTGACCAAACTCACTTGTATCTCTACCATGTAATGATTATTTCATGTCAGGTTTTTTCCCTCTTATTTATAGAAGTATATGAAACCAGCTTTTGTTTTTTAGATGTTTTATTTCTATAGTAACATTGTCAAACTCGACACAACTGACTAAGAACTCTAGAAACTCTCACACACCTTCATTCTTGCATTCGTATTACTAATAGAAGCAAGGAACATGTTTTGGTTTCCCCATTTCTCTTCCGTTATAAAGATATTTTTTGTTTATAAATTGGACATTCAGGCGATGGGAGATTTCTAACGGTGTGCAAAGTGAATGAAGTGACTTAGCATATAATTATCACTTTGCATTCTCGCTCATTACTCGGCCATGCAACATTCCTTTAACATGGAATTTTCACATATCACTCAGTGAAAAAATCAGGTCACAGAAATACACATGTTATCAACCCTTTGTCAGTTTTTTACTCAAGTCAACGAAGTTACTAAATTTATATCCCTTGCATATGATTGTTGCTCCGTTCTTGTTTATCGTAGTTTGCTATTCGTGTGAGTGTTGAATGCGCTGTCGTGATGTAACGGTTGTTCAATTACCCGTAACAAAACTCGGGAATATAGGTTCCGTTAATATTGCACAGGACCCGTTACGTAACGTTGACGTTATTGAATTAGGTTGATATTAAAAGAGGGATCGAATAACCGACAGACAACGGCAAATTCAGCGGGAAATGGCCCGTGTCGGTAATTTAATGCAAATCTACAACCAGCTACAATAAAAGTCGACTTTATGCATTGTAGGCCTAGCTAGAAAAACGGTGTTGGGGGAGGGGGAATGGGGGGGTGGGGGTTATACTGGCCTCCCGTGTCAGAAATTCGGAATAATTGCCCCTATAGCCAGTATCCTCACTGGCCATGATTCTTAAATAAAGACATTTCATAGCATCATTTTAATTTCAGGCAATGGCTATCCCTTCTTGGGAATCTTCACATCCCCCTGCCCGATTACCCCCCCCCCCCCCCCCCCCATGTGCACTTCGTATGCTGCCTAGCCTTATTAAATTGTGCATGATGCGTGCTGAAAAGGCGCCAGAAGTATACGGCATGTATATGCTATTAGGTTTTTCCGTCCATTTTTTACACATTTTGTCATTCAATTTAAAACATTTGTACGTCAATTTCGTCCCGAGAAGCCGAGAATGTGCCAATGCCAACTTCAATTTTGTTTATTGCCGATACATTTCACAAAAAGTCCATTCAATTTAGTCGATCGTCACGCATTTTCGTCGATTACAATTCAAATTCGTCTGGTATACTGGACGATAATGTGTGAAAATGACTAGATTGAATGGACTTTTTGTGAAATTGGTTGACAATAGACGAACTTGAAGTTGGCATTGGCACATTCTCGGCTTCTCGGGACGAAATCGAAGTAGTAATTTTTTTAACTGAATGACAAAATGTGTTAAAACAGTAAAATGGACGGGAAACATATACAGGGTGGCCCAGAAAGAATGCAACACCTACGATCGTTAATATCATCAACATCATCGCGGAATGTCATTGTTTTTTTATTTGATTGGGTAGAACATTCTTTTTCCAACAAAATTATATCATGAGCATTGACTTTGGGTAAGGCGTTTGGATCCTAGGGCCATTTTTCTGAGGCAATGTCGTTTCCCAAATTTGCTACTTTTTCGTCTCCAGCGATCCTCGGAACACTGAGACATTCTCGCCCCACGGCCTGCCGTAGAATTAGTTGTAAAGAAGAACCGCACGACTGCTCTCCCTTTGATAAGGAAGACAATGTGAGCCATACCGTACGGGGTAATCGATTAAGCAACATCGCGCTGTTCAACAGCTAATTCTATGGCAGGCCGTGGAGCGAGAATATCTCAGTGTTCAGAGGATCGCTGGAGACGAAAAAGTAAAGTAGCACATTTAGGAAACAACATTGCCTCAAGAAAATGGCCCTAGGATCCCAACGCCTTACCCAAAATCAATGCTCATGGTATCAATTTGTTGGAAAAAGAATGTTCTACCCAATCAAATTAAAAACAATGACATTTGATCGATGATGTTGATGATATTAACGATCATAATTGTTGCATTCTTTCTGGGCCACCCTGTATAAAGAGTCATTTGGTAGTCTAGAGCATTATTGGCCCTTCAAGCATGGGTAGGGCATGTTTGCATGGTGGACCTACTGTGGAAGGGTCCTTGGTGTTTGTGTGTGTGTGTGTGTGTATTTGCGTTCGTGCGTCCATAATAAAAGATCCAATCTAGTGTTAATTTGTAAGTATATACATTGTCTGTGTGTGTGTGTGAGTGTTTTTATGCGTACGTGCGTCTATAATAGCAGACACAATCAACTCAAGTATAACAAATCAACTTTGTTTTACAACAGTTACAGCATAATAAATTATTGTAGTTTCCAATTGTTATGTAGACATGTCATTTTGTATTATTTTACTTTTGTTTTGTTTTGTTTTTTGTTTTGTTACTGGGATAGGTAAACTCTCGTACATCTATCCAATATTACTCATAGCAACTAATGTATATCCGCCATCCACCTCTTGATTTGCACGCCGTTGATTAGAATTAAGAAACACGTTTAAAGGGATAACGTTGTCAAAATCACCAAAACTTACTTCGATCTCTAGCGGTTATCACACACTTCATTGTATTCGTATTACAAATAGAAGCATGGAACAACTTTCGGTTTTCCAAATTAATATTTCGTTACGATTATATGTAGGATTGAAGAAATCTGATTTATAATTATCTACTGGATAATTATAACTGTGTACAGAGCTAGTGCAATACAATTGGCAATTGGCGATGCCCTTTCGCTCATTACTCGGTCATAATTATGGTATTTATTTACCATGGAATATTCACACTTCACTAAGTGGACATATCACACCACAGAACTATAAATTGTGTCAACCATTTGCCAGTTGTGTGCACATGTCAACAAAGTTACCAGGGCCCCCGTAACATAAACCTTCACGATTAATCGCAAACGGATTTTTATGTAACAGGCCCCAGATCCCTTTAAGATTTACACCACTCATTCCAAGTCCTGTGACCAACATCAATGATTAAACATTTAATATCCGACGACGTCTGTAATCATCTTGAGAAACTTAAAATGAGGTATCACTATCACCCTATACGTGGTTTTATAAGATCAGTGTATTTACGACGGTTTTTCAATACGTGCTTTGAATCTGATGAACTTGTTTGGAAAAAAAGTGACAGATTCAATTTAATCAACCGCCTTTTTCCCCTGTATCAACTACGTTATACCCCTTTCCGTACGACTTTCTTTCATTGACATTTTGTGAATTATGTTCAATGTTTAATCGTATTTTAATAATTCATCTTCCCCAAAGAGTATCATTACATTAACAAAACTGAAAACAGACAAATGTGTTTAAGTGCAAACGGCTATTTTTAACTCGTTAATCATATTCTGAATGAATGAATGAATGATGAATAAATGAATGAATGAATGAATGAATGAATGAATGAATGAATGAATGAATGAATGAATGAATGAATGAATGAATGAATGAATGAATGAATGAATGAATGAATGAATGAATGAATAACTGAATGAATGAATGAATGGATAGGTGATTCATTGAATCAATTAATAATTTTATTACCAAAATTTTCAAGATAAAAACCAACAAAAAAATAACAACAAAATTGGTAAAGAAGACCGATCAGAAAACAACAACTATTGCTGTAGCAGTGCGGAAGTCCCTTTGTAACAGTCATGGATGAATAATATTGGTTTCATTGATTTAAAGGGAACCACCAGGCAAAGAACAACACATTATAATATGTTTTGGTACCGTTTTGTGATATCAAATAGATACCCAACATTTTGCAAAGGGTTGTGTAATTCATAAACAAAAAATTAATTTCCACCACTTACGGAACCACTGCTATTTCCTGGTTCCATACGGGCCAACCATTTGCGAGTGCGCCAATGCTATTCACGCGCACGTTTGTAAACAATAGATTCCCGGGCGATTCGTTCGCTCTGCACACATTGTAATTCACGGCACACATAGCAGTCTGCGTAATTCAGACCGCATGAACGCATGCTTTATAATGGTGATGCGTTTCCAATTATATATTCTTTTTCTGGAAACATATTTTTGTGAACTTGTTGATGGAATGGAATACTAAAGATGTTACCTTTCTTTAATAAGAATATTATTTTTGGGTGGTGGTACCCTTTAATATGAAGAAAACTAAATTATTTCAACAACAAAAATACGTTACAAAAAAATGTAGTTATGTTATGTATTCAACAAGCGGTCAAGTGGTCCAGTGGTATGCGAGCCGGGGGTGGCTGAAGAAAAAAGGATGATGACCGGTTACGTTGACTATGAAACCACAATTCTTTATATTCTTCATGAGTAATATTTATGGAATCTTAAACAAATACGAAAATAAGCGGGCAAAAGGAGTTCCGTTCAATATCAAATTTTGTAGTGCATGGGGCGTAGGATATTTTGTCCATGGATAAATAATGTATTTGCTATATTTAGATAACACAAACTCGAATTGTATTTAGTAACACAAAGAACCGTTAAAAAATACCAGTGTGTTTCTATACATTATACACATTGTATAGACAGTTATTTATTCAACAACCGGTCAAATGGTCAAGAGGTATGCGAGCCCGGGGTGGCTAAAGAAAAAAAGAGTGCTGGACCTGTTGACCGCTGGTTATGAAACCAAATTTTATATTCTCCATGAGTTATATTTATGGAATTAAAAAAAAAAAAAAAAAAAAATCTCCATGAGTAAAATCTATGGAATATATGAAGAAGAAAAAAGAGGGGAAAAAAGCGGGCAAACAAGATCCATTCTTTCATATTCTAACCCCCACACCACGCCGTCTTCTACTATATCAAATAGCAGATTCGGGCTCCGAATGGAATCAGGTTTGTATAATGGTCCGCTAGCTCAATGACTTCCACTCGGGGGAGGGGTCAGTTCAAATAGACCACCGTATGAAATTATATTATTGAAATATACAATATAAACAAACAAATCCAAAAATAAAGTGCTTGGACACGATTCAAATTACGATGTCACTTGGCAAATATTTATTAACCGATAACGGAATAAGAATTCTCGTCCATCCAATCAGAATTATCAAAATATTACGACTTATATAAATGTAAATAACAACTGTTGCAATAGATATAATTGCGAGGTATTCTTTAAAGATAAGGGGCAACTGCTTAATTAGTTACTTAATTACGTTTACCAAGGATCTAAGGGGAAGGGGAGGGATAAGTTAGGGGAAATTAGGTTCAAATAATGGTGGCCACTTACGAACGCGAAAGTTATACTAGATCTGTCTTGGACTTGGGCGCGCTGGTGGTACAGACGATCTGGCTGGGTTGGCTTGACGGTGCAGGGACGTTCAGGACTTCACGATGGGTAGGACTTCGGGACGGGCTGGACTTCAGGAACTCTGGACGGGCTGGGGCTTGGAACCTATTTGCTGAAACTCCTGGGAATCCCTTGGCGGTGAACACTACTTAGCGGTCAGTGTATGTTGAAGATCGGTAGCCTTGAACAATGTAGGGTTTGCGTCTCCCAACAACTGTTCACGTCTTTCGATTCAGTTCAACTCCAAACTCAGGCTCCAAATATATTTTAAATCGCCGCACAGTTCTCTTTGAAATTCAGCTTCAGTTTCTCCAAAATATCCAGATCAACTTGTAGTTGTTATCGTTAGTTATTAATTGTTACTTTGATGAGGATGATGGGTGATTGGGTTCCAAGGGTGGGGGAAGAGCCAACTGCTCTTACTGCTACTTCTTACTGGTTGCTCTCCTGTTCTATCTTATCTCTACCTAAATTAAGTTTGGGGACAGGGTTTTATACCTAAGTACATATTCAAAACATAATTATCTAGTAAGGGGCGGGACTTCTAAATCTGAACTATATATATTAATACTATATCCTCAATCATGTTTACCAAGGTTGCCCTAGATACAATCGTCTGATTGGATATTCATACCAGAGGGAGGAAACTATTATTCTCATGGCTACTGACTACTATAAAAGCTTACCCAACCAATATCATACTACCCAAGCTAATACTGTTCCCAGAAAGCCAAGTTCATATTGATAGACCGACTAATTCACACCTGCATATCCTTTATTCATAAATCCAAACACCTCTATTGTATTGACTAATCCCAGGATCTCTATTCAAATCCAGTACCCTTTGATGTTTAGTAATCCCAATCCTACTATTCATAATTCTAAGTATTAGTCTATTATAAATAAATCCCTTTTCAACATATTTACCCATATTCCAAATATATACTGGTAGCTCTATTCTCTTATTTTTAGCTATCAACTTTAAAAGTTTCCAAGTACAAGTTTTATAACTAACCATATACTTCATTCATGTATAACCTAATCTAAAAGATCAAAGTAAGATGGAGACAAAAGAAAGTCAGAAGCAGAAAGATCAAAGGATATGAGAAATAAAAGATACACATAGACAAGTAAATTAAGAAACCCAGGAAGGAGAGAGGTACAGGTATTAGATTGGACAGTTAATGGAAGAATAGAATTCACAGAAAGCTATATCTAGACAGATTCAAGACAGGACACTACCATACCGTAGAACACCATCGTCAAGCACCCCCAAGCACCAATATGCATCTTGCTTTTAAAGAGCGCCCGCTCTCTGTCCAAACGGGAAACTTTAATCAAGTATGCAAATAATGGTGAGGAATATTCATGAGGATAATAATGGAGGTGAATCTCATGGAAACGTCTTTAAAAGCAAGATGCTTATAGGTGCTTGGGGGTGCTTGACGATGGTGTTCTACGGTATTTTGCCTAAAAGGGTCTCAACTCCACTACCTTATTATATATCCAAAAGGGCCCCGCTACAATATCAAATCAGTGACCCATTCAATTACTCCGATCATTCGTGCAACAGTCAACATGCCCGCTTGCTCGCCGGTTCAAGGCCGCATACACGCCTACATGTTTACAAGTCGATTATGATTACCAAAACCAGCATTTCCAAAAAAAAAAGAGAGAAGAATAATAATACAAAAGGAAGCTTACTACATGTATAATTATTAGCCAACCATGCATGGTCTTGTTTTGTAATATGGTACAACTAATTATTTAATGGATATTCTGTTGTTTTGTTTGTTTGCTACGAATATCTCAGGGCGTATGCGCCCCCACCATGGAAGCAACACTGATATTATGTAATGCATTACATTGCCCCCCCCCCCCCCCCCCCGTAAACCGGGGCCCCGTTGCAGAAAGAGATACAATCGATTGTTACAATTAATTGTAAGTCAGCAAATGTGTGCGCTTCAACCAATCAGATTTGCTCATTCAGAACAAATGATCTGGCTTACAATCACTTGTAACTTTACATAATCTTGATAACTATTGTTTAATAAGCCACCGAAAGAGCATGAAAACGACGGTGATAAAAATATAGTTGAAAAAATTAATCATTTTCCAAAATGATTATACCACTTAGCATGTACTAGGTATATTTACATAAGTAGTAATACATATATTAATAACAATCCAATTAATTTCAATAGATTCTATAACTTACAGTGTCACGTGACTAAAAATATGCTGACTATATAATAGACGCCACCGCAATCGGTATTCATCTCTATAGAAAAGGAACTAACTGCACTTTGGGTTTTACCACCTTTGATTCACACATTGTTCATCAATTGAAACGCTTTAATCATGCAAAACGGAACTTAAGATGTACCTGGTATATGATTATAATGTCATTCAGTAAACATAATATGTCTTGCACAAACGATCACTCTGCAGGCCATATTTAACCAGCAAATCTCGAATTATGTTCCGAATACACAACCCTAGTAATATTATGTGAAACGCTACACTGTGAAATAGCAATATATATATATACATTCAAAAACAGTAATTTTACAATTGTTGTTGATACTTCAAAACATCAATTTGAATTGTCTGTTTGTCAAGATACTATACATATGTTTGCTTTTGTATTTCCTTTTCTTTGTTTGTGTGTGGTAATACAGACAACCGAATCACAATTTAAAAAGGGGGACAACGTAAGAATTACATGTATAAATATCCACAGTCAAGCACAGTGTGAAACGTCAGGCATAACTAAACTATTATATAGTATGTTTGTTTGTTTGTTGTTGTTGTTGTTTTCGTTGTTGTTATTGATGTTGTTGTACGATGACGATTGAGAGGTAAATGTCTTATCGCAAGTATCTCGAGGCATTCAATCCATTTATCCGTATGATGACACATACTCCAAATACGTGCCGTCGTTACGATAATACGTATTGTCGTGAAACTAAAAACTAGTCGGGTCTATCTAACGAAATTCGAGCTCGAAGTCCGCAATATCTTGTATTAGTGCTGTTTGATTATTTACTTTTATTGCATTTCATTCTGTTGTTTCTTTATTCGATCGGTTTGGCATAGACATTATTTCAGCATAAGCACGTACAACGGTGGTACATATTATAGTGCACATAATTAAATTAAGCTTTGTAAATATTGTCATTATATACATTAAAGTACATGTACATGACATCAATTTCATGTTTCCATGTAGTTGTATGATATTGTTGATGTTTGGTTTCTAATCTGTGTTATATTTTTTGATGCTTATGTTTCACATTCCAATTGTTAATCCAATCGCATTTTAAATAGCTTCCTCGGCTATACGGTGATTGAATACAAGACCACGAATATATAAATGAATTACTGAATACTAAGTATTAGCGCGAGTATACATTCAGACCAACAGACAAGATGCCGACGCTATAGTACGGCAAAGTACGTTGTAAAAAACCAACGCCCGCTTATGTTTAGACCCCATCAAGGCACTTATAAACTAGTAAACAAAATGACTGCTCCAAATAATGACTGTGGAGAAAGAAAAGAAAGACAACTTCGCCACCCTCTTCATCCGTTCGATCGATCGTGTAACAGTACGTACTATCGCATAAAGTGACGCCATCGATTCATTGAGAACTGGCGGTGCGTAACTTTATAAATGCAGGTACAGTACGACTCGCCCGTAGCGCGTACGTACGGCTTCTGAGAAACCTTTCAGTCGTGCGATCGGAGTGTAGACGAACGGACGGACACCCGGGTCCCGACCCAGCTGCGCTAATATAAGTGGTATATTATATCTACCTCTTTTTAACCAAAAGGGTATTACAGCCTTGCTATAGCAATACCGACTGGAGTAATACTATATGCCTCAATGCTTTATCTCTCACTAAGATTTCTATAACAGGTTGAGAGTACTACAGCAGCCGTTTTTGTGTTCTCTGACATTATTCGGCATATAGTTTTGGAGTATTTCAGTTGCAGAGTGGTCCTAATTACATGCACACGAGTCGTACTTGGAATCCCGCCAGTTTGCGACGTCCTGTCTGTCTTACCACTACCAGCAAGTTAAATCAACCCTAATGTGCGGAAGAAGTATTGATTTTTGTTAAACCGAACTATTCGTCTCCGATTGATTTCCAGCCTTTTGTTATTTCTGCATGCCAGCTTCTTCAAACACGGATAACACACAGTTATAACGTTGTCTGGCTTCTAATTCTATAACAAAGCCAAACTCTGGATATAATAACTTGTATGGAAGTTTAGACTACACGGATACACAGGTACCCTGCATGTGCACTAATCGTCCCATTGGATCTATACAACAAGTACAGTTTTGGCCAAAGTTGGTATATAGTTCTTGATGTTCTGCCTGGATTTCGGAGAACGTTTTGACAAGGGATTGTTTTGCATGTTATTTGGAACCTGTCATATTTGAATTGGGTGTCTTCATTTAGATTCGGAGATGAATGTGATGGACATAAATGGTGCATATCAATACATAATGTAGTTTGCAACCTTTCTGTTATATGTTGCCGTGTTAGAAAACGCCATTTTGTTGTGTGTTTTTATGACGACTTAAACTGTATATAAACACGAATCGTCACCATGGAATCCACGACGTCCTTTCTTTCAACGACGCTACACGATCATGGCTCATTGACGGAACCATGGGTTGGGGACGGTGATCATGGTGGTGATGCATCCGGTAATGGCACCACCCCTGAGTGCGAATTTCAGGCTCTGAGGTCGTTGCTCTTGATCCCGTTCGGCCTAATCACGCTCTTCGCCGTGCCGGGAAACCTGCTCGTCATGGTGGCAGTGGCTCGCGAGAAACGACTACAGAACCCGACAAACGTGTTCGTGGTTGGACTAGCCCTAGCCGACATCATCAACGGACTCCTGAGTGTGCCGAGTGGCTATTTCTTCTTCGTCAGCTACTGCGACCAATTGCCCATCCTCTATTTTCGCTTCATCGTGCGGACTTGTTGCGGATGGTCCGTCACCCACCTCGTCCTCGTGTCCGTTGACCGTTACATTGCGGTGTCGAAACCACTCAAGTACCAGTCGCTTCTCACACGACGTCGAGCGCGGATATGCTCCATCGTATCGTACGTCGTCATCCTCGTGTACATGTTTATTGTTGCCGTGCTCTATCGCTTTAATGACACCGGCGCCGTCAAGCTCAACCAAACCGCCTTCGTCTTCTTCTGGAACTACTTCCCGTCGTCGATGATCGTGGTCGCTATGGTGGTCACTTCCATCATCTACGGGTACGTTTTACGGGAGGCGCACAAGCTGCGGTCGCGGATGAAGACGGCGATGCGGAATAGCTTCCAGACGTCGTCGCGCATCGCGCGGCGCTCCAAGCAGATCAGGGCGACACAGACACTGGCCATCGTCGTCTTGGCCTTCGCGATATGCTGGCTTCCGATCTCCATCAGCATATTCATCGACGGCAACGCGCCGGAGTACGACCCGCACATCTCGCTGGGCCCGACGCTCTTCTACTACGCGAACTCTGTCATGAACCCGCTGATCTACGCGCACAGAAGCAAGGAATTCCGAGAGGCCTTCAAGGCGATTCTTCAAGATGTGTTCTGGTGTTGCGGACCCTACACGAAAGAGAGGCGACCCTCGACTCTGTCCCAGTCCCAGTCCCAGTCTCAGGGGAGACCCAGCTTCTCGGATAGCAACAAGCAAATGAGTTTCAGCAGTCCCGAGGCCATCGAGAAACAAGTAATAACTAATTCAAACGGGAATGGATACCTAGATGAGATCAATAAAGGGAATAACATTGAATCTGTGTAGGTTCGAAGCCCCCATAACCTTAAACTTGGATCGGCATAATCTATGATACAAAAGTGTAAGCTACTGTAATAAACAATCAAAAAAGCTTAAACAGTCTGCTTATTATTTTGTTATGATGTGTGTATTGTAGTGATTATGTATTCGTGTCTTTTTTCACCCGTGGAATGTTATCCAATTTCGCGTATTTGGGGTTTTGATGACATTCGTTATACATGTACATGTATTTGATCAAACATACTAATATGTAAATGAATATTTAAGTGTATTTATATCATGTTATTTGCAATAATATACTATTTCGTCTTTTTCTACAGCTATCTTTCTGATAATGTCTGTTGACATACTTGAAGTGTAATTATAACTAAATTATGCTAATAAGACTTTATACGAATTAAATTATGTTAATATTTCACCCTGTATGAACATAATTATATACCTATCATTATTGTAACAATGTCTCAATAAAACAGTTGTATTGAGACAGGTAAAACGGATATATTGCTCACAGACCAAAGCTCGCAGATACCAGTCTTATTCTGTCATATAATATTTGACTTAAAATGTATAACTCAAAATAATGTTCGTAGTTCCAAGTAAGTTGTCAGGCAAAGCACTTTCATTCCTGGTACCTATATTGTTTTATGAGGATAATATTCTCTTGAATTATTGGTGTATCATAATTTATGGTGTACATCAACATGACTTGTATGAACGCTAAAACAACAACAACTATTTACATATTTCATGTCGTTGATTTTATTGATTGAGTTTATTGCCGGTAGGATGTGTGTCTCGAACCTCCAGTAGCATAAACTTTTTATGATCGGTAGGTATTCTAAGAATTAACGCAGCGCTATAAATTCATTACACATTTCTGCATTTATAGCGCTAAATATTGTACACTACTCAATCTGTTGAACACTTGAAAGGTATTATTAAATAAATGTATTTGTCAATATAGTATTAAGAACTAGATTTCCATGCGAATTTGTATCCGGTTCTGGTATTGAACCAAGCAGTGTATAGATCTGCATTCGAAAATAGTTACTGAAATGTTACCCTTATAAAACCAATTAAAGAAATCTAGTAAGTTGAAATCAAGTGGTTCTCTCATATCATGTTGTATCCCTATTACCAATATAAACATTGAGCAGGTTTCGATTTATTCAAATTTCACTTTCGTTAAAAAGATATTTACGGTTGAAGTGTTCGGATGTTTAACTAGCCACTGGATAGTCATAACCGTGTACAAAGTCAGTGCAAGGGGTTAGGGGACATTATTTGCATTTTTGCTCACCACTCGGCCATTATAACATCCATTTAACGTGAAATTCTCACACTTAATTCAATGGAGTTAGATCACAACAATACACATTTTTATCAACCATTCATCACTTTTTGCACATGTCAACAATGTTACTAGATCCCTTTAATAACCCATGGCATATGACGTATTGCAAGATGCAATAATGACACACAAGAAAACAGGCAGTGTTAGACAATAGGTTTGCTTAATACATTGTCACTAAAGTAATGACGATCGTGCCTTGATTAATATTGTAATTACAAGTTTAGTCTAAAGATGTCGCCGTCATTGTTAAAAAATAACGTTATTAAAAAAAATGATGAACGCATGCTTCTTGCCTAGAATACTTGCTCGGCAATGGCTATTATTTTATCTGCACAAGTTTAGCCTACCTTGCGTAATATTAATTTGATTTGTTTTTAATAACTGCAATTGTATACTATGATTTTTTTACATTGGTCAATGATGTGTTATATTTGTGATGTGGAATCTTGCCATACATAATTATGGTGTCTTTTATTACTGCTATATTATGTTTGTTTGCAACACCGGTTGCACATGTGTTGTGTACAGTTTGAGCAGAGAGGTGGGTGGGTGGGTGTCTTCCCACCTCTCTGGTTTGAGTTTTACCTTCTTTTTTTTGTAACACGTGTAATACATTAATTACTGAACTATTCTATTGCTTTTATTATCTATTCCATCGTAAAACTAATATGAATATGGAAAGTATATTATAGAATGTGGTGTAAATCACTCATTCGCTACCGATATGGCTTTTTATTATTTTTTATCATAAAGTGAGAGAGTGTATATATAATTTGGCACACTAGTTATGCTTGAAAACAGTGCTTGTGAATGCGCTCATATAAACAAACTGACCCAGATGTACCGGAACCAGATATCCGTACATATATACTTCCGGAGTCACTCGCAAAAGTGCCTGTACACCATCGATATAGATATCTGTACAATGTTTGTTATTGTACCACTCTCCTCGAAATAATTTCCTATCGCATAACACTGAAATGGTACTCGTCGTTGTACGACACTCCTCTCGTGGGACCCCGTGAGGGTTAATAGTTAGTTGGACGCATCCATGGTATATGCCTCGTTTTGTTTACTATAATCTTCCATTTCCCGCACTCCAACCGTTACCCCAACACTAAACTCATAATCATTAATCCTAATCCAAAACCTCGGAATTGTGTTTGTAGACGAACTTGGATTAGACCACACGGATGTGGACGCAGCAACAGCTAGCTACCATACAACACCCCTCTAAGATGGGCAACGTGTTTGCACAAAGAGGCAATATACATGTACTATTTTAGAGCATTAGGGTATGGGTATGATTATATTTACACGTAAGAAGATCTATACGAATGTTTCAAAATTAATAACACTAATGGATAAATGACGGAAATGCGAACGCAGAGGAAAGAGCGACAGCTTTTATAATGAGTAAAATATATAATCATCCTTGTCATTTGAATGGCCTAAATAGTCCGTGACTATATACCTTATTTGAAAAGTGTATTTTCTCTCAAAACTTCCCTAAAAGATGAAACACATGTTTTGCATTTTAAATAACAGTTACATTTGGTGTGTCGAAAATTGTATAAAGCATGTAAATCCATTTTCTTCTATCATTCGTGCAGGGTATATTTTAGTAAAAATAAAACATACATGACTTAAATAACATTTTTTTTACTGAATTATTATTTAGCGTAGGATTACATATCTCCACTATTCTATCCAATCTTTTACAAGAAAACAACCTGAGATGCTTGAACATCCTTTTAATGATGCCCGCATATTAAAATGTTAGGAATGATTGACGATGGGTCGCTCACTTTTCACTACAGTCGAGGTCATCTTTTAATATTTGATAGCTGCATGAGTGCATGGTAAACAACGAATATGAGAATTTATTTTCTTAAAAATGTTGGGGTAAATCTGCTGGCAAGAGCGCAAACAATGCGAAAGAGGAAGTTCTATGTATTGTTGTAGTAATGTATTTGTACGAATGTTAACGTATCTGAACAAAACAAAAAACCCAAAAGCTTGTGAACAATAAATCAAAGTATGGAAATCAAATCGTGCGATGGCAATTTGTTTTCAGTTGTGACCAGAAAAAATAATGGCATTCGTTTCATTTTACCAGATTGGTAAGGGGTATCACTTTTCAAACTATCAATAGTCCAGCAGATATGTGCAATATATCAGACAATCGTGCTTTTTTACATAGAAGCATGAAATTTGGCACATGTCTAGACAATGGGCCTAGGAACATTTTTAGATATGGAGCCACTCGAAATAATTCATGTGTAAGCTTTGGCAGCCATTTTCCAAAATGGCCGCCAAAATAGTCTAGTCAATCTAGCAAATTTGAGGGGGTAACCTCAAATAAATTGCAACACAGGATTTTTCTTCACAGTTTACTTGAGTAAGGTCCCCCGAACAACAACCTAAAATTCCCCCAAAATCGCAGTTGGGGAAAGTGGTTTAATTTGCATAATATGCAAATTAGCTAATATAAATGTTAGAAATCTGGGATTTTCAATGTATTTTTAAATGTATATACAAGATTAAACCCTACAACGTATTGAAATGAAACTATCCATTCTCTTTTCACATGTTGGACTCACATCCCTCTCTAAAGTAACACATACATTTGCATAATATGCAAATGATATGCAAATTAGTTATTTCAACTGTAATTTTCAATGTATATTTACACTTTTGTACTAGATTAAATGTGCAAAGTATTGAAATTGATTTGTCCATAATTATTTGATCATTGGTAGACTCATATCCATACTCATTATAATAACAATGACATTTGCATACATTTGCATAATATGCAAATATCTACATTGTTATATTAGAAAAATGGGATTTGTAATTAATTGAAATAATATGTACAAGATTAAACCCTGCAAAATACTGAAATAAATTTGTCATACTCTTTCCAGAAGACGGTCTCGTATCCATATTATGTATAATGAAATTTGCATAATATGCACATTATTAATTGTCATACTAAAAAATGATGTTTAAAGTATTTGTTTACATAGTATACAAAATTTTACCCCAAAGTATGGAAACAAACATTAATCTATATTCATCTATGATTGATCAATATGCATACATAACAATTGCAGTAACATCTTGCATAATGTGCAATGGTTAACGTTGGTTTTCAAGTTGCTAGGCCCTCATCTCTTTCTCATATTTATTAATGACATACATGAGAATATATCCAGCATGGTCTGCTTATTTGCTGATGATTGCCTCGTCTACAACACCATCACGTCTGCTGAGGACCAACACCAGCTGCAAGAGGACAAATTGGTTGACTGGGCACAAACCTGGGGCATGAGATTCAATCCATCTAAATGCAAGAATGTGAAGATTACTCGTAGGAGGCAGGAAGAACCTATACATTGATGGGAGTTGACCTTGAGGGGAAGAAGGGCATCCAGTATCTGGGAGTCCACATTCAGCATGATCTCCGATGGAACAAGCAGACCACACATACAACCTCCAAGGCAATGAGGGTGTTGAACTGCATCAGAAGAAATTTCCACCACTGTACATCGCATGTCAAGGAAAAGCTGTACATGACATTAGTGAGACCTCATCTAGAATATGCTTCTGCTTCATGGGACCTATACACAAAGAAGAACATAAATGGCATAGAAAGAGTGCAGAATAGGGCAGCAAGATTTGTGTCCAACACATACGGGGAAAATACAAGCATCACTGCCATTCTTAAAGAACTAAATTGGACTGCGCTTCAAGACAGAATGAAATGTCATCGCCTAACCTGCTTTCAAAAGATGCTGAACGGAAACCTGGACATCAAACATGAGGACTTCATTCAACCCAAAATAGACAGAAACAGAAGGGGCCATTCTCTACAGTACCAACAGCAACACACAAACTCTGAGGCGTTCGCAAATTCATTTTTCGTCCGTACAACCACTGAATGGAATAAGCTACTTCAATCTACACTAAACCAGCCCTCACTTCACACATTCCAGAATGCGCTTGCTAAGGACCCTTCTGTCATTAGGGGCTAACCACTCTCTCGGACCCACCTGCAGTTAAAACTCCTATGGAGTGTTTTGGAGGATTAAACTACCAAGTACCACAATCACAAGTATGCACATTGTGAAGACTTCCCTTTTTATTTGCTGCTAAGATGATGGACCAGTATACTTTTAATGAAAACGATGATTTGCATATGATATAATATTGCATTAGACAACATTGATTTCAATGCATTTGGCAGTTCACGCACAATCTCCCAAGCTATGCTAAACAAAGTATAACCCATGAAATGCTAAGGGCCAGTTTTCTGGCCGTATAGAGCCCCGAAATGCTTTAGTATGTAATTTTTTTCTTAAATGGATACCTTCTTGTAATTCAAAATTATGTAATTTAGTTAAATCATATTTAGTACCATCACAAAACCAAAGAAAGAATGACATTTCATTGTACAATTTGTACAAAAAGTGTCTGTGCCACAGAAAATGAGCATGTACGACTACACAGACATGTTTTATGTAAATTGAACCATTTTCCCCAACTTCAATTTTGGGAGGCTTTTTGTACGTTTTTAGGGGAGTTTCCTGAATTTAATTACGAAGAAAAATTCTGTGTTGCAATTTGTAAGAGGTGAAATGCTACTTTGACTGCAACTAAAAGAACATTGGCATTAGTGAGTATTTTGCATGATGAAATTTAAAAATCACACTCATTTAAATAAAGGACCCTTTAATATTAGACCACGCTGGCATCTGGTAAGGTGGTCCACAACGGTTTCCAGTTGGGTGGGTCGACCCACCCCCCAGTCATCATGGGTGAAAGTTCTGGATCAAATTCAGCTGTCTGGCCCCAGTATTGTTCACCTGGGAGACTAACCATTTGATATGCTACACCAACGTACCTCTTATTGGTGGGATGGCATCTATGGCTCGCCCCTTTTGGATGAATTGCTCCTTCCGAGCTTTATCTATGTGGGACAGGTCACTGGTTCGGTCGTACAGAAGAATAGTGAAGCGCTCCTGCACATCCACTTCTTCATCAGCTATAGTTCTGCTGGTCCCAAGGACAGAGTCAGGAAAGTTTGAGTGACATCCTCAAATGCTTTCCAGGTGTCCCATGCTGACTTATTTTCTTTTGTACCAAAGGACGATACTGTATCATGAAATCATCATGAAATACTGGCAGAGTTTGAGACTTGTCAGAGCAAAAGGCTGTAGCGATCCTGTGAGTGGGTATGTACCTGAAGTGTAGTCCTGTCCCAAATGCCGATCACAGCTCCATGATGTCCATCTTTGCTGTTGTTGTCACAACCAGGACAACCACATTCGTGTCCACTGTCCGCAGAGGCATCTTCTTGTAGCCCGCATTAACATCATCAGCCAAGTGCAGAATCATGCGGCTGTCGGCCTCCTCATGGTTGCACGGATCTAGTGAGCTTAAGTCCAGGGGGATATTGCACAGGGCCCCCTCACCACTTGTGGTAACTATATACTTGCTTCAGGTAAGGGAGCTGCTCTACCAAGAAGGATTACCAAGCACCCACATTTACTATTTGGACCATTCTAAGGTTAGGTCGAAATAAGTAAATACATTAATTGCATACACTTTTCCCATGCCACCAGTTCTTATAAGACGACACTTTGGAAAACGGCTGTTTTGTTGGGATTGATCCGCAGAAACTGTTGCCAGTTTCCTGGGTGCTTAGTGGGTCCATTCACCCTTCGGACACTCTTCCCTCGCTTCTCTCTGGTTTGAGACTTCAGGCTGCCGTCTTGGTACTGGTCTCAGAAAACATCAACCCGACTGACATGTTGTAGTTAGCCCTGATGGCATGGCATGAACACCTTCAGTGCATACTCATCAAAAGTCTTGGCGGCTTTTAGTTTGAGAATGTTGATGACCACTGCTCATCGAGGAAGATGACATCAGTGTCTGGGGCTTCACCTCTGACTTCAGCACAACTGCTCCATAGCCATCCCAAGACATCCGCCTTGGTTCAGAATCTGAGCGGAGACAAAGATATGGGGGACACCCCTGGTGTTCATGTTGAAAGAAGTCTTGCAGGTTGCCATTTCTTTACTGACAGGCAATGTCGAGGGGGTTGACTGAAATGTGGCATGTTGTTATTCTTGATGGGTTCAGAGATGGGAGTTGTTTGCTCCACAAGACGATCGGTCACAACTGTCTGATACTGTTGCTGGCCCATCGTCCCGGCCTGGCGTACAGATAACACCACGACTGGGTCAACGATATCCCTAGTGTCTAGATTGCAGAATCAGCTCAATAGTGATGCTATTCAAAATATTAACGCACATTTGTTAATAACGATGACGATAAAATGTGACATTTTGCTTAGCTATTGCTGAGTCAGCATATGTTCTGGAAGTCTCCAGGATTACCAAGCACCCACATTTACTATTTGGACCATTCTAAGGTTAGGTCAAAATAAGTAAATACATTAATTGCATACACTTTTCCCATGTCACCAGTTCTTATAAGACGACACTTTGGAAAACGGCTGCCAAACCTTACACAGACCTTATTTCCAGTGGCCTCATAATTTGACTAGGCCCATGGTCTAGACATGTGCCAAATATCATGCTTCTATGTAAAAACCCTCAATTGTTTCACCTATCTGCATCATCTAATATAACAATAGAAATTTGCATATTATGCAAATGCCATTGTTATCGTAATCATTATGGACGAGTCTACCATGTGTAATACATATATGTAAACAAATGTAAAAATACATTAAAAACCATAGTTTTGTAATAAAGCAATCTATATATTATGCAAATGTAATTGATATTGGCATATTATGCAAATGTCATTGTTATTATAATAAGTATGGATAATATAAGTCCACCATGTGGGATGATTATAAACAAATTTATTTCAATACTTTGCAGGTTTAATCTAGCACAAAAGTGTAAAAATACATTGAAAATCACAATTTTCTAATATAAAAATAGCTAATTTGCATATTATTTGCATATTATGCAAATGTATTTGTTACTTTAAAGATGGATATGAGTCCAACATGTCACATGAGAATGGATAATTTCATTTCAATACGTTGTGGGGCTTAATCTTGTATACACATTTTAAAATACATGATAAATCACAGATTTCTAACATTTATATTAGCTCATTTGCATATTATGCAAATTAAACCCCTTTCCCCAACTGCGATTTTTGGGAAATTTTAGGTTGTTGTTTGGGGGCCTTACTGAAGTAAACTGTGAAGAAAAATCCTGTGTTGTAATTTATTTGACGTTACCCCCTTAAATTTGCTAGATTGACTGGACTATTTTGGCGGCCATTTTGGAAAATGGCCGCCAAAGCTTACACAGAAATTATTTTTCGTGGCTCCATATCCAAAAATGTTCCTAGGCCCATTGTCTAGACATGTGCCAAATTTCATGCTTCTATGTAAAAAAGCACGATTTTTTCACCTATCTGCCTGACTACAATACCTTTGTCATCGATAAACATGATAAATGACTAGGTATTTTATGATTAACAAAACTATAATCAACTAACTTGCTAAGCGCCTCATTGTTGAATAGGAAACATTATTTACATTATGAACATCGTATTGATGCGATCAGTACTAAGCGATCAAGTACTATGAATTTGTATCCGTGTTCTTTATATAATTCCCTTTACTTTGTTAAACAATTGTCTTTCGCTGGTATAACTGATCAAACTTAAATTGTTTCAGCAAAGTGCAGGGTATATTTTAGTAAAAATAAAACATACATGACTTAAATACCATTTTTTTACAGAATTATTATTTAGCGTAGGATTACATATCTTCTCTATTCTATCCAATCTTTTACAAGAAAACAACCTGAGATGCTTGAACATCGTTTTAATGATGCCCGCATAAAAATTGTTAGGAATGATTGACGATGGGTCGCTCACTTTTCACGACAGTCGAGGTCATCTTTTAATATGTTATAGCTGCATGAGTGCATGGTAAACAACGAATATGAGAATGAGAGTAGATTTGATTTTCCTTAAAATGTTGGGGTAAATCTGCTGTCAAGAGCGCAAACAACGCAAAAGAGGAAGTTCTGTATGTTTATCATAATGTATTGTAGTAATCTATGTGTACGAATTGTAACGTATCTGAACAAAACAAAAAACCCAAAAGCTTGTGAACAATAAATCAAAGTATGGAAATCAAATCGTGCGATCGCAATTTGTTTTCAGTTGTGACCAGATAAATAATGGCATTCGTTTCATTTTACCAGATTGGTAAGGGGTATCACTTTTCAAACTATCAATACCTTTGTCATCGATAAACATGATACATGACTAGGTATTTTATGATTAACAAAACTATAATCAACTAACTTGCTAAGCGCCTCATTGTTGAATAGGAAACATTATTAACATTATGAACATCGTATTGATGCGATCAGTACTAAACGATCAAGTACTATGAATTTGTATCCGTGTTCTTTATATAATTCCCTTTACTTTGTTAAACAATTGTCTTTCGGTGGTATAACTGATACAACTTAAATTGTTTCAGCAAAGTAACGTATGCTATTTTCTTTAAATTAATTGCTTTTGCAGACCCATTACATTTTATTCTCCATATATCAAGCAAAGTAATAACATTGTGTATTAGGTTATGTCATTGTGTAATGTATAACATGAGCACAACAACAACTATACTACTACTACTACTACTACTACTACTTCTACTACTACTACTACTACTACTACTACTACTACTACTACTACTACTACTACTACTACTACTACTACTACTACTACTACTTCTACTACCACTACATGTACTACTACTACTACTACTACTACTACTACTACTACTACTACTACTACTACTACTACTACTACTACTACTACTACTACTACTACTACTACTACTACTACTACTACTACATGTACTACATGTACTACTACTACTACATGTACTACTACTACTACATGTACTACTAACTACTACATGTACTACTACTTCTACATGTACTACTACTACTACATGTACTACGTGTACTACTACTACTTCTACTACTACTACTGCTACTGCTACTGGTACTACTAATACTACTTCTGCAACTACTACTACGAATACCCTCATATATATGCTAAAAAGGCGTTGATGAGTATTTACCATAGAACTCGATTACTACAGTACTAGTACTTCAACTTCTACATTTTCTATAACAAACCTCTAAAGGTAATACTTCTTTAAATACAATTACTATATTTTGCTTAAAAACTTAAGAAATCTAGTAAATGTAAATGTTTCTTACTTAACATATTGTTAATTTATTTTGTTGAGCCATACCAACATGACCAATAAGAAAAGGTAGCGAATTAGTTGCCGAGTCTGTATAAAAACACGTCTCCGTAGTATAAAGATTTTTTTCTGTTTTTTTTCCCCCTGTAGCATAACCGTTATTTCTTCAATTTGTGTATGTTTGTATTAAATGGGCCATCAGCGCGCTGATGGCTGCAGCGTTTTGATAAACTTCGTTGCACACAAGGTGAATGAAGATTATAAAGTTTTAGAATTACTGTACCGTGCCATTTTCTGTCGTATGCTATTGAATCGCCCTTTTGTTACAATTTTTGATGGCACTTTAAAATGGCGGTTGAACCTGTTCCCATGTCCCTTGGACCTGTTTATCACAAGATCCTTTTGAATGGTGCATCCTATAATCCTCATCTGCCTTAAGGCCTGGTCGCACAGGACACGACTAGACCCACGAATGCAGTACGCATTGGTACGAATCTATGGCAAGCCGTTTTAACATTTATTCCTATTTTGATATCAAGAATTAAATTCTTGATAGCAATATTTACCAATGCTTAACAACAAAAAAGTATTTCTTGATATCAAAAATTGATTTCTTGCTATCAAGAAATGCATTATTGATATGAATAATAAATTCAATTTTCTATATCAAGAATTGAATTATTGATATCAAGAATGCATTTCTTGATTATCAAGAATTACCAATGCTTAACAACAGAAAAGTATTTCTTGATATCAAGAATGCATTTCTTGATATCATGAATTCGATTTCTTGATATCAAGAATGCATTTCTTGATATCATGAATTCGATTTCTTGATATCAAGAATTCAATTCTTGATATCAAGAAACAGGAATAACTGTTAAAAACGGCTTGCCATAGATTTGTACCAATGCGCACTGCATTCGTGGGTCTAGTCGTGTCCTGTGTGACCAGGGCCCCGTTGCAGAAAGATATACAATCGATTGTAAGTTACGATTGATCGTAAGTCAGAAAATTTACGCGTTTCAACCAATCAGATTTGCGCATCTAGAACACATGATCTGACTTACGATTAATTGCAACTTACAATCGATTTTATCTCTTTCTGCAACGGGGCCCAGGCCTTTACCTGACTGATCCTGGTATATTATAGTGAATTAATGGTGCATTCATTTAAGGGATCTATATTGTAACATTGTCCAAATCCACATAACTAACTTAGAACTATATATTATACTGTTCTTGCATACCTTTATTTGTATTTCCAATAACCAATATAAACATGGAACAAGTTTTGCTTTTTCGAATTTCCGTTTCGTTAAAAAGATATTTACGATTGAAGTGTTCAGATTTGTAATTATCCACTGGAAAGTTATTACTGTACATAGACAGGCAATGAATGAGTGAATATCACTTTGCATTTTCGCTCATTTCTAATTGGACATATCACATCACAAAAAAAACATGTTATCAACCATTCATCACTATTTTGTACATGTCAACAAAGCTACTTTTAATGTTATGCCATATGGAAACAGAAATGAGTATAGGCCTTCATAGCCCTATATACACGTAACTTTCATTATCAAAATCACGTTGTTGTTACGGTTGCCATGGTTAATTAAGTGTGAGTGTTTGGGGAAAAACAAGAATGGTGATTTTGGGGGGCAAAACTGCGGTTTCCCGGGGGGGGGAAATGACTGAGAACATTCAGTATTTGTCCCGGAAGCGAATTGCCGGTTGTCAATGGCAATATTTATTTACTAGGTCTGTATAAAATGTTTTGTACATTTAGAGGGTATGTTATTTGTTTTACTCTTTGTCTTATCTTTCTACTATAGGCTTTTAATGATACCACATAAGGCCTTTGCGCAACCATTTGCTTATTTGTCTTTATATGAATTGTTATCAAGCCTATATCATTGATGTACTATACATACACTTCAAATTATTTGTGTAAAGTTGCGTACTACAGTATATGAGCCATAGATGTGCAAGATTGTGTACTATATAATAAACCCCAAACTACACAAATATACACAACCAATTTGATGTGCAGAGATGTTTAATAGGGCTATGGTCATTTCTAAATGAAAGTAAAGTTTAAATGGTATTATTGAACAACGTAATTTAAAGTTAGTGTTTGAACAAAATAGGCACTAAAAGGTTAGTGAACGCCATTGCATGCACAGTGGCACGCTAACCATTACGTGAACATTTATAGTACGACCCCGTCAAAGTATATTACATAATCATGCGAAACATGGTTCTAATGTCTCATGATAATCTTCATCATGGCCATTATTATTCTGTCAACATAACTTTAAGAATATACATTGTAACTAGGTAAATCACAAATGCCTACTTTTTATTAATTTGATACAAATGATTATGATAAAACGTCATGTACAATTTGTTTATGAATGTCGATTTTGCAATTTATCTTCAACATGTTATGGATTTATAAACTTAGTGAATAAATTATGTTCATTATAATATATATAATTGTTTGACATGAATTATTCGATGAAATTATGAGGTATGTTGTGTCTATGCCAGTACTTTCATTAAATAAAACGAAAATCGCTTATAAAAAAATACGAAATTAATTGAATTTATTTTTTGTGTCTCCAATATTCTAAACAATATTTCCTTTTGCAAAATGTTACAGTATTCATGGTATTTTAACCTGTAATTTGTAAATTGATATTTTGAATACAAACTAAATATTGTGTTCATTGATTATTTTTCCCTTTTCAGTTATACAAAAAGTAATTACTATCTTTGTTGTCCCATTATGTTCATTAAATCATGTATATATATATATATATATATATTAACAGAAATGGTTTATATACATACATACATACATACATACATACATACATACATACACACACAGTCACACACATGGGCGTTGGGGAACGTTTTTCTCAGGGGGGGGGGGGAGGGGCTGAGGTATTTTGCCCGAATAATTTGCCTTCCCGACTATTCACCTGACGAGCAAAATAATAAATAAATAAATAAAAGATCCTCGCCTTTTTGATGCCCAAAAATGTTATGTTTCTGATACAAAAAATAAAACGATCTTGCCCGAATGTAACATAAGTTTGCCCGAATATGACATGGTTTTTTCCCGAATATGATATGGTTTTGCCTGGATATGGCATGTTTTTGCCCAAATATGGCATGGTTTTGCCCGAATTTCAGCGGCCTTTTCCCCGAAGATGGCCGTTTTCAAAACCCCCCAGCCACCTCCGCCTCCCACGCCTAGATGCATACATACATACATACATTCATACATACAGAAATAATATACACCCAGCATACACCTCTATACCCAATTTTGTATTACATACACCCATACATACATACAATACGACATACGCAGGCAAATGCATACAAATTAAACATAATCGTGTCTTAATTGTCATTAACATGTTAATCATTATATCAGTGAATCAGCATGGAAACCAGTCGAAATAAATGAATTTACATTAACGTCATGTATGCCCCACAAATAAATATTATTATCCGACGACACAAGACCTTTTAAAAGATACATTTGGTACTTGTTCGTTAGCTTCGTACATGTATAATAATTGGTTGTAAAAATGTTGACCTGACACGAATCATTATGATAAGAGCTAGTTAATCATTAACGACGACAGAAGCAAAATTCGATTACCTAAAGTGATTAGGAATAATCCATATTTCCGTCCCTATATCGAAAATTTGCGAAATTCGCAATGCATTACATCATTAGTATAATCATTCGGAGTGAACCACCGCGAACATTCCATTATTTCAAATGAAAATGTGTATTTTTGTCGAAAGCAAAATGGAAAATCAATTTATTTATCGTCATCAGGGCGCCTTTGTAAAGCAGTTTTGCCTAACTGAACAGGCCTACCCTGCAGTATAAAATAAATAAAATAAATAAATAAATAAACATTGATATCGTCAATTGCTACAGTCAGAAGCCTAGGGGTTGTGTTTGATTCCTCGTTGTCCATGTCTGACCAAGTTACAGCACTATGTAAATCTGTCAATTTGTATTTATATAATATTTCAAGAATAAGAAAAATGTTAACACAAGAAGCATGTAGTCACGCTATGCGCTCTATTGTGATCATTCGTTTGGATTATGGAAATGCTCTCTTGGTTAATGCTCCGTGTTTTGAACTAGAGAGACTTCAGCGCTTACAAAATCGTGCTGCTCGCATTGTTTTAAGGGCCAAAAGACAAGATAGGGCAACTCCATTATTGTACAGTCTGCATTGGTTACCAGTCCAAAAGAGAATTATGTATAAGATTGCACTATTTGTATATAAATGTACACATAATCTTGCTCCTGGTTATTTGTGTACTTTATTAGATGTTCCTAGACAAGCTAACTATAATTTACGTTCTAGAGTAGATACTTCAATGTTAATGGTTCCACGAACAAATTCAAAGGGTGGAGAGCGTAGTTTTTATTTTGCTGGCCCTACATTTTGGAACAGCTTGCCAGTAGATTTAAGATTGTCCCCAACATTAGATATTTTTAAAAGAAATTTGAAGACGTACTTATTTTTGTTGTAGGTTATTGGAGAGGTTGTAAAGCGCATCGATCAGTTTTTAATTGGAAATGCGCTGTATAAATATCAATTATTATTTAATTGCACTAACGTCTTGGAACATCATAATATTCATTATATTAATAAACATGTATGTAATGTGAGTAAATATCTCTTTGCATTTTCGGTTGTTACTCGGTCATTATATGGCATTCATTAAAGGTGCACCTGCACCTCACATTTGAGACTTCAATCCTGTACCAACATCATCGTAAGATGTTATGTCCGAATGATGTGTGAAAGTTCCATTGAAAAGGAACAACTGCTTTCCTGGTTAAAAAAGCAAAAATATGCGTCAGCTTTTACAACGAATTACTGTATGACGCTTATGAGGTTTATGACCGTTCATTAACGCTCTTAAACTGAATGATAGATATCGTCATACTAAAGGGGCATTTGAAAAAATCTAACCCTATTTTATTCTTCTTTTACCATCTAAAACAACACGGTAGAAGGGAAACGAGGAAGCTCCAAGTAATTTTCGTGAAGACACTTTACAGGCATCCCTTTAACCATGGAATATTCAAACATCACTCAGCGGAAAAGTTACCAGATCACAGAAATACACATTCTATCAACCATTCATCACTTTGTTCACATGCCCACAAAGTTACTAGATCTCTTATTAAGGGTGGCGTGTCTCTTTTGCAGGCTCAACATATGAAGAGCTTAATTCCAAAAGGCGCTAAACCCACTTTTTAATTTGAGGGGGGAAAACAAAAATCGCATTTATTTCTCCGACTTTGAACACATGTCTATGGAAATAAACAAATTAATTATTTCATATTTCATTTACGATTTTGTATTTTGTCTTAAATTTGAATTTATAGCTAGCTTCGTAGATTATTATATTATTGCAGTCATATTAATAACTCAATTTTGAAACAAAGTGGATTAAACGCCTTTTTGAATGAAGCTGCTCGTATAAAGTTGCATAAAGAGGCTATGAAACGATTCTCACTTTGCAGACGCCACCTATTTTTGTATAGTAACTTGCCGCTTTGTCGACTAGCAAAATAAGAATATAATGTACATAGACATGATAGAGACGTATAGTAGATAAGGGTAGGTTTAGGGTTGGGTTTCAATTTTGGAGTTAAAGAAGTTTAAAGGGATCTAGTAACTTTATTGACATGTGAAACAAGTGATGAATAGCTGATACATTGTATATATATATATTTTTTTATATATCCACTGGGTGTTGTGTGAACATTTCAAGTTAAATTGACGTTATATGGCCGAGTAATGAGCAAAAACTCATTGCACTCACTCAGTGTACACGGTTTTCGCGGTCCAGTGGATAATTTAACACCTGAACACTTCCATCGTAAATATATTTTTAACAAAAGGGAAATTTGAAAAACCGAAACCTGTCCCATGCGTTTATTGTTAATACGAATACAACTAGGTATAATGAGGGAACCGCTAGAATTCCAATCGGATTTTGAGTATATTTGGACAATGTTACTAAGTCCCTTTAAGGTATCATGTACGCAATCACATTATGGTGTAGATCGAATGATCATAAACCTCATTTTTTCAAAACTATAATGTAATTAAGCATTTGTATGGAGTCAATTGCACAACTCATTGTCAAAGAAAATACATGTACATGATTATCATGTCAGTATATATCATGATAATTAATTGATTGACCAAGTACCATTAGTATTTTTGATGGTTAATTATCATGTCAAGCAATACAATTCCCCCATGTCAATAATATATCCTCGTCAAAAGCTTTGACGAGCTTTGACGAGGATATATAGGGTCAAATCACAAGTACAGGTCACTAAAAGTTATCCATGTAAAGTGTCTATTCCATGAAAATTACTTGGAGCTTCCTCAGTTCTCTTCTGCCGTGTTGTTTAGCTTATGGTAAGAGAAGAATGAAATAGGGTTAGATTTTGTCAAATGTCCCTTCAGTATGAAGATGATTATCATTGAAAATCATCATCTCAAAAGCGTTAGCTAACGCTTTTGGTAAAACGTACAATTGCCGTAGTTGAACACGCCTGGTTGTGGCCGGCGGCGCGCCACGCGATCACAGACTCTGGTCTGCGTAGTAGTCGAAACCTTCGGCAGCACGACGAATTCTGTACCGTCTGTATACACGGGTGCGGATATCGTCAAACGGACGATTATTACTGCAACAAATCTACGACAGGCCATCATGATCGTATTCGGTGATAAAATATGAACTCAATATTCGTTTTTTTCACTAGGTAAACAGTGGACGTTTTCCTTCAAACTTAAACAATCTTCTAATTGTATTTTACAATGATATTGATATAGGATTGAAGTCTCAAATGTCATTTTGTGCAATATATGACACTTTACATGGATCACTTTAAAAATAAAAAAAAACACTTTGAACTTTGAACGTTGAATGCCAGGAATATCACAGTTCTCTATACTATAATAGCAAGTGTGTGTATTGTGCTGTGCAAATACGGTATGCGACATTAATGGCACTCGAGAAGTTAACCAATATTTAACCAGGATATAGAAGACAGTGTTGATCGTGTTGATATATTGATTTTGTTGTTTGGATGCTTCTTAAAATGATTAAAGTATATCACATTATCTGATGTGTGTTGTTTGTTTGAAGTATCGTTACCATCAGTGGCGTGGCTTCTTGGGGATGGGGGGGGGGGGGGGGGGCGTTCCCCCAATAATTGTATTAAAACAATTAAATCAAATCAAACATAATTTTTTTTAAAGGGTGGGAACTTGACCTTAATAATGTGTCAAAAACAATACAATAAGTAAGGGTGTAAATTATGTTTATGTATAGAGAAGAAAGAGGAAATTATATTTATACTCTCTCCAAATAATTGTCGTGCCCCTCCCCCATTTAGTGAGAACATGCCACTTGATGTGGTTTGGGGAGGGGGAGGGGGGGGGGGGGGGGTGGAGCTGATTACACAACACGAATAATTAGTGACATGTTATTTGTTTCCGACACGGTTAAGACGGAAATCACCGAGTGTGTATTTGTTTGTTTCTTTATATATTAAACTACATGTGACCAGCACGTTTTAAATTTAAATATCGCTGTTAATTTGCGATCCAAATCCATTAGTTCATTGATGAGGCAATCAAACTGAAAGCCAGTCCGTCATTAAATTCTCCGAATTGGATTTCTCGCTCGGGGGTTGATTTGTGTGACACGCCGCACACTTGTCGCTTGTCTCGATTCCATTAATCATAGGTGAATCCGGTCACGTGGTTGGAATAGTGGGGGCAAAGGGGGAACCCCACCTCCACCCCGTCTTCGTAGCAAATTTTCCCCCAACCTTTAACTTAAAGGGATACCTGTAAAGTGTCAGATATTGCACAAAATGACATTTGAGACTTCAATCCTATATCAATATCATTGTAAAATACAATTGAAAGATTTGTGAAAGTTTGAAAGAAAACGAACACTATTTACCTAGTGAAAAAAACGAATATTGAGTTCATATTTTATCACCGAATACTGATGGCCTGCCGTAGATTTGTCGCAGTAATAATCATCCGTTTGACGATATCCGCACCCGTGTATGTTTACAGACGGTACAGAATTCATGGAATTTGCGCGCGCTCGGCTCAAAGTTCAGTCGGGTCGGGAAGGTTTCCCACGCGCGCTGGCCGGACGTGTTCAGCTACGACAATTGTACTTTATTTGAAAAGCGTTGTCAACACTTTTCAAATAAAAGATTTCAATGATAATTATCTTCATACTAAAGGGACATTTGAAAAAATCTAACCCTATTTTATTCTTCTCTTACCATAAGCTAAATAACACGGCAGAAGAGAAACGAGGAAGCTCCAAGTATTTTTCGTGGAGTTAGACACTTTACAGGCATCACTTTAATCGTGGAGATAAATAATTTTACCAAAATATATATGACCAAAGAAATGAATATATTATCTGTTCCGACCATTGTTATGCCTCTTGGGTGACCAGCATAACTGCTACATGTTTTTTTTTCCACTAACCGATGAAAGTTTTTAGTATCATACTACATGTTTTATTGATAATATACAGTTACAAGATGACGGCATTACTTTCCTGGTAAGCATTGCCATTGGACCGTACGGTGAATCTGTATGATGACATAATATGCGGGTAACCTTTAATATTAATTAGAGGCATTCGTCTTGGATTTACGAGTGCTACTGTTTGTGTGATTCGTACAAATGAGTATTAGAAATTGATTTGTATTCCCGAATACGGAGATAAAAACATATTATACTCACTTTGCAACGTTCACAGATTATAGTCGACATATAACACAAAATTAATGAACTATATTATGCGAATTTGCGAATTAACAATAAAAACACTGCTCATTGTGTTTGTTTAATGATGTAAGATTATACCATTAGTTAATTTTGACTGGACTGTGAGGCTCACATCCCTGCAACACACACTAGTTTAGTTATTTTAATGTAAGTAATTCTATAAAAAATATAAAAAAACCTGTCCTATAATTATCATCCCCATACAGAATGATCTAACAATGATACTGATTTGAATGATACTATTTTTAAAATTCATATTAATTATTTTCAGGTAACAAATTCACACCTGGTTAGTGGGTGTACAAAAATCCACTCCTAAAAGGCGAACTATTTTCCATATAAGATAATAACCATGTCTCTCTGTATGTACATGTATATCTTCCCTCCTTTACTTCGATTACAAAGAGTAACGGGAAACGAATATTATGTGGCACATTTTAACCTAGATTCCTTCCTGAGTATGAAAAGGTATCTATTACAGACGTATGTATGTCATATACAAGATACAATAAACGAAAATTCGCCGATACTCCCTGGTACCTTGAAAATGATACGGCATCGCCATAGTGTATCCGGCTGTCAAGAAATGATTTATTTGGTTCTAGCTATTTTGTTTTAAAATATAATATGTTGTATATGAATGCACGTGACATAAAATATTATATTCATACCCTCAAATTATAACATTCTTTATCAAACAATATGGAATATAACTAATTATTATTATCGCCATATCATCTGACTTATCATGCAATTATATTATAATGCCTACTAATAAAGAAATAAGGTTGTTGTTTTAGCTGTAATGAAAATTTTTATTATCTGATATTTGACACCAATTTCCTTTTTAAATGTAACTGAAGATAGAAAACGGACATTAAAAAAAAAAACACTGGGGGTGTTTCACAAAGATCCTATTATTGAAAGCTGTTAGTTTCTTTGAACGGTTTTTGATGAATATTTCTTTTAAAAGGGATACAATTTTGATTCAAATCATTAATATTTTCTATTATCAAGAATAGTTCATGTTCTTGGTGTAAAATGTATGTAAAATCTAAAATACTTGAATGTTTGAATGTTATTCCAAGGCTACAAATGGCTTACCATAATATTACGTCCAACTTAGAATCTACATCTAAGTTCAACTTAGAATCTTTGAGAAACACTCCCCTGGAGTTGCATGTGAGATTGCCATGATTACAGTTCTGTACGGTTTAAATAATACCAAGCACCTCAATGAAGAAGTGGAAAATTGAAGAAGAAAAACGTGTTTTACACTTTTATCAGTAAGATTATAAAAAAGAATAAAGCAAGGCATTACGGAACCACTAGAGTTTCAGATGTGATTGGTAATTCCCATTAACATGTTAAATAAGTTAACACTAGTTACTGTCATTCACACCCCTTATATACCATTACAAAGGTATGCATTTAACCCTTTTCCCGATAGTACACATCATGATTAAAGGGATCTAGTAACTTTGTTGACAAGTGCAAAACGTGATGAGTGATTAATAAAATGTGTATTGGTGTGATCTGATACTATTATATGTCCACAAAGTAATGTGTGAAAATTTCACGTTAATTGGATGTTTTTTTGGCCGAGAAATGAGCAGAAATGCAAAGTGATATTCACTAACTCATGGCACTTACTTTGTACACGGCTTAAATTATCCCGTATAGACAGTTTAACATCTGAACTCTTCAATCATAAATATGTTTTGAACGAAATGGAAATGTGAAAAACGGAAACCTGTCCCGTGCTTTTATTGTTAATATGAATATGACGAGGTATGAGAGAACCACTAGAGTTCCAAGTCAGTTTTTTAGGATTTGGACAATGTTACTAAGTCCCTTTAAATGTTTGATAGTACTACAGTATGTGTGTCCAAGATTACCATGATACGGACCTCACAAGGCCTAATTTGTTTTAATTAATTAGAAGATGAGTAGAGGGATTAGTGTTATATTATGGTTCTTATTTAGTTAAGGGTTATAGGTTAATCTTTAGCCTAGCTGCCACATTAATTGGGAGGGGGGTTTGAAAGGAATTCTATTGAAAGGCAAATACCCCAAGCCTGCAGATAAGAGGGCGTACATACAATATAGCCACTTATGTAAGGGGGTGTACATACAATAGAACCACTTATGTATACAATATGCCACTGCACAATACAATGGACATGGTCAAGTACTCTATTGTGCGTGCATGCATGCACAGCCATGACACGTTAGGAGAAAAGGGGTTACTTGGGTCCGAAATGTTTCTGGTACAGTATAGGCCTAGGTCTTGCATGTAAAGGGCCGGTCATACTTGCGGTAATGGACGTAGTGATCCGTAGGGTAATTTAATGTGGGTCAGACGTGGTGTAAGTACGTTAAACTAGGTTAAACTAAGTTGAACAACGTGGAAATACGTTGAATTACGTTAAGGTACGGTGGTTGGCCACGGAAGGGTACGGATAAGTACGTTTAAGTACATAAACTACGCTAGACTACGCTAATGTGGGTACAGCTTGCTCACGGACAGGTACGGAGTGGTACGTCTGACTACGATTGAGTACGAGAGACTGCGGTAGCCACTACGCTGGACTACGCTAAAGAACGTCTAACTACGGTAAATAGCAACCCCGCACGGAGTATAACAGCCAGCCGGTGGTGTGGTACGGCCATTGTGCGCTTGTTTTTCAAACATAGCAGTTCTGTTAAAGTTTTCTATTTTTTTGCTCAAACATGTCTGGATCAAGACTGTCGATGCTGGTTTTGTACACGGTAAAGTACGTTAGAGTACGCTAGAGTACATTTCAGTACGTAGCGAAGTACGTTAGACTACGCTAGACTTCGTTAGACTACGTTAGACTACGTTAAACTTCGGTTTAGTACGTTATTACTACGGTGGCCTTTAACGTACCGCTCTTTTGAACATGTTCAACAATTAAATCGAAGATCACGGCTCTCCCGAGTTAATACCAAGTTAGCATCACGGACAACTATACGGTACGATACGGATGCTAGTACGTTCAACTACCTTCAACTTCGTTCAACTACGATCAACAACGTTAGCCACCACTACGTTCAACTACGTCCACTACCGCAAGTATGACCGGCCCTTCATATAGTTAAAGAAAGTTCGGATTCGTAACTCATTCTTGCGCTACCATCTTGCGAACGCATTGCGCACGGCGCGAAATACACACTAAGACCAGTAAATGTATGCTTGAATACATATGGTAGTATGTACTAGTCGTTTTGTTGTTGTTTGTTTGTTTGTCTGTCTGTTGGTTTGTTATTTACAGCTCTGTCAACCTGCACAGTGTCGACATTTTAAAAGCAAAACAAAAAACAGTATTGGGAATGGGAAAGTTACCAAAAACATCTATATTGGCCAAACTAATGATCAATATTGTTGAATTAGTATTAAAAAAAAGGGCTTGCGTGGTAAAATAAAATCCGGAACTCAGTATCGTTAGAGGCAGACATATCGGTGGAACAAGCCGTCAGCACGCCAGTGAGATTTGTCCTAAATTCACCGCCCGTTCGCCCCGCTCCGCTGGGCTGGAGATTGGTTGACAAGCCAGTACGACGTGCACATGTGCGTTTGTAAAGCAGTTTTGTATGCAGCGTATTATAGGCTACATGCAGTTGAATTGAATCTGATGGTAAACATATTGATTTATTTCGAACCTTTTAATGCTCAAATAGTTAAGTTCAAAGCAGTTTTGCCCAAATCTTTACATTAACACATAAGTCATGATAATCCTTTCACATGGTTGGTGATGGAAACATACTTTTCATTTGTTTGCTTTAAGAGCAACAAGTCGCATGCACAATGCCTTGAATTAACCATCATAATATATACGAGACGAAATTTGATATTACGCATTAATTTGAGGGTCTATACCAGGTGCAATTTAATCAAGAAATGTGTGATGGATTACAGGCATGGGCGTTGAGACTTACGTAATACCTATTCATCAGGGGGATGAATGAATAGATCACCCCCCCCCCCCCCCCCCCCCATGTTGAATGGGTATCAATGACAGATCTACGCCCATGATTACATGCGTTGTCTTTCTTTTGGAATCGATCCCATTTTATGAGCATGGGCGTGCGGGCACATTTTTGTTTCTGCCATCAAGCACAGTAGAATGATAAATATTTGTTTACAATGATAAAAAACAGCACTACTATTTAGTGGGTTTTTTGTTATAGTCTTATTTATCCAGGTTAGCCTCTTCAGTGCTCTGTTGCTCTCCCAGGGGGACCTGCATCTAATATTGTTATTTATAATATACTTAAAATTATACACTTCCGCACTTTATTGTGCACTCTCTCCACTCCCTGGGGAGCATTCCAGCAGGTGCTACTTTATAGTGCACTCATGTTTTTTTACACGCCCTCATTCATGGCAAGTACCCATATTGCACCTGGGTGGGGAGCAGCGATGTCGATAAAGTGCCTTGCTGAAGGACTGTACTGGCGTCATCAATCTGGGTTCGAACCCGGCTCCCGTACTAATAGCCCGGTCACATATCAACGGATTGCGTAAACGTCAAACGGAGAGCTAAATTTTCCATCGGTCCGTCTCTGTTCGTAGGTATGCGTTTCTTGGCCGTTCCTTGTCCGGTGATGTACGTTGTTCTATGTTTTGTACATAAGGCAATGGAGACGACTTTCATCACCGGATAATTTCATTTTGCAAAATTTCTATTCGTTGGGCACTCGTTTCCGCTATCCGTTGATATCTGACCGGGCCATTAGCAGTCAATCGCCTATCCGATCGTGCCACAACACTTCCATAGTTATGAAGTAACTATACTCTTTTAGTATAATAAAAGTGGCTCAATGTGCTATGAGAGCAATTTCTTATTTAACTTGGTACAATAATGAAATATGATGATAATTAACCCAAATACACGACACATAACTTTAGGAAACAAAATAAATTAAAGCATGAGGATAGGAATATAAAACGATTTTGTTTTCTGTATCATTGTTCAATTTGACTATCACTAATTATATGTAGTAGTATCCTTGTTGTTTATGTATTTTTTTTTTACTGAACGCAATAATTGTTTTATTTCGAATAAAACAAACGAGATACCCTACTTTTAAAGGGATCCTTTAAAGGGATCTAGTAACTTTGTTGACATGTGCAAAAAGGGATGAAGGGTTGATGCAATGTATATTGTTGTTATCTCATATGTCCACAGGGTATTGTGTGAACAATTCAAGTTAAATGGACATTGCATGGCCAAGTAATGAGCGAAAATGCAAAGTGATATTCACTAACTCACTGCACTCACTTTGTACACGGTTTCAAAACTCCGGGAGAGTTTTCTTATCTGAATACTTCGATCGTACATATCTTTGTTACGAAAGGGAAATTTGAAAAAAACCGAAACCGGTCCCATGATTTTATTGTTATTACGAATACAACAAGGTATGAGGGAACCGCTAGAATAAAAATGTTATTTTGAGGATTTGGACAATGTTACTAAGTCCCTTTAACAGTGTCTAAATCTATAAAACTTACTCTGCACTCTTATCTAGTGGTTCTCTTATACTTGTTCTATTCGTATTAACAATAGAAGCATGGAATTGTGTTTTTTAAATTTGTTTATTCCTCTTTCGTTAAATGATATTTACGATTGATGCGTTCGAATTTTTGATTATCCACTGGAAAGTTATACATGTGTACATGAGTGCAATGAGTGAGCGAATATCACTATGCATTTTCGCTCATAATATCACTTGGCCATATAACACCCATTTAACGTAAAATGTTCACACATAACTTAAGTGGACCAAAAATACACCTTTTTACAGGGGCGTCGATCCGTTTTTGATATTGGGGGGGGGGGGGGGGCGAAATTTGTGACCACTGAGAGAGCTAAAAGCCCCACATTGGCTTGCCCGGAAGTTTTATTATGCGCTCATTGAAAGTGTCTTTTTGGCTCGAAGACCTGATTTTTTTTTGGGGGGCACCCACATTTTGGGACAATAATGGGGGTCCAGGGGGCGGAGCCCCCGAAAGCTTTTAGATTTCAGACATTTGCAACTGCTATCATGGGTGTTAAAATTGTATAAAATAGTGAACCTATACTCGTAACGTATTGTTAAAGGGCATAGCGAGGAAAAGATTGAGCCTAGCATGAGATTGATATACGTGATCCTGTATACTATATAGCCATCGATATATCTAGGGCATTGTGCCCCCATGAAACTAAGCAAGGGCGTCAACAACTTCTCAAAACTGGAGGGAGACATTGCGAGGAAGCGAAGCGACCGAGCGGGGGAGGGTGTGGGAGGGGGTGTCCCCCTCCCACAGTAGGGAGCTTTTGTATTTTTGGGCGTGAAATTCTGCGATTTGGTGCACACCTGAGACAGAAATGTCACGTAATATGAAGTATATAAGTATGGATTCAAATATACATAATGACAAAGGGAGGGGGACAATCTTCACCACTTTCAAATGTGGGGGGACATGATAATTATTCCAATATGATTTGCGTTCAGCGCATATGGACCGAATGACTGAAAGATATATTTCAGATTATTTTATTTTCTGTGACGGTGGGCTATCTATAGATGAGGGTTTAATTAACTTTGTTTAAGGTGTGCATTTAACACAACACATTTAGCCCAACACATTTCGAAATGTGAGTTCCCGCGACCAACATGAAACTTACAATATGAGAAACTGCGTGCGCGCGAAGCGCGCGGCAAAAATGAGATTTACAGTCCTTTTCAAACTAGAAAACGGCTATTTTGAAGATTAATTATTGATAAATGTGTCTTTCCCCTCTTTGGCATTATATCCCTTGATTCTTTTCTTCCTCATGTTCGGAATTATTGGGGGGCGAAATGATATCTTCGCCCCCCCATTATTTTCATTGGGGGGGGGGGGGGGGCGACCGCCCCCCCTGCCCCCCCAGGATCGACGCCCCTGCCTTTTTATCAACCATTCATCGCCTATATTCCACATGTGTCAACAACGTTTAACTAGATCGTGTATAGCGTGTCATACACGCATATTATGTTCCCAATATTGAATGTGAATGTACTTTTCGTACGTAATGTCCTGTTTGGCACCTCTCTAATAACCACTGTTGTTTTAATTAATTTCATGAGAGAATAGAGCTACACTGTAACAGCCATCGATTATCGTGAGTATGTCGACTGTTTATGTACTGCAATTATTGATCCCACTAAGTTGTATTCGATGAAAATGCGACCTTAATTATCGCGTTAATACCCAGTCAAAATAAAGCGCAACATTCTAATAATTAAAGCTAATTTCGAATATAATTGCAGCGGAGTTTCATTAAGACATAAAAGGGATCTAGTAACTTTGTTGACATGTGTACAAAGTGATGAATGATGGATAAAATGTGCATTGTGTATTGGTGTGATCTGATATGTCCACAAAGTAATGTGTGAAATCCACGTTAATTGGATGTTTTTTGGCCGAGAAATTAGCACAAATGCAAAGTGATAACCACTATTCATTGCACTTACTTTGTACATGGCTTAAATTATCCCGTAGACAGTTTAACATCTGAACACTGTAATCTTAAATATCTTTTGAATGGAAAGGAAATTTTAAAAACCGAAACCTGTCCCGTGCTTTTATTGTTAATATGAATATGACAAGGTATGAGAGAACCACTAGAGTTCCAAGTAAGTTTTGAGGATTTGCACAACTGGACAAGTCCCTTTAATGTCCTCAATATCTTTATTTACATAAAACAATGTTGAACATTTCATCTCGATGCCTAACAATTTGTTGAAAATCCCAGATCATTATTAAAGAGATACAATTTGGTAAGGATCGAACATTTTGAAAATGCACTTACACAGTCATACACATGTGGGACAGTAATTACTATACACTGGCTCTGTTACACTTCTACTTACGGTGTCAAAATATCTCAAACTTTATTTTTGGAGCCGATTCATATTTGTGTTTTAAACATCATATTGATACAAAAAAGTACACTCGTCTTTCTCACATTGAATACAAGCGAATCATTTTACAGAAAATATCAATATTCATCGATAACTTTAATTTTGATGAACTTGAATTTTATTCATGGGAAGTCCCGAACACGGAGCACACAGATATGACAGAGTATACACTTACCGTAATTATAAACCGGTATAGGCGTGGGGTCAAGCCTGTTGTGATTGCAACCTAACCCAGTACATGCGGGCTATACTTAGCAGGATATATTATATCCGGGAAAAAAACAAAAGGTATAGCAAAGGTGACCCCAGACCGTTTAAAAAGGGGACAATAATGCTCTGTATATAGCACCATAACATTCATCTCATTTCGTTTGAATTATAACCGGCTGGTATCATAGTTATCGACAGTGGTCTATTATATAATAATTCAAGTAGTATAGTTGTTTTAGTATTGATTACGAAATGGCGAGATTATAAGTACTTCGTTTATAGAAATACATAATAAGAGATAGTAAAAACATCGGCGCCGCAATGGTATCCTAGATGGAAGAAAAACACGGGGCGTAAAGAGAGCTTTGCTGAAAATTGAATCGGTGTGATATATTTTGTTTTAATCATCAACCGGTATGAGCCACAGGCGAATGACTATAGGAGTCATTATATTAATATTGATTGCAACTTCGCGGGAACTTATTTTAATAACCCCGACATAAAACAAAACAAAACATAAAACGACAGCGTCGTCAATCCGGGTCAAGCAAGCCTAATGGGGGCGTGAAGGGGATAAATAATGATTCATATGCGAATGTGGGGGGGGGGGGGGGGGGTGGCTGTATTGGTGTATGAACTTCTTTATTTATTAACTAGTATTGGGCATGTTATACTGTAACCGACCATCCTATTGACATACTGTAGTAAACTGTTGGTCATAAAGTTGGAATATTTTTTTTATAGATCAAACTTCATTCGTTTTCCCTATTTTTGCGCCTAATGAACCATTTTAGACTAATAATAATGATTGTACACAGCAAAACGAAATTAAACAACTTTTTAAACAACAGCCAAAAACGCTGTTTAAGCCGGTCCCTCTAACAACGTTGTTTAAAATTTTGAACAACCTAGATTGTTTAATCTTTAAACAGTAAGTTGTTTAAAATTCTAAACAACTTTTTAAACAATAGATTTTAAACAGCATGGTTGTTTAAGCTTTCTTTAACAATATTGTTTAAAAACGTCCGTTGTTTAAAAGTGTTGTTCAAAAATATTGTTTAAAAAAGTCAGGTGTTTTATGTTGTTGTTTAAAAAACTGTTGACTATACTGTCAAGACTTTGGAGGAGTTCGGACTCGCTGAACTAATTGACGTATTCAGAGGTGAGAATTTAAACTAATTATTTAGTAATCTGAACGATGTTATACTTAAGACATATAACTTGTGCTTGCTTTTACATCTAAGCGATGTCTACCGGGGTAGGGTCGGCAGGGCCGCAGCTCTGGACGGGCCTGACTCTCGCTGCGCTAGCTAGCTGCCTCCGCGGGCGCGTACATTCCGTGCAACTTCGATCACTGCACTGCGGACGGGATTGGCAGAGTCTATCTTAATTTATTCTGTATTGTAGACATCGTTTAGATGTCAAAGCAAGCACAAATAAGTCTTAAAGGGGTAGTTTAGTTTTGGTAAGGCTGAACTTTAGTAGCCAAAATCTGCACAGTAACATTATAAACTAACAGTTATAACTCCACCATGCTCGAAAGGTATACAAAATTACTAACGAAGTAAAAAGCCTGTTATCATTTAAAAAGAGTCATTAAAACACAAGAGGGCGCTTTTTAAAAAGGCATTGGTATCAACCATTTTCATACAAAATTATGCATGTGATGTTTTATTGATATAATGATTAAATAGCGAGATCATCAACAACTATTTAAAAAACGTTTTTGAAAATTTTTGAAAAAGTGCAAGCATTTTTTTATTTTTTCTAAAAATCATCTAATTATTTGGGCCCCAAATAATTATAAGATCAGATATATTTATTGATATTTCAGCCGTTTCTTGGTCGATTAAAATTGCATGTTCTCTCAAATTCGACACTCAGTTTTTCATTACCTCACAAAAAAATTGTGATGTGCAGCGCCCTCTCTACCAAAACTAAACTACCCCTTTAAGTATAAAATCGTTCAGATTACTAAATAATTAGTTTAAATTCTCACCTCTGAATACGTCAATAAGTTCAGCGAGTCCGAACTCCTCCGAAGTCTTGACGGTAAAGTTATCCGCCATGATGAAATTGTTGCAGAGTCGCCGCCGTGTGCGCCTGCGCGTAACGCGTAAAAGCCTTGGTTGGAGGGAATGAAACCCGTTCAGGGTTTTTAAACAATAATTGTTTAAAAATGTTCTGCAACTAGACCGAGTGTTTTAAACAGTGTCTGTTTAGAACACTCATTCTGTCATTTAAACAACATTGCTCAAAATTTAAACAACAAAATTCTGAACAACTAAATTTTGAACAGCGTTTTTTCTGTGTATAATGTTACCAAACTACCAATGTTCAATAAATTGTAGCATGAATTTGCATTAATTAATTTAGCCTTTCGTTTGAGCTTTGAAAGGCAGGACCTATGATGATTGGCCCATTTCCCTCTCCAAAGAGTATGTCTAACAAGTCATCATTATGTGTCATTTCTCAGAGTTGGCTGTACAATCTTCAACCAAAATTGGCACAGAGGCTCTCTAGGCCAAACTCCGTCCAACGCCATTGGTTACACGCCAAATAATGTTTGTGCTCCACCAGAAAGGGGTGTCAGCAAGCAATGTCCACTATTTCGTTGGAACATCGCAGTTTACGGTCTGTAAAATCCTCAGACGTCATCGAGAGGAGGGTCTCTAGGACGTCTACGATTGACCACCAGGATAAATGATCGCAAATTGCTTAACTTGTGCCGTAGAAACCGGAAATGCCAAAAAGGAGTCTTCGCACTATGGAATCTTGCGCCTTCCGCCAAACTGTAGATCAGAGATCGCTCTAACACGATCACCGAGCAAGACAAACTACCAAGTGTCCACTCCAAACCATGCAATAGAGATTTACCGGACGTCCCTGGACTAGGGAGCCCAGAAGATCGTTTTTTGTTTTTGTTTTTTTCCAAAAATTATGGGGGGGGGGGGCACGTGGGCCCCCCATGCCCCCGTCGCTACGCCACTGGGTGGACTTATAGGGTTAAGGGGCAGTCATTCCTATTGGGAGGGGGTGGACTTTACCAAAATAAAATTGGTGATAATATATGAATTATAAGATTGTAATTTAGGCGGACTAACTTGTGTTTTAATATGAATTATAAACGCCGCGGGATTTGAACCGGGCAGAAAAAATGAAACACCACCAAGCGCGGGATGATATACCGACGGGTCGCCATTTTTAAGAAGGCTAGTTTTGGAGCACTGAATAGCACTATAATGGCGTGAACTACCTTTAAACTATAAGTAGCACCAACCTATAGACGAACGCGTGGGCTTAGAAGAGAGGGGCCCTATCGTACTGTCCATGAGGGGGTGGGGGGGGGGCAAACTGTGCAAACGCTATAATTATTGTAATAAAACCAACTTTGTTTTAGTTATTTCTTTCTTATTATTTCTTTCACGGCTTTCAGAGGAGAGAGTCAAGATTAAAACACCATCGCGCCTATGTATATACTGCGGTCACTAAAAAAAATAGATTGGCGCCAAAGACTCTGAACTTAATTGACATATTGGCAGTGGCGTAGCTACGGGGGGGGGGGGGGGGGGGCTGGCACGGGCCTGGGGGAACGTTCCCCATCCCAAATCATTTGGAAAAAAACAATAAACCACATAAGGGGAAATCCAGTTTTTAAAAATTAAGAAATACATATAGAGTGTGCCCAAAATAATCTGTGGTCCCCGGCCGGCCCCAATCAGTCCAACTACTTTACCCCACTTCTATTTGGCGGTATGTATAACACATCAGACTCAATATTGTAATCCCGACAATCGTTGATGACAACACAGACGTTGCCGAAAGTAATCAGTGTATAGGACACATGCGAACAGTCGTGATTTATGTCGCCATGAAGTATGTATGGGGTCGAAGTAATGAAACCAGGGAGATGGGAGATAACATTCACTTATGGTCTATAGTCTATATTACAGCATTAAACGTCAGTGAATGTATCTATATCCTTTAATCTAATTATTGTTTCACAGTGTGAGCACACATATTTTGAACAGTGACAACACTTATCGCACCGTCAACACACTGTGATCATAATGCTAGCACACTGTCACAATGTCAGCACACATGCTGTGAACGCACTGTGAACATATACTGTTTTTGTTTTTGTATCATACCCATGCGTTTAAAGTTGTTTAAAGTTTGATTTCAGGGTGCTCACAGTGTTTTCACAGTGTGACGAGTGTCGGTACTGTTAAAAAGTACGAATTTACGAAGTTCACACTGTGGCACACCGTGACACACTTTGTTCTTTCCCGCATGGATGATTGAATCAAGCTTATGTCAGTTGTACGTAAATAAACAATCATGTGACTATGGTATTATGTTGTACAGAGTCCTCTCATGCAGGGTGATAAATAATGTAGATAAACACAGTCATGACAACATTTATGCATGGGACACCACGTACGTTTTGCAGCCAGCGAATTGTGTCGGGTGCCATGGTTCTTCAGTTTTGGGTTTAGGTTACCAAAATGGGCGAAGGATGGGGCACTCGTGGATGACGATGATGCTGATGATGACGATGAAGAATCGTGGTAGGGACAGAGACAATGTACTTCGTTTTTGTAACTATTCATATCTGAACCAATTAAAAGTTCCCCGCGTAAAGTATAGTGATGGCGTTGAATACACAATTAAACAGGATCATAAAACCTATACAGGGTGGCCCCAAAAAACCGGAACGGGGCACTTCCAAACAACCAAACAACCATGCCCATTCTCTCGGCACACAGGTGAATGCACACTAACAATAGCGCGCGTATTGCTCGTTGTTCAATGCTATGACGGGCAGTAACTGCGATTTATCAGGCACTGACTTGGTAAATATTGACAAAAATGGGAGCCTGACATGGTGTCACTCAGAGCGCCCTAAAACAAAAACTACACTACGAAAATGACTGTTCTTGGTATCGTTTTTCATTGGAAAAGATACCCTATCCGATGGACATAATTATTTTGTTACTATATTTTGGGAAATGCCCCGTTCCGTTTTTTGGGGCCACCCTGTATTTTAATACATAGGTAAATCAGACAATTACTGTATATTCGTTTCCCGTACTGACATCTAAACTTGTAATTAAGATTGAATTCAACGATCCTACATTTATTTGCAAAGCCAGTGGTTCCCACATTAAACATGTTTGTATTTTGACAGAATTATTTATATTTGTTTGTTGAAACTATAGACAACTTACTTGACTATATACAGTCTGCTTCGATGATCTGTAAGCGTACGCTTTACTTTATTTTAGTTTATTATTATTTTTCTGATCAGAAAATCTTCTTTTTTTAAAATCCCCTCTCTTTTCTCTCTGTGCGTCACATTCAACGTTTTTCAATTATGCGATTTCCAAGTTTGGTTTAGTGATCTATTGACATAGTACTCGACAAGACTGTCGGTATAGAGTGTGGCTGGTAATAAGCATGCTGTTCATTACACACATTAATAAAGTTCTATCCTGCGACAGATTATGATATTCATAGGCAAACGCACGTAACACACGACCAAAAACGCGGTCTTACCGAGAAATTAGCTTAATAAGACCAAACTTACAATTCCAAAAATAAAATGCAAGGTAATTCGTGTTTGCCATGAACACATGAACACGAAAACTATCAGCATTATTTGCTTGAAGCAATCATACATTCGTGCTTCTTTATCTTTTAAAGCCAGGCGCAGGCAGAGCCGACTCGACCCGATCCGACTGGTTTTCACTCAGGCTAGAGTCAGTTTCGCTAAGTCGGAGCCGAACCAACGTGTTGAATCGGCCTCGAATGACCTCCGACTGGCACTTGACTGGCAAAACTGGAGTCCTGAGGCAGCGCATACTGAGTTAATCAGGTTAAAAACCAGTCGGATCGGGTCGAGTCGGCACTGTCTGCGCCGGGCTTAACGTGTTGGAAGATCAGATGCAAACAAAAAACCTAACAAAATTTAACCAGCACCATGATTGGTCTTGTTGCACATGTAACCAAAAAGCCTCGTCCACAAGCGCCAAAAATATATTAGCATATTAATTGCGTATCCAGTTTAAAGAAAGGGGTCAAATTAAACCATTTACACATTCGTGTTATCTAAAGTAGATAGTAAACAAGTATTCCACATTTAATGATGTGCTGTAATTGAACTATAAACCATTTCAAGCGTAATTATATGGAGTTGTGTTTGAGAAATATAATTGTATTGTGCCCTTTGTATAGTATAATCAATCATAGTTTAATATAAATGTATTTATCGTACATGGAATCGTAGCCACACCAGATCATTATAAAATATTCTTGAGGTTGAAAGTCTATACCAGTACAATAAATTCATCTATAGCACATGTATAATGGAAGATTGAAATTATTATTGATTAATCATTTATATATCAACATGTATTTGAATAGGATGACGTCATCAATATTTAACAGTTACCATTATTTGATTTAATAAATCATATACTTCTACCTTCTCTTTATTCTTTCTATCGTACATTTGTGTACAAATCAGGACTTATTTCAACTGCAACTGTATATTATAAGCATATGTGCATTATAATATAAACACCGAGTATCTCTAGAGAGACCAGTCTGAGTGTCATTATATTTCGAGCATTTCCCTCGAGGGGAATCCGAGAAGATCTGATGAGGTTCTGAAGAGGAGAGATGTGTAAAATGCAGTGGTTTAGGTATTTAAGGTATGGATGAGAGGGGTAATTGACATACTCCTCCTTTGTAGGAAATATTGCCCCCCCCCCCCCAACCTCCCTCATCGACAACCTGTGGTGGAAGTATAATATTAAATACACACACGCTTTTTAAAATGTTGGCTCACTCAGGGTTGCGCCAATTTCTCTGAGGTCGTAAACGGTTCCAAACAAGTGTGAAACTGTGTCTTTCCGTTTTCATTGCTAGTTGGAAGGCAATGGAATGGATAGGATAATACATTTCTGTTATCAGAATGTATATTTTACATTTTGTTCGTTATTTTATTTAGATATGCTTTTCATTAAAACTACTTATTTGTCAACAATACGTCATACATCCACTTTTACAAATAATTAAATACATAAATAATACTTTCCATTAAAGTAATGCATTGGTCGTCACATTTCGCCACACACGCTTCCGTCTGTGACGTTGTTTCCATTAATTTGGAGGACGGTACAGAACGCATTATGGGGTGACCAAGGTGGACGAATCCCCCCCCCCCCCCCCCTCACAGACGGCAATTGCGTGTACACTCTAATTATTTCTTTATTTTTGACACAATTATGTTTTTATGCATGCACTTGTTGCTACGTCACTGCTTGCCCCACCCCAATGTTATGCCCCGTGTTTGTGCTTGAAGTAGAGCGTCATTAATGTTAATATCATTAATGCGGGTTTCTTTTTAATTAATAAACACCCACACTATCATTAATAGTTGCGTGACGTATATGTCTATGTATGTGTTTGTGTAAGATATTAGCTATAATATACGTCTGAAATAGAGCATGAGGTCATTATTGTTTCTTAATTAGGAAAAAACCCACGCTATCATTAAAGTAGTCCGTTAACCTTATACGAGTTTCCAAAATTGACAATTGAAACTAGAATCATATTTCAATATTATCGGAAGATGATAGGTGTGGAAATTGGATCGAAACAGAAAACTATACAGGGTGGCCCAAAAAAAACGGAACGGGGCACTTCCCAAAATAAAGTAACAACATGATTATCTTCATCGGATAGGGTGTCTTTTCCAATGAAAAACGATATCAAGAACAGTCAATTCGGTCGTGTAGTTTTTGTTTTAGGGCGCTGTGAGTGACACCATGTCAGGTTCCCTTTTTTGTCAATTTTTACCAAGTCAGTGCTTGATAAATCGCACTCACTGCTCGTCATAGCCATTGAAGAACGAGCAATACGCGCGCCATTGTTAGTGTGCATTCAGCTGCGTCCCGAGATAATGGGCATAGTTGTCCGATGCTATTACGGGCAGGAAGTGCGATTTATCAGGCAGTGACTTGGTAAAAAATGACAAAAATGGGAACCTGACATGGTCTAACTCTCTTAAGACGTCCTACAACAAAAACTACTCGTCCAAAATTACTGTTCTTGGTATCGTTTTTCATTGGAAAGGACACTCTATCCGATGGACGTAATCGTTTTGTTACTTTATTTTGGGAAGTGCCCCCGTTCCTTTTTTGGGGGGCCACCCTGTATAGTGTGAAGAAAACAAAGTTTATGGCAGATTTTATCACCTGCTGCCTATTGATTTGACTCCAATCGAAAGGCATTTTATATAGAACGCTTTTCTATTCAATCTTAAATAACTCCATAATTACGGACTGACATTTTGCCCTAATCGAAACCCATTTAATTATTTTGCTATACCAAACAAGAAGGTACAAGGAAAATCCAAATGAAGGACGCTATATACAGGACAGGAAATTTTAATCGCACAAATGTCCACTTCCGTGTAGCACCCGATATTTAATTCGTTCACGCTCTCCAACTCAGCAGCACGATTCGTGGATACGAGTAGCCAGTCGTCGGAAGATAGATTTTCCGAGAAATGTATTTACTAAGTGGGCAACGATCTCGCCATCTCGATCGCTGACCGAACAGACCGCTTGACGTGACTATAATTACTTGTGATCGTCGGACATAGTCGGCTTAGGGTTAGGGTTGGGGGGGGGGGGGGGGGGGGGGGAGGGGCACTGTTTCCTATATGGGGGCAATTTAGTTGTTTGATTATCATGGTGCGAATTCCGGCCAAGTAAACCCGCTCATAATTACGTTCTAAATATGTTCCACCATCTCTGTACGTTGAGAGGTGATCTTCACGTTCCCTGACTTGATTGATGTGCCGATTAAGCACAGAATGATGATGCATTGTGTATTACATGTAGTATAAATGTAATGGTTTCAAACTGTTGCTCGATATATAAGCGGGTCCTATTAAATTCTTGATTATTTTATACAATTATATACTGGAAAATACATCATAATTATTATAAACTCAGTATTGTCATTTTTTGGGCGCAGTCAAATCAACGCACATCATAACCAATGTGGCAGAAGAACAGAAGATTTAAATACTGACAAGGAAATATCGAATGGGATTATTTAGGTAGCAGTTGCACCCCTCTGTGTACATTCCTGCTCACTCACTGCCCCCCAGTGGGAGAAAGATATTACCAGATCACGCGCACAGCTTGCCCCCTTGACATAATTATTGCCCCCTTACTTAAAGGGATCTAGTAACTTTGTTGACATGTGCAAAAAGTGATGACGGGTTGATGCAATGTATATTGTTGTTATGTCATATGTCCACAGGGTATTGTGTGAAAATTTCAAGTCAAATGGACATTGCATGGCCAAGTAATGGGCGAAAATGCAAAGTGATATTCACTAACTCACTGGACTCATATTGTACACGGTAAGAAAAACTCCACCGGAGTCCCGTAATTATATTGTTAATACGAATACAACAAGGTATGATGGAACCGCTAGGATTAAAATTTTATTTTGAGGATTTGGACAATGTTACTAAGTCCCTTTAATATCTTTGCCCCATCCGGGTTGATCTATATAGGGTTAAAGGGGACTACCACGAAAGAACAACGCAGCAAGCTTTTTTTTTGGTTTTGGTACCATTGTTTCATACCAAATAAAATTGTCAAACACTTTGCAAAGGGTTGTGTAATTAATAAACAATGCAATTAATCACCGAACCTTACGGAACCAACCGGGCCTTTGGTTCCGTAAGCGCCAAACGTTTGCGAGTGCGGCAATGCTATACACGCATACGTTGGGAGTAATAGATCAGAGGATGCCTACACAATACACTAGTCTTCTTCTGCAGATGCATGGACACATAATGTAGTATGTTGATGAGTTTTCATATGATATATCCGCACAAAAAGAAACTGGACACTTGTTTAAGTTGAGATATTTAATATTTATGTGCGAGAGAGTGTACATTAAAAAAAATATATCAAATTAAAGGAAATTTAGTCCTCTACAGGCAGAATATAAATTAAAGGTGTTATCGTTCATGCATGAACTGCCATGATCAGTTAACAATAGCAAGGTCTGTTTCAAAAATAGCAAAAACAATGGATGGCCGCACCATTCGACTGCAATGAGTATAAAGCGTCTTGCTTGAAACAAGATGTGCGGGGCAAGTCTTTTATGACACCATTCAATCTTATTGTCATAGACAAACACCAAAAATGCACATTTTCCAATAAAACAGGGCCAGGTTATGAGAACATCAACATATTGGTCTGTTTTTGAGGCATAAAGCTTGTCTGTTTCATGTGTCCCTTGTAATTTCAACTATAGTTACCTAGAGAAGTGACATGTTAGAGACTGCCCAAATGGTTGACCAAGGGTGACATCAGATTTTGAAGATCTTTGGACTACGGTAGAATTCTTGAGAAAATGTATACCAAGGGCACAAACTGTAGTTTCGACGAATAAACCTTAGCCATGGAATTTCCCATTGTGTTACATTTGGATGAAAATAAAACCTACAACGTTCACAAGTTGTCTTCATTTACACTTTTTCTATTGAGATGAAACTAAAACAGATCACATTTGTAATGAAATAATTATGCTATGTCATGAATATAGCGTTTATATCATGATTGTCAACATTTAAATGGTTGAATGGATGTTCCATTTTTGCTATTTTTGAAAACAGACCTTGCGGTGGTTAATTGACCGTGACAAGTCATGCATGAATGATTTCTCCTGGATTCTATGCTAATATCGAAGAGGGTTATTTTATCTTTAATTTGATATACAATAACATATATTTTATCTTTAAAAAATATGAGATATGTTGTCTTAAATAAGTGTCCAGTTTCTTTTTGTGCGGAGTATACATTGTCTGGAAACCTAATTGTCTGTACTTGTTGGTGGAATGGACTACCCAAACTATTATCTTTAATTTATAAAAAAATATTTTGCGGGGTAATTATAAAATAAAAAAAACAAACGTAAGTGTATGATCATGGGAAAAAAAATACGTTGACCTAGAATAAAAAGCGAAAGAAAACTCCATGATTATGCTCGAATGTTGATTGTGAACTTCAATTCTTGCGAAACCGACATGGTGTTGGGTGTCTACCAACAACATTTACCAGATGTGCATGAAACTTAAACGCGTTGACAAATGAAGAGATGAGATCCAAAAGCCGTTAAATTCACTTTCCATAATAATTAATTTTAGTTAGCGATATCAGTAAATTAATAAGCTAAGTTGCTATCTAGAAACCCTAAATTCAAAGACAAATTACACAATCAAAGTCAAATATGGAACGTTCCATTTTCATATTCCCGTATAGGCATGTGTACAAAGGTGGACAAACAAACATGCCTGGACAAAGTGTATTTAGCGCCATTCGGAATTAAGCTCTTCAAATGTACAATCTAATTCTGAATGTGTGTAAAATTGCAGAAAGGAACGCACTCTATATTGAAGTGGCGTAGATGGGGGAGGGATGGGGGGTGGGGGGGGGGGGGGGGGGGCAGGGGGCCAGCCATGTCAAAGTCTTGACAACTCACTCATCACTCCCCATTTGTGGAAAATAACAGAAGTTAGAGTGGCGTAGCGTGTTCGGACTGATTAGACGAGGGGGGGGGGGGGCTAAATTATTTCGGGCAAGCCTTTCGTATTTTATTATTTCTTTTATTCTAAACATGCGGGGTTTTATATTAATTCTGACAAATTGTTTGGAGCATAATATGTCCATGATCCCCTTGTTCTTACGCACCTATACGCCCTTAAAAGTAGGTCAAAATTACTCACACGTTGTTCCCCTCAATTGAAGCCTATAGTCCCCCGTCGCCCTCCGCCCCCACACCCCACCATCATATTACTAATAAATGACCCTTGATACGACATTGTCTCTTTAACCTATTGATCCAGACCGGAAGTAATCAGGCGATACTATTTTATGAAGGGGTAAAATATACAAGTATTACTATGGGGGTAATTACAGGTATACGTTAGCAACATGTTCGCTTTATATCCATCGTCCTACGATTTATTAAAAATGCTAGTTATTGATTCAAATGCTCACGCTCTTCCGAACTGGGGGGTACTGATATATCTTTACTGAGAATTGCGGATAATAACTTCCACGAAGAAGTTAATATCCGTACCCTCTTCATTATCACCGAGTACGTATATACAAACTCCAATAATCTCTGCTAATCATGGGCAATACGGTCGCATTTTTTGCCAGGGGGCTGATGTATGATGCCCAAATAGCATCCTTCCCGGGTTTTTTTACCTGGTAAGAAAAACTATTTAAAAAAATCCACACCTATTAGCTTTCCCAAAAGTGGCATAATTTTTGCCCGAATATGTGATGATTTTGCCCGAGTATGATATGGTTATCCTAAAATGATATATACGAATTTGCGCAAAAATTGCATTGTTTTGCCCGCATATATACCGCCGTTTTCTAAACTCTCGGGGGTTTAGCCCCCTAGGACCCCCCCCCCCCCCCCCTCCCCCCTCCCTCCCGCCTCGTATCGTATGCCTATGCTGATTATCACCCCCGAATGATATTATAGTTTACGAGGTAGCCAAGACAGTATCGAGGAATCATTCCGAGCAAACAGTGTCTTTACAATGTTTACGACAGTCATACTACAAAGTCAATAATTTTGTCTTGAACCGTTGCTAGGCAACAATCAACGACAACTCATGTGTAATTAGTATTCACCTTTGATTGTTGCCTATTTATAATAGTATACTAGTCACACAAAGCGTTGGTAAATAGGCAGCCATTTTTGTATTTTGATATAAATGATATTATTCATCAGCATTGCCTATATGGTCCACAAGCCCTGTTTTTTTTACATGCTATAGCTCCTTCACACGATTTATTCACTATGACTTTTAATTAATTTATATATTATTTCAAGTGCAAATACATTTATTTGTGAATAATTCTTAATTTCGTTACATCAAAGAATGATTGATTGTGCAACTCAATATTCATTGTTTGTCGACAAGTAGACCAAATAATGTCAAAAGGCCGCACCCCATTAAAGCAAATAAAGAGCTTTCTTCCAAAAGGCGCTATATCCACTTTTTCAACTTTCGAGGAAAACGGGTTTCTTTGCCCTACTTTGTACACGTGCCTATGGGAATATGAAAATTTAACTTTCTATATTTTGATTTTGAGTGAGTAATTTGTCGTAAAATGTGGATTCCTAGATACGTAGCTTATAAATGTAGATATATTGTTAACTTAATTTGTATTGAAAGTGGATTTAGCGCCTTTTGGAACTGAGCTCTTCCAATTATTCTATAAATGAAAATGATGGAGCTGTAGGTAGCTAAGTGGATCGGATTATTATGTCATGGAGACATTAAAGCGTCGTACTTGATGATAAATGAATGCACCTACATGTACGTAACCAACCAACCAACCACCCACGCTGATACCATGTTAGCCCATGTTAGTCGGGAGCATTATATAATTATACACATTTTGTAATGAATCACGAATAGAACATTAATGAACAATAACGGCGGAAGCAGTGGCATATCGGTCAGTCGGTAGGGGTAAAAGAAACAGTGGCAGCATAAGCAGAAGAGGTAACATTTTCACCGCCATCCCAGTCGAAAATATGATCATCTCTTGATTAAAATTAAGAGTTGTGAAAGAAGAATAGAACAGCGAGTTCTTGCTTCTATTTGTTTGTCTTTGACACAAATGAAGTTTTGTGTTTAGAAAAGGAGTGTTGTTATGTAAGTATACCGACTTGTGTCAGTAAGCATGATAAAATGGTGACCATCGTCCCACTGGCCGCTATTTGAAGGAAGAAATACAGTCAAACCTGCTCTAGGGACCACCTTTATATAAAGACCGTCTGTCGGTAGAGACCACCTGCTGATGAGGACCACCTTTTCTGTCTCACTTGGGTGGTCGGTCTTTAAAGACAGGTTTTACTGTATACTTTACTAGCCCAAACCCATTCCTAAACACAGAAGGGCTGCATGCCCAGGGCTGCGAATATTATTATAGGTAAGCCATGATTTATTTACAAAATAACACATTCGGTCCAATCGGTCGTAACTGTTACATCATAAATTGTCGCCCAGTATAAATGTCATCACGACAATTTAAAGGGATAGTTGAGTTTTGGTAGAGAGGGCGCTAGACTACTTACTTTTTTGTGAGGTAATGAAAAACTGAGTGTAAAATTTGAAAGAGCATAATATTTAAATAATAAAATCATCTTTGTTTGATCAAAATCGGTTCAGAGACGGCTGAAATATCCATAAATATAACAATTTGTAATAAACCTGGGGCCCCGGGTTTATTAGAGAATTTTGAACCAGCCGTTAAAAATTCAAAAAAATGCTTCCTCTTTTCAAAAAGTTACAAAATAGGTATTTAAATAGTTGTTAGTTATTTCTCTATCTAATCACTATTTCAGCAAAGCATCACATGCACAATATGTTATTCAAAATGGTTGAAACCGATGAGTGTTTAGAGAGCGCCCTCTTACGTTTTAACGGCTCTTTTTGAATGATAACATGATCTTTACTACGTCATTTGTAATTTTGTGTTCCTTTCTAGTTATAACTATTAGTTTGTAATGTAATGATGCAGGTTTTGGTTACTAAAATTCAGTTTCACCAAAACTGTACTCTCCTTACCAGAACTCAACTATCCCTTTAAACTCAACCATAGCCCCCTCTCCGAAAAGTCATATAAGTTGAAATTGGAATGTTGAAGTCTGTCTATAACATGCTAACACAATCAGATTTTTGCTCCTAAAAATAGCACAATGATACTGAAATTCCAATAAAATCGAAATCAAACCAATTTCACAACTTCTACCAACCTTTGGTTCGCGAACTTTTTGTTGCCACTTTCTACCCCAGAAAAGAAATAATCGGTCAGGTTGTCTACAAAAAAAGAGAGTATTAATATTTAAATATATTTAAATCAGACGGTTATAATTGTGTACGCGTGTTATCGAGTAACTGGTCGTGAGAGAGTGCTTGTGCATGCATGTGTACGTGCGTGGGTGTTTTTGTATGTATGTATTTGCTTGCATTGGCAATTGTGTGTGTGTGTGTGTGTGTGTGTGTGTGTGTGTGTGTGTGTGTGTGTGTGTGTGTGCGTGTGTGTGTGTGTGTGTCTGTGTGTGTGTGTGTGTGTGTGTGTATGTGTGTGTGTGTGATTTCCGGGGCAGGGGGGGGGGGGGGGGTGAGTGTGTAGGGGGGGGGGAGGGGGGATGAGAGAAGTAGCGTGTCTTTAATACTTCTTTTTTTTTAAATCTCCATTGCGTTTAATTTTTGTGAATTACACTTGATTTGTACACTTGAGATGTAAACTTGTATTATTACCCACGCCGATGAAATCGGCAGGGGGTTATGTAAAGGGTTCCGTATGTTTGTTTGTTTGTTTGTTTGTTTTTTTTTTTTTTTGTTTGTTTGTTTGTGTACAAGATAACTAGAGAACGGGTGAACGGATTTGCACCAAATTTTCAGGGAATGTTTGGATAGTGACATGGAAGAATCGATTAGATTTTGGTGATGATTGGTTGACCCCTGCAAATTCTGTGGAACCTTGAAGTTTGAGTATGTATTTAATGCACGTGTGTGCCTAAATAATATCTGCACGTTATAGGCGCGGTACGGTAACCTCGCTGAATCCATGATTCAATCGAGCTAGCAGCAACTAACAAGTTTAGTCCAGGTGTGCATCGCGATCGCGCGCACGGTACCATACCATATGTTATGGTACGGTACTTTCGATTCCGGGTTAATTAATACGGAACGGAATTGAATTGCAACACGCTGATCTGAACTTTGAAGCGCCAAGAAATTGGTAAGTTTCCGAAAAATACATTTATTTATTTAATAATTATTATTGACCCGACACTAATGTGAAGATGAACAGATGTTCATTTTTACATATTGAATACATCTAGACTGGTTAGAATCAGGAAAATAGGGGAAAATGGATTGTTTTAGGATGCATCGGTAAGCAAAACAGGGTTGAGGCCGACGAAGGGGTAGAACAGGGCTAATGGGAGGCGTGGGTATGCTGACTTTGTCGGCCTTCTAGTTTAAAATGTTAATAATTTGGAGAAATCAAAAATCACTTTTAAAAAAAGAGAAAAGAAAAGTGCGCGCGTGTGTGTGTGTATGTGCGCGTGTGAATGTGTGCATGTGAGTGTGATAGGTGTTAATGTGTGGAAGTGTACAATACATGCGCGAGTGTGTCTAACCCGTTAGTTCAGTTCAACTGGATGATATAGATTAAGTTTAAATGCGGTTGAGTTAAAAGGTTAATCGGTTGCATCATATTAATTGTTCATTACGTGTCTTAATTTCATTATTGAGGCAACATTCTTTCTCTGTTTTTGTTGTCCCGACGACGAGAGATTGTAATGCACGTGACAATACATAACTGCCACGTCAATCATGTTTATCATCATAAATGTCAAATAAAAAAAAAAATAACGCATGACTGTGTTAAAGATGTACTTGAGTATTGTTTTTCCCGAAATTTCCTTGGTTTTTAATCCATTTGAAAGTATATATAACCCATATATAATTAAACCTCTGAAATGAGAGTCATTCCCTTTAAAATGACCCAATAGTTGTGAAATTTGATTATTTTCAAAATCATTGTTTAATTTGTCGCGAGGATTAACGACTTTTTGCACAAATTAAGATAAAGCAATTTATAAAGTACTTTTACACATTTGATAAAATATAAGTGCCTTTAAAATTGTTTTTGATGATCTCTCTATTGAATCATTATTTTAACTAAGTATCACATTCACATTTTGCGGTTAAAAGTAAAGGTTGAAACTGTCCCGTATCTAGAAGGCGCCCTCTTGTGTTAACGACTGCTTTATGAATGAAAACAGCCCTTTCACTTTTGATATGATTTCAGTTTTAATGATACATTTTAAGTTTTAGTCATAAACATATCCTTTAAAAAATAATTGGATCGAGTATCCCGTGATGGTAGAAGTAAAATGCAACGAATACTTGGTGACATCAAAGGGATCTATTAACATTGTCAACATTCACAGAACTTGTATTACTATAGAGTTAGACCTCTAATGGTTCTCAGTGGTATTCGTATTACCAAATAAAAGCACGGAACAGGTTTTGGTTTTCCGTATTTTCTTGTTTCGTTATTAAAGGACCTAAAGAATACAACGTACTTTGGCACTTATTCCATAGTTGATGACTTGTAAAATAGGTCTGCCGAAAAAAACTCCATGAAAATAAACACAGTAGTGATTTTAGACTAATTTTCTGATGCCAAATCTCACTTAGCAGCCAGTTTACGCCCCACCCACATTTAGGGTCCAGAATCGGCAGCGCGATTGACATGTGATTGACAATTCATTGGCTTACGTCATCTACAGAATTTAGTTCATTAGTCCGTTCTTTAGATGACGTCACATTTTGGCGATTTAAAAGGGGCGTTCCCAGGACAATTATATATTTACTAATTACCCCCAAATTGATTGATTTCATGGGAAATGACTGCCAAATTCTTTTTCTTGAGGAAAAATTACGTATAGAGAGCCTAATTATGAAAATTAGGCCATCTAGACGCTGTAGTTCCTTTAAGGTTTTATGACTGCAGTGTTCGGATTTGAAAGTCTCCCTGGGAGACTGCATGTCAACTTTGCATTTTCGCTTATAACTTGGTCATAATTATATGACATACATTTACCATGGAATTTTTTCACATCACTCAGTGGACATAATTGGATCACAGAGATACACATTTTTTTTGTTTTTTTTGTGCACAAGTCAACAAAGTTACTAGATCCCTAGTTTTGGTATAGAGGGCGATGCACGAAATAATTTTTATGTGAGATAATGAATAACTAAGTGTACAATTTGAAAGAGCATACAATTTTAATCACAGAATAAACTTTATTTAATCAAAATCGGCTGAAATATCAATAAATATATTCTGATCGGAATAAATCGAAAAAAAAAGTAAAAAATGCTTACACTTTTTCAAAAATTGTCAAAAGAGGTTTTTGAATAGTTGTTGATGATCTCTCTATTTAATCATTATTTTAACAAAACATCACATGCATAATTTTGTATGACAAATGGTTGAAACCAATGCCTTTTTAGAAAGCGCCCTCTTGTGTTTTAATGGCTCTTTTTGAATGATAATAGGCTTTTTACTTAGTCGTTTGTAATTTTCTATACATTTCGAGCATGGTGGAGTTATAACTATTTGTTTGTAATGTTATTGTGCAGGTTTTGGTTACTATAAAGCTCAGCCTTACCAAAACTGTACTACCCCTTTAAGAACGACATTATCTTGAAGTGGGCGACACTGCTGGAGCTTGATTGCTGACAGACATCACAGCCATGTCTTTTTTAGTATGATGTATACGATGTATAATGTTCAGGGCCCATTTTCATAACACGACACATCTATTTTGAATGATAGGGCTGAGTACCAATCAACACAAAGTTTTCTCGGTCACTATCATAAACATAACATTCTGGGTAAGCATTTATCACCTATTAAGTTAACCCTAAAGTTGGCGACCGTAAAGGATCACGTGAGGCATACCAATTAGCCCTATCAACAAAAATAGACCTACACTGGAACCTACAGTAGATAGTGCGTATACCATGGTTTTCGCCAACCTGACTGGTTCGCCACTCCACGGGGGTAAAGTTGTGCACGCAGTATAGCCATAGCCGGGCTCAAACCACACGAATACTAGAAGGGGGGAGAGGGGAGGGGGGAGGGGGAGGGCGAGGGTTCGGACTAGGGCATAAGGTATAATTATGAGTACATTGTCCTTATTAAGACAAACCAAAGCTGAAAATTTAAGTTTGACGTTGTGAGGTAATGAATTTCTTTTTTTTCTCAAGGGGGAGAATCCCAAGATGGAGGATAGTGCGTATACCAGTATACCATGGTTTTCGCCATCCTGACTGGTTCGCCACTCCATACTAGAAGGGGGAGGGGAGGGGGGAGGGGGGAGGGGGGAATGTTCGGACTAGGGCATAATGTATCATTATGAGTACATTGTCCTTATTAAGACAAACCAAAACTGAAAATTTAAGTTTGACGTTGTGAGTAATGCATTTCTTTTATTCTCAAGGTGGGGGTATATAGGGGTGTGGTTATAGGGTTGGTGAGGGGTTGGTAATGAGCCCCCCCCCCCCCCCCCCTTCCCCCAATTAGCTAGGCCTCTGATGACTTGGATGTTGGTACATACTAATTTGCGTCCCATAGTTACGAGTTATCCGTTCACCTGTTCCCATCAATATAATGTACATTATATAACACAGATTGACAACTTCAATACATTAAATATTGACATGCGTGGGGTTTACTCCGCGGTTTGCAAATTGTACCTTAGTCAGCAAAATCCAACTCGGTATGGTTCTCCTTTAATATAGGTTTTCCCGGCCAATTTCATACTTTTCTCACTCAAATTCACACAAGAGTCATTCAAATTCACGCGTTTCTTGCTCATGAGTGAATTCGGTCATTCAATTTCACAATCCTTGCATCCAATTTCGTTTACGTGCACCCCTTTTTCAATTTAAAGCAATCAAAATTACTACGCGTTCATTCAATTTCATTTCCGGGCACAGATTTTCACGTTCGTGCATTCAAATGAACACGGTCATCTGCACGTGTGAATTTGAATGCACGAACGTGAAAATCTGTGCCCGGAAAGGGAATTGCATGCACGTATAGTGATTTTGATTGCTCTAAATTTAAAATGGGGTTCCAGTTAACGAATTCGGATGCAAGGATTGTGAAATTGAATGACTGAATTCGCCCATGAGCAAGAAATGCAGGAATTTGAATGATACTTGTGTGAATTTGGGTGAGAAAAGTATGAAATTGGCCGGGAAAACCTATATTATGACGTCATAGTGGGTGAATAGTTGAAAATCGTGAGAGAACCCTCGACACATTGGCTGATTTTTCGGACTAATGAAGCCTAAAATATTTCATCTGGTTCTTAAGACATGGCGCTGTCCTGTCGTGCATTCCCGAATATGACGACGCAGGGACTTTAAAGGTTCCCTGACATGCAAATCTTCAGCTTATCTTAGCTTAGCTTGTCATTCAACCCAAAATAGCCAGAAACCGAGGGGCCATTCTCTACAGTACCAACAGCAACACACAAACTCCGAGGCATTCGCAAATTCATTTTTCGTCCGTACAACCACTGAATGGAATAAGCTACTTCAATCTACAGTAAACCAGCCCTCACTTCATACATTCCAGAATGCGCTTGCTAAGGACCCTTCTGTCCTTAGGGGCTAACCACTCTCTCGGACCCACCTCCAGTTAAAACTCCTATGGAGTATTTTGGAGGATTAAACTACCAAGTACCAAGTAATTATCTGTATTAGTGTACACATCAAATATCTGTTATTAAAAAAAAAAACCTAAATATCCTTTATATATGTTTACAAATTTAATCAATTATTTTCATAATTTTGCTATGCCCCACCTTTGAAAAAAAAAACTCTCCATAGTAAAAGTCCCCCTGTGACATCATGTGTCAATCATTGCTCAGTTATTGGAGAGGGGAACAATGTATGGTGGGATGCAACTTCGTCCAAGCTGAGTGTCTGCTCACAATATAGCATCACGAATGAATACAATTCTAACTGACACACTTTCCATTTCAATAACAGTTGTTATGTCAGCTTAACCATCATTAGGACAAGATAGTCACTGATAAGCTATCGTATGGAAACATGCAGTGCATGCTACTGTAAGCATGCATATTTTTGTACTTATGTAACTGACCAGTGATTGGCAGGTGATGTCACAAAGGAAATTTTACTCTGGATATTTTTTTAGAGGTGGGGCATAGCAGAGGGAAGAAAATAATACGTGCCATCGCAGTTCTTTTATCGCAAAGCATCACGTGACATTTTTCTAGTACGGCTCGAATCGCCAAACACGTAGCAGACGGCTTTATGTGTATAATGTCAATGGACCCTTTACTTCCTGGCATGACCCGAGAAACTAAATGAATATATTTGTTCATGAATATTAACTCTATGAAATTGTCAGTGCCAAACATATATCAAGAACAATATACATTTCCAAAATATTCAAGAAATACAATCGTTTGTTCAAAATTCAAGAATAAAACTCGAGTTTGATTGACAAAAATGACTCTTTGTATGCATGCCTGCCACACAAATACACGCAAACATATGCAACGCTAATGTAAGGGGCCTATAGGTTTCGTGTTTCGTATACGAAATCAAGAACCTGATCAAACCCTAATTGTTAGATTTATTGACATAATCAAATATCTTGAAATAACTCATAGAAAAGGCCTGCTACTTCGGGATATCCAAAGTATGCAGTTCGTGAAATGGGACAGTGGGTGATTTCAAGTATGGTGTTTGGGGTTGGTGTTAGTGTTTATTAAACACTAACACCGGCCTTAGGCGCCATATTTGAAATCCCCAAATGTCACTCCATCCTAACACGAAGTAATCTCAAATATGGTGCCTAAGGCCGGTGTTAGTGTTTAATAAGCACTAACACCAACCCCAAACACCATACTTGAAATCACCCAAGTGTGCGGGCAACTCTATAACAGTGCAAGTAGGGCTTCCGCACCATGCGCTTGGTCATGTTGGTGCTCGCTCTGATCTGAGCTCGCTAGCGTTGTTTTTGTTGTTTACTGTATTAAAATCGGTCAATACTTCATTATTTTTTGCCACGAGATGGCGTTAACACTCTATTTCACGCATCGTATTTCCCTTTAACTACTAAGTACATTAATTTCCGACAAACTTGATATGATTTCTCCCTCTACTATTATGGAATATCTAAATACATTTTCAATGCTTTTCAATACACAGACAATTCTAACCCATAATTTGAGACCGAGTTTGTTGCAGTTTCCCGAGCGGAACATAATCAAACTTAACGCGACAAGACATGAAAGGTGTTAAGTTACGTTACTCTAATTCCAGAACCAAGAATTTAGGGCCCGCTCAGGGAGGATTAAGGGGGATTTGATTTGGTTCGCTCGCTAGTGATAAAATAACTCGCTTCACAGTCTGAACAACAGACTAGCATTGTAAAATATAACTAGACTATGGATAACAATCTAGTTGCTTATCAGCCGATCCTCCTCAACTTGAGATGGATGTTTTGGAAACCCCTTTCCTGCCTTAGATGTTTATATTTAATTTGATACCGCTTCCTGCCTCTCTGGGATGGTATTTACTTTTACTCAGAAAATTATTTCTTTGAGATTCATTCGTTCATGGTTGTTTGATCGGAAAGCATGTCGATCTATGTTAGTTAGAGAAACAAATATCAACCACCAACCCCAACCACCACAAACTATGGGGTGATAAGATAATTAGTTGAATTTATATTGCCTGAAGCTTGCTTGATCGCACGCCTCGCGTGGGTCGCAGGGGATTTTTGGTCCTTTTTCTTTCACCTTACATTATTTGTTGATTTGGAATACGATAATATTCTTTTCTTTAACAAGGTGTTTTTGGAATAGGATTTTTCGCCCCTGCCAGGCGAAATTGGCATTTTTTGCCACAACACAAATTATGTTTTTGTTAATTATAAATACACGCACGAAATTGTTATTTCATTAAGCTTTTGTGCCACTTGAGAATAAGGGGTTTAATTGAAATTATGATTGATATATAATACGCATGCAATCCCGCTCCTCTCAAATGTTGTTCATTAATGTTCTGTTGGCTATACGCTCGTCTGCCAAGGTCATGTGTCCAGCCAGCGATTGACCTTGCACCCTAATACTTGTTGCGACGTATACGCCTAGTCTGTTATAATTCATGTTCGTTGAATTATTTTGCAGTACATATGTTGCTGGTTGGAGCACATGTATTCATTTTTTATTTTCCCGCCTTCGCGTGGAGGATATGAGAGTTTAATAGTGGCCAGTGTCATGCTAGAAATATTTTAGTTTATAAATTTATGATGGCCCGGGCCCCCCGTTTTCTCAGGTGGTAGCTCTTAATAAACACTTGATAATTCATGTAAATAATTGAAGTGTTTTAAGTAGAATCATACTTTATTGCACTTAATATGTTAATGATAGATAACGATAATAAGTGCGTGATGTAATTGTACTTTTGTTTCAATTTATTGTTGAAATTTCGGACATGCTTTTCGAAATTAAAACCATGGAATACTGCAAATTTGGTTGTTTGTTGTAGTTTATTCGTTGTCTGGATTAGAGTAATATAGCACGGGTACACGCGCAATGCAGACAGTGAACTGCATGCAGCTGATATGCAGTGCAGTGCGCTGTGTTATAGTCCGCGGGCTTGCATAGGCATGATAGGAGCCGTGTGATAAGTGCATTGCATTCGAATTTCGAAATAATTATGTTCATCAAAATTCAGTTTGTTGCATTACAATGTGACAGAAACGATCGTATTTGCTGGAAATGTTAGACAAGCGTTGTTCTCTTTGCATAATTAGCATTGAATGAGTGTCTTCAAATTCATATTCATGAATAAATATCTGCATTTAGTTGTGGGTGTCATGCCAGGACATTATACACAAAAAGCCGTTTGCTACGTGTTTGGCGATTCGAGCCGTACTAGAAAAATGTCACGTGTTGCTTTGCGATGAAAGAACTGCGAAGGCACGTATTGTTAAAATTGTAAAAAATATACAAAACATATTTACGTCAAATAGTTTACAGATGTTTGATGTGTACACTAATACAAATGAATAGACATCGACATGCATTTGCATGTCAGGGAGCCTTTAACTATAGAAAACCCGCTCACTTCATAAATCAAGCCATATGTTCTCATCACGTAATGCCTTTTTGCGTTCCTTCAGACGAAAACTTATTATTATTTCAGTTCTAAGAGTTGCTGGAGCGTCAAACTTACAGTAGAGTAGGTCTTATAATTAGGACCTCTAAATACCCTACATTAATCATTGGGCAGTACACGTGAAAATTGTATTCATTACTTTTTTTGTGTTTGGGTGTTCTCTCTCCAAAACTGCGATACGACTTTAATTGACCTTAATTGACATCGCGCGTTCTTTGCAGACCCAGTACCAAAAACAAATCACTGAGAGGCGAGGCATTTTGTTTTGTTTCCCGCCTCGTCGATACAGACGTGTAAGTATTCAATAATGAACAACATTCCAATTAGCTATAGTGCAAGGGAGATAAACGAGTGGTTTCGCAGACGATGCTAATACAAAACAACTGTGTAACCTATATAGAGGCTTGGTGCCACGGCCGGATATATTAAACAAATATACCATGCACTGAGAGCCTCTAGTTGAAATTATGGATTCCGAGGTGACAGGAAAAGCACTATGTTCTGAGGGTCGTAGACCCGAAGAACATAGTGCTTTTTCTGTCACCGAGGAATCCATAATTTCACTAGTGGCTCGAAATAGTGCATGATATATTTGTTTTATATCCTTCGCATAATCATAATCATCGCAAAAATAAATGATTTCAATTAAATTAAAGAAAATATAAAAAAACAAAAAACATTGATCATGGAACCATCACTGCACTGACTATGTTCTGTTTGTGACACTGACCCCCTTTGCGCAATAGTCCTAGGGCAGAGCGCGTATAAGCCAGTTCGTAATTAGACTATGGAGCTTGGGTGACGACAGAGGGCGTAGTCCGATATTCCATCAACGGGCGATCAACGTACAGTAAAGTGTATGGTAGTATGTCATATTACCGGATAATTTTAGTTTGACAGCATAAAACAAACATTAGATGCATAAAATCAAAGTGGAAATTATACGAGCAGCTGTATAAACTCATAAAGAACACATTTGATGTAAAGTATATTCAAGAATTTACCGATTTTTCTCCATATCAACTTTCTTGTAATCATCTTTCTTGTGAATGATCCAGGTGAATCATTCACGCGCAATAATGGTACAAGGCGGGCGATAAGCATACCGCCCATTCGTACAATGTACCGTTCAAAATTGAACGCTTTGTTTTAGGACGCCATCGGCAAGAAAAACAGACGGGATATAATATTTATTTCTACATTTTGCGGTCTTCAAAACAAGAAAGTCGGTAATCATTATCAATTGATATAAATTGTGGATCACATAAACGACATTTTGTTTGCATTTTCTAATAAATGGAGAGAGAAATCAGACGGCAAAAACTGTTTTTGCGTTGGATAGTCCAGCAAGCGGAAGACGATAATCTCCGCACAATGCTATGTACACCTACGTGTGTACATATCCAGTGCGTGCTAGCCAGGCCAAGCAAGGCTCGGTGAAATTATTGATCAATAAATATCATCATTACACATGAATACACATTCTATCAAACCGGTTCTTGTTCTATGAAATAGTACATATTATGCTATTAACCTTTGATGTGGTGAATACAAAAACGATGGGCTTATTTTGATCCTGATCCAGATTTTAAAAACGTAAACAAATAATTCGCATTCAATTGCACGTGTGGCTTCTTTGATTCTCGCGATCGATGGAATATCAGAATACCCGGAAGTAAATACGCGCATGCGCAGATTGTAACTACGAACTGGCTTATTGCGCTATCTTTCCCAGGGGGGTGTCCATAGAAGTATGAATAAACAAACCAACGAACGTTGAGGGCGGTAAACACGACAACGAACGTTGAGGGCGGTAAACACGAGACCGTGTTGCCTTCAGGAAGGTCAACTCGTATATTGTTATACACGCAGTCTATGAAAAATCGCGAATTATTTTTTGTGACCATTTCGAAGGGCGCCCCAGTTGACAGTAACGTTTTTCGGTAGATTGTAGATTTGATAAATAGACCAGAAGTCCGATTTTGTACAGATTGACACTAAAATATATAATTTTGTTTGACATTTCATGTATATGGGAATTTTTTACAAAATCGCTCATTCCATTCATAGTCTTATTAAAATAAACCGCATCGGCATTTTCATGAGGATAACAATTTTTGTCGGCAAAACTGTGTGTACAAAAACCGTTTGTGAGTGAGGATGACGTATCGAGATATGAAGCAGACGACAAAAACGAGCATTCTCAAAATGCCGGAATTGTATTTGTATTATTTATTCCTGTCTTAGACTTAGGATAATTAACTGACGTTAGCGTATAACATCATTTAAACTAGAACTAGACTCTGTGGCGACTCTGCCGATTAAGCACATTAATGTGCTTTATTTAAAACAAATTTGCGGCTTACTTTTGCCCATTCATTGGCATTGACATTGTAATTTGTATACGGTAGTGACCGGCAAGTGACTTCGCGATACGGTGTCTGAGAATGAGCTACGCCGGTCGGGTCGGCGGCAGGCGAGGCTAGTCTGCCGCTCATTCACCGGGCTTCTGCTCCAGCTCTGACTCGACGCTAGCTCATCTTCATGCAGTCAGTCTCGGTCCCGCGTCTCGGTCTTTATACGAAAGCGGTGGTTTTATTTTTACCTTATATAATGTATGGCCTACTTTGTATCATTATTGAAGGAGATCCAGTTTATCAATTCCAACCCAAATCATGTAAATTAGTCTTGTTCTTGGAGATTTCACCTCAATCTTTGAGTCTTGTATTGACTATTGGACCTTTTTACTCGCTTGAATTTGATACCTGTTTTTGTTGGTCAAGTTAAAAAAAAGAAATGTCTAGCTTAGACGTAGCCTAGGCAGGCTAGGGTAGGCCCTATTTAGATAGGTCTTAGTCTTAAGCCCTTATTTGGGGTAATAGTACGTTTCACCAGGTTTAATTACATTTAAATTAGATCTGGTTTGCAAAACAAAAAGAAAAGTCAATTCAAATCACAGTGCAAATTGCATTTTTTTTTTGTGGGGGGGGGGGGGGGGGTATAAGACTATCCAACTCCAAAGGCATTTACATAGTTGCCTGCATCAACCAGTATGATCATGAGTGGGGAGAAATTAGCCAAAATAAACATGGTGTCCATTCTTTAGGAGTGTAGGCTTACTTATTTGAACCCCTTTATTATCTTTCATTGAATATGTGGTCATGATTGCATTGTAGATGTAAAGGGGGTTTAATGCCTAAAATAGATAGAATTATTTTGTAAATCTTTACTCCAGGAACTCAACAACATAAAAAAGGAAGTAGGCAGCGTAAAAGGAAACTGGCATAATACTTCCATTTTGTTTGGGTAAAGGATGGGGGTGGTCCAGAATCAAGCCTGTAATATTCCACTGAATATATGTCGATGTCTTATTCCTCTTCCAATAAAGTGCAGCTTCAGGCTTGAAGACTATGCACCATTTATCAAAACAAAATAATTTACATCAATTTCTTTAATCACCATCAATCATAGCCACCTTTCAACTAATCATTTAACAGGAGGGGGTCAAAATATTAAAACATACATGTTTTGCAATGATTTGACAAAAATATCCTTACCTGAAGGGGAAAATATAAGACTATCATGCCACACTTCATACACCCTGTTAGTTAAGAGGAGCTCTCCAATCAGGAATTCCACCATGACACTCAACATCATCCACTAACCATTATCACCACAATCAGTGTGCCAACAAAATAACAAATATCTCTCATTTAGCTTCAATTTAAAAATAAGAAATAAACATTAGATACCAAAGTAATAAGATTTGTTCTTGAATTATGATATTTCATAGATTATTTTGTTTGCAATATTGAAAGTTGTAGATGGATGCAAGCAGAAAATGAAAGTAAACCATTCATTGATAAAAATGTGGCTTTTGCATGAATCTATTTATCTACACACCAAGACCAAGTTTGTAATACATTATAATTTGACTGTAAATCAAATGAATGAGTGAGAGTTGAATAGATTTAAACATGATGTCCTCTTTTTGAAAGACAAAGCAAATGGTTGAGACTTGAGAGATAATTATAATATGAAGGAAAAAAATGTTTTTAAAGCTAGCCTGAGAAGGGGCTTGGAAATGTAATCTCTGCATGCATGTTGAGGTAAATTGAAAGGCTAGTCGTCTTTGAAACCACCAATAATTACACATCGCACCATTCGTTTCAGTTAAGAATGCATTCTTTCATGCATCGTTTATTGAACTCATTGGGAGAGTATATGCAAATCAGCTTGTATGTACACACTGGTTATATACACTCTGGTTGTATACAGAAAGTGCATGCCTAAAGCTATGCATGCAACCCATGCACATCACATGTACAATGCAATTGCAGTCTACATAGTTTATGTTGTTTACAAGTACAACAACAGGTCACTGTTTGACCTACATTCAGTTAGGCAAATCTAGAATTGTCTAGACTGCAACTAGTCTGGGTTTTCTTACGAAAATACACCGCGCTGGTGGACTGTACCAAACGGAAGAAAAAGACCCTAATAATATACTACAGAAAATACCTGGGAACATTTTTTAAAATTCAGATCTTGAAATAACAAAAGGTTGTAACAGCCATTTCATCAGTCTAACTAAGATCTTTTACCAATCTGTAAAGTGAAACCTTGTTATAACGAGCATGATGGTTCTCAGATAGCCTTGGGTTTAAAGCAATTACCTCACTATATCATTATCAGGTAACTTATGTGATAACAGGTCTCCTTATAAAGAGGTTCCACTATAATAATGATCAATTTTCACAAACAAAATATTACATCTATTCAGGTTTGCCTACAATGAAAGTGATTCAATCAATTTTGTTATGGGGCGATTTTATCATTTTTCTTTCAACTTGACCATGAGGAAAATGGAAATCTATAATATAGATTCAGAATAGAAAAGAAATGAGCCTGAGGGTTAGACAATTAGATTATGGAAATATCATTTTTCTTGCATCATTTTAATTCTTTATCACTGCAAATGATTTCACCAACTAAAATGAATAGAGACGTCAACTTTTGCAAGGTCATGCTCTATAAGTCTCTAACCTCTGAGCTACATGGCACTCCTTCAAAGATTCTTCCTCCATGCACATATTAGAAGGGTTCAGGAAAGTACCACTATGAGATGCATTCTAGCTCAGTGCGGGTTAGAACACAGTAAAGCAATTGACAGGTCTTAGGTAGAATCATAAGCCTATTTTCTTTGCTCACTTTTATTAAATTAATTTATTTCTGATCAGTTCCCATATGTTTGGATTAGGAATGCCTAATTTTGTTAGTGGAACCTTTTTATACCAAACTTCATTATAACGAGGTACCTGATATAGCATGGCTTGTCCATTGCTTGTGAACACTACCAAGTAACATCCATGGTGATCTGTCATGCTCCTATAGTCCGAAGATCTGTAATTAAAGAATGCAAACACACACAGAGAAAGAATGTAAGACTATAGATAGCAATTGCACTTTCATTTATTGATTTTGGTATAACATATTCTCGAGTCCATGGAAAACAGAGAGGAGTATTTTTAGGGAACAGTCATGAATGAGTTAATATTAATAAAACTTTATAAACTTTAAAATAAATTGTCTTGACCTCAAAAAGCATGTAGAGTAATAAAAGTTATCAACAAAAATTACCAAAACATGCAAATAAATTGAATAAGAAGGTGACAAATGATATTGAACACAATGAAGAAATTTGCTTGAATTATATAGCTTAAAGTTTAATCATTCATTGCCACAAACTAATAAATAAATTCACTGAGAAGTTGATCTCCGAGATAGTTAGGATGTATAATACCAATAAATAATGAATTCAAAATATGAAAAGAAAAACTTGAATGGCCTTAATTATTCCTCTTATCCAAATTAATACTTAATTATAAATAACGGGGAAAAAGCTAACCTATGAAAAAAAAAAAAGAATCCTGCACCAAAAAAATGAGTGGGATGATTAAATTATAGTAGAAAGAATACCTGTGCCTGTGGATAGCTGACTAGCTGTGCATAGCGAGTAAAGAACCGGCAGATAAGTAATCCTGAAGTACCACTGTAACACCAGCCTATCACCAGTCGCCAGTCCTTGTTGAACCACATCCTCAAAATATTGCTATGAGATGAAAAAAATATAACATTCATAAGAAAAAATATTCACTTAATTTCACTAACATGTTCTTGATGTGGAATGAAAATACTAGACCAAAATAGTAAAAAAATACATCTGTTCAGAGAGTGCAAATTAGTAATTAGCTCCTTAAAACAGTGAAATGACAAACGAGCTCCTGTAAAGTCTCAGTTAAAAAATGCAAAATTGATTGATTGACTTTAGGGTTTAAACTGATGATTAGGTACTACATTTACTTTTCAGTCAAGAGCCAGTTAAGTAAACGTAAAAAAAAAAATCCTTGAAAAGAAGTTTTTTTTTATTACTTAGACATTTCTTGGTCCATCATTTTATATTGTCATCAATGATTTAGAATGGGCTACAAACGATACAAGTCATCCTAAACGTGCAATCAGAGTAAGGGGTTGAACTAAAACATCAGATAAAAATGTGAATTAATGCTTTCCAGTCTGGGGCTGGCATGTGTTTGCAGGATAAATTGAATGTCAGTGCAGTGGCTGGAAGAAAACAATTAGCCAGGCCTAGGGTCAGTCTCTCACTCTCGGAATCTTTCTTGTTTTTAATTTAAATTTAAATAAATTATTATTAACCAGGGCCAGGTTAAAAATCAATGATTAATAAATCATTGAAAGATGCTAGGACAAGTCAACTGATCTCTCTAAATCTAATGTGATTAAACATTACCGGTTCTTGGATTATCTAAGGTAGATGGCAAACCATCGTTTTAAGGCCGAGTATAATTATTAGTCCAGATTGCCGAGACGGCCAGAGAAGCCGAGTATGAGAGAGGGACACCTTAGCCTAGCTTCGCCTGCCGACAAGACCGGCGTGGCTCACTTCTAGTTCTAGCCCACCGGCACCGGCAAAGGCAAAGCCGGTGAAGTTACCGACTTTTACTTTTAGAAGTTCAGCACTTGCATGTCTTTGTTGCCATCCATTATTCGGTCTTAGAGTTAGATCGATCGACAAAATGAATCGTTTTCATTGCCTATTTTACTGGTTATTTTAGTAATAGAATGGCCGACAGTAAGAGACTGAAATTAAATGTTAAAAGATGCCACAAAAACAAAAGATTTGTCGATCTATTCCAGCCGCGCCCCGCCCTCAGACCAGTTCCACTTCCAAATATTTCTTTCAAATTAATACTAGCCTAAATGAAAATGAACTCACAAACTAGTTTCAGATATTATTTCAATCAAATTGTCGACATGATGACAAGTAGACACAATCTATAAAATAAGGTATTACAGCATTTAAAAATAAAATCGACTTACTATTTTGTGAAAGTTGGATTCCGCCGTTCAACAGCTGTACGTAATTGTCGTCTGCTATTTTAAAAGGCTCAGTCACTATTGTGATTTGTACACACAGTTGAAATGCCAAATATGTGTAATAACTTAGGAATGCCGGTGTAACTTCTTTTATTAAAAAATTAATTTGAATGACCAATTTTGGTTACATTTCGCATATATCTGATGAAATGTCCAGAAAAAATTATATGTTCAGTGTCAATCTGTACAAAATCGGACTTCTGGTTGGTGTATCAAATCTACAATCTACGGAAAAACGTTACTGTCAACTGGGGCGCCCTTCAAGTGGTCACAAAAAATAATTCGAGTTGACCTTCCTCGAGGCAACACGCAAGTGTTATACGCCCTCAACGTTCGTTGAAACAAACCAACCCGTTTATAACTAGAAGGCTCACTTAACGCGCGCAAGTCACGTGTCCAATATACTTTGTACATGGGCAACATGGCGGAGTGAACCGATTTTTGAAGCACAAAAGGAATACCACTAGACGTCATCGCGTCGTGACCTAGAAAGACTTGACCAATCATCATGCTATGAAGTGCGCGTAGACTATCGCGCCTATTTTCCTGCGCACTGTCCTAGATTGTATCACGCTTGAGAACAATGGGATCTATGGTGAGGTATGCATATGAACTTGTTTTATTGACCTCGATCTGGTGACGACGCGTATTAACTGCTCTGTGATTGGTTTATGTAATTCCCAAGTATCCCATAATGCAACCTGCAGTGGTATTCCTTTCGATGACCAAAAATCGCGGCACTCTGGCAGCAGTGACACCCCCACTGCTGCCAGAGTGCCGCGATTTTTGCTCACCGGAAGAGCCTACAACTGGTTGCATTATGGGTTACTTGGAAACTACAGTAAACCAATCACAGATTAGTTCATACGCGTCGTCATCGGATCGAGGTCAATAAAACAAGTTCATATGCATACGTCACCATGGATCCCATTGTTCAGAAGCGTGATACAAATCTAGGACAGTGCGCAGGAAAATAGGCGCGATAGTCTACGCACTGCATAGCATGATGATTGGTCAAGTATTTATAGGTCACTACGCGATGACGTAGAGAAGTAGTCCACGGGAGCTTCAAAAATCGGTTCACTCCGCCATGTTGCCCATGGTTTGTTTATTCATACTTCTATGCTTTCCATTCATAGTTACGCGCATTAACAACTAATGCGCACCAAAGACTGTATAATTACCATAGAAGTATGAATAAACAAACCAACCCGTTTATAACTAGAAGGCTCACTTAACGCGCGCAAGTCACGTGTCCCATAGACTTTGTACATGGGCAACATGGCGGAGTGAACCGATTTTTGAAGCTCCCGTAGCCTACTTCTCTACGTCATCGCGTAGTGACCTAGAAATACTTGACCAATCATCATGCTATGCAGTGCGCAGGGGGGTGTCACTGCTGCCAGAGTGCAGCGATTTTTGCTCACCGGAAGAGCCCACAACTGGTTGCATTATGGGCTACTTGGGAACTACAGTTAACCAATCACAGAGTAGTTCAAACGCGTCGTCACGGGATCGAGGTCAATAAAACAAGTTCATATGCATACGTCACAATGGCTCCCATTGTTCTCATAAGCGTGATGAAATCTAGGACAGTGCGCAGGAAAATAGGCGCGATAGTCTACGCACTGCATAGGCATGATGATTGGTCCAGTATTTCTAGGTCACTACGCGATGACGTAGAGAAGTGGGCTACGGGAGCTTCAAAAATCGGTTCACTCCGCCATGTTGCCCATGTACAAAGTCTATGGGACACGTGACTTGCGCGCGTTAAGTGAGCCTTCTAGTTATAAACGGGTTGGTTTGTTTATTCATACTTCTATGCAGTGCGTAGACTATCGCGCCTATTTTCCTGCGCACTGTCCTAGATTTCATCACGCTTATGAGAACAATGGGAGCCATTGTGACGTATGCATATGAACTTGTTTTATTGACCTCGATCCCATGACGACGCGTTTGAACTACTCTGTGATTGGTTAACTGTAGTTCCCAAGTAGCCCATAATGCAACCAGTTGTAGGCTCTTCCGGTGAGCAAAAATCGCTGCACTCTGGCAGCAGTGACACCCCCCTGAGAATTACAAAACAGCTCACTGGCGGTCGCGCAGCGATGTTCCTTCAAACAGAATGAAGATTCAAATCGAGCTTAAGGCCAGACCTTAGTAACCATATGGAATGTATTATATCACTGTATTTGTATCATTTTTATTAATAAAAAAAACATTTAAAAATTATAGTCGATAGCTTCGTTCGTAAGAATTTTAAAGAAAATAAGGATCAAACTGTACTTACAAATACTCGGCAAATCAGGCTAGCATGAAGCTTGAGCAACAGCTTTAAGTGTCGACCTTAGTAACCTTTAGGGCTATGTCTTTATGTAGAATTAATATTATCCTCATGATAAGAAAAATATTTAAAAATTATAGTCGATAGCGATTTTACAATTGAAATCAAAGCTGTGAGAAACATATTTTTTTAATTTAAAGATTTTTTACCGTGTAGAGAAAAATGGCAATGGCTACTCGCGTATTATAATGTTAATGCGCGCTCAGTCCGCGCACTGTCTTTATTTAATTCTTTATAATTGTACGCGCAAATTGTGCGCAAAGCAAATTTCACGCGCGATATGCAAATTTGGGGTCGTCAAACTTTATCACGTCATCTTGAAGTTATTTTTAGTCAGGCGAAGTAAACATTGTTATTGTGACGTCATAATGAAAAGCCTGCGTATCAAAGTGCGTGTTAATTTTGTACATCGCGCTCTGCCCATTCACTTTGTACACGATAATTTCACAGTGGTCGGTCTTTCCATTAAGCGTCTTTGTGCGCACCCAAATGCAAAACGCGCGCATCAAAGTAAATAATTAACCTGCTTTATATATCGTATTATATCCTACATGAATGAAATCCTGTTCAGTGATTGGTCTACATAGCGTCATGTGACCAAACATAGTAATGCCCATGGAGAAAAATGTGCTATGCGTGACGTCATTCATGGAATAGTAAATGCTATTCCATGAATGACGTCATAGATGCCGGGTGATCATATTGAGCCCATAGAGATGCGTGTTATAGAACTTCCCTGCGAGCAGAGGTCTTGTTTGAGCTTGCGAAAGATGCTCGACGAGATTTCTCAAAGAGTTATTTAAAAAGAAATACAGCTTATTTTCACTCGTGAATATCAACAAGTTCCAAAGAATATTCTAGAGATGCATTTCATGTATAACGTAACGGTATTCGAATTTAAAAAATTACGACAATGGTGGACATTTTACATCATTGTCCTTTTGGGTCGTGACACTTATTCGTCATTTAACAATCGGCCGCGGTGTGCACTGCACTAGCTGTATGTGTAATGTACGAATAACAATTTTCTCCATACAATTATTTGTGTAGTATGTAAAGCAGGTTAATTATTCACTTTGATGCGCGCGTTTTGCATTTGGGTGCGCACTGTTGTTAAGGCGCGTAACCATGAATGGAAAGATAGCGCAATACACGCGCTGCGCTAGGACTATTGCGCAAAGGGGGTCAGTGTCACAAACATAACATAGTCAGTCCAGTCATGGTTCCATGATCACTGTTTTGTTTTTCTTTATATTTTTCTTTAATTTAATTGAAATCATTTATTTTTGCGATGATTATAAAACAAATATATCATGCACTATTTCGAGTCACTAGTGAAATTATGGATTCCTCGGTGACAGAAAAAGCACTATGTTCTTCGGGTCTACGACCCTCAGAACATAGTGCTTTTCCTGTCACCTCGGAATCCATAATTTCAACTAGAGACTCTCAGTGCATGGTATATTTGTTTACTATACTACTACACACGTGTAATTGTATGGAGAAAATAGTTATTCGTACATTACACATACAGCTAGTGCAGTGCACACCGCGGACAATTGTTAAATGACGAATTAGTGTCACGACCACATAAGGACAACGATGCACAATATGCACCATTGTCGTAATTTTTAAATACGAATACCGCTACGTTATACATGAAATGCATCTCTAGAATATTCTTTGGAACTTATTGATATTCACGGGTGAAAATATGCTGTATGGTAGGTGTACTACACATCGGCACTGTTTTTAATATCGGCACACCGCGTAATATTTGTTTTTGCGCGTGTTGTGAAAAATCGCGCATGTGATGATGCGCGCTACCCTTAAAAACTAAACTTGTCGAAATTTTGAGGGGAAATAATGCGTAGATCGTCCGCTACGAGTAAATTTGTGAAATGATGCCAATAAAATTAACATCGCACAAGAAATTTGGAGTTGCGTGCATTGTCAACGAGAGTTGAGGGGGTGCCGGTATTAAAAACACTTCGAACTTGTGGAGCCAAAAAACCACGCGCGCGTTCGAAGGCGCTATCTCAAAATATAATTAATACATCGCAAATCTGATCATCGCATCGGAATCTGCACTATTTTCTCAATGTGTGAGTACAATTTCAAGAAATGCGTACAATTTTTAAGTCTTGAACTGTCTGAAATGTGTTAGTGTGCCGATGTGGGGGTTACTCAATCATATTTCTTTTTAAATAACTCTTTGAGAAATCTCGTCGAGCATCTTTCGCAAGCAAAAACAAGACCTCTTCTCGCAGGGAAGTTTTATAACACGCATCTCTATGGGCTCAATATGATCACCCGGCGTCTATGACGTCATTCATGGAATAGCATTTACTATTCCATGAATGACGTCACGCATAGCACATTTTTCTCCATGGGCATTACTATGTTTGGTCACATGACGCTATGTAGACCAATCACTGAACAGGATTTCATTCATGTATAGATATAATAAACAAATATACCATGCACTGAGAGCCTCTAGTTGAAATTATGGATTCTGAGGTGACAGGAAAAGCACTATGTTCTGAGGGTCGTAGACCCGTAGAACATAGTGCTTTTTCTGTCACCGAGGAATCCATAATTTCACTAGTGGCTCGAAATAGTGCATGATATATTTGTTTTATATCCTTCGCATAATCATAATCATCGCAACAACAAATGATTTCAATTAAATTAAAGAAAAATATAAAGAAAAACTAAACATTGATCATGGAACCATCACTGCACTGACTATGTTCTGTTTGTGACACTGACCCCCTTTGCGCAATAGTCCTAGCGCAGAGCGCGTATTGCGCTATCTTTCCATTCATGGTTACGCGTATTAACAACTAATGCGCACCCAAATGCAAAACGCGCGCATCAAAGTGAATAATTAACCTGCTTTACATACTACACACGTGTAATTGTATGGAGAAAATACATTACACATACAGCTAGTGCAGTGCACACCGCGGCCGATTGTTAATGACGAATTAGTGTCACGACCACAGAAGGACAACGATGCACAATGTGCACCATTGTCGTAATTTTTAAATTCGAATACCGCTACGTTATACTTGAAATGCATCTCTAGAATATTCTTTGGAACAATATTGATATTCACGGGTAAAATATGCTGTATATTTGTTTTTTAACTCTTTGAG